>CM075885.1:9803293-10142109 GCA_038021265.1 Cyprinella venusta
AGGGGCAACATGGCGACCGACATTAGAACCCGGCCCTTACCCGTATGTATTTTCAATGGCATATTATACACTCACGAGAATACTTTATTACTTGAACTAAGTAAATGTACATTAATGAGCACATATATTTTTGAAAGAACTAAGTGTTTTTAGCTAAGAATAAACTAAAAGAGTTACACAGTGTAGCTTTAAAGAATACCAATAGTTAGTTTTAATATCAAGGCAAATTCAAGACGACAATTTTACCCACAAATCCTTTTAGTTCAATACACTGCTTCTGTAATGTCACACTCTCGCCTGAAAGCGGATGGTCTGGCAATGTGACAATTTATAGCAATGGCTATAAATCTGAAATCTCATTCAGTAAAATCCACTTCACTAGCAGTGAGGGTCAGTGGACTGCTGCATCCTGGGATTTGAGGCACAGCCTCAAATTATAAATTATAAATTGCCTACAAAATTTGCTACTGGATAGTTTTAGAAATTGTGTTTGGACACATTGCCTGTTTACAGCTGAAAGTGTAGTCACATTTACCTTTGCTCTGACTGGATTTCGCTTGTGAAAATTAGCATTTTTATTGGAATCCACGTGATCAGGATTTTTTCGTTTACGGCAAACGATTTCCCATTGCAGATTTTGAGACTGATTCAAGTAGCTTACACAGATTTTTACAAATTGACCAACAGAAAACGGCTTAGACAGAAAATGGCTAAATGGAAAACTGGTTAGAAAGTGGTGCTACACTATTGACAATAGACCTTTTTGCTAAGTGACCTCTTACACCAGAACACAATAAATCCTACATCTTAATGATTTGCCACATCAGTTCAGATGTTAAACTAGAATCCTAGGCAGTTTTGGTCACTCTCACCAACTAAACATAATTTAAAAACAGTTGAAAGTCTGGTTCAAAACTAGGCCATGATCATCTACTCAAGTCTTACAGGAAATGAAAGATGGTGTTTTCTTTGACGTGAATAAATACCAGAGCTGGACCTGTGGTGTTCTGCCAGTGAATAATCTCACCCTGTTGCAATTAGCCTATTAGCCCAGTTAGAGAGTAGTCGTCTGGTTTCTGTTTTGTCCCAAACATCAGGGGATCACATCTACTGGGGAATCATGCATATATTTAGAAGCTATTTAGTGAACATGCATTCTCTCATCCCACCTGTATATCCCCCCCCCCCCCCCCCTCCAGCACACATTCACACACGTGCACACTGAAAGATTTATTCTAGTTTGCTTTAAAATTTAATGATCTATGATGTAACAATGCTTCTTGCATCACTAGCACCACAGCTGAATCTACACCAACACGGCAAACCAAATTATATTTTACCTGAGTTGTGATCTTGAATGAATGTGAAATAAAATAATGCCAAAATTGTGTTATACTCGTGGCTGGACATAAACATGCTGTGCGAATCACAGAAAGACTCTTTGACTGAATTCTCCAGTGAACTGCTTTAATGCTTTGATAGTTTTAATATATTTGCACAGATTCAGATCTCACTCAGACTCTGTTTTCATTTCTGTGTTTACACTTGCATTTGTTTTGCTGTGAATAACAGAGACATGCCATTTTTTTGGCTTGCTTCTTTGTATTAGTCTCTCTCTCTGTCTGTCCCACTCTCACAGTTTGTCTCTAGCTCTGTGGTTGAGATGTCTGCATTAATATTTATAACTGATAACAAAATGCAGAAATTCTCATGACTGTTTTTGTGGTCGAGCACAGTGCATCTGCTCCGCTTTTGCGTGCGCACATACAAACACACTCTTCACCACTTTTTACAAAATTTACCCTTGTGTACCTTCAACTCATACACACATACACTTTCACTGTATACTGTACAATCATTTTATTATTATCATTATTATTATTTTATGTCTGTGTGTGTATTACATTTGTGAGATGGCCCTGTGATCTCTGTGTTATAATAAACCTTGGGGGCTGCTTGGAAGTTCAGCATGATGCACATGTGACTGCACTTTTTGTATTAAAAATGTAAAAGAAAAATAATAGGTTTAGAAAACTGGAACATGATTTTTTTTCTCCCGTACTTACTGCCTACATCCCAGATTTAGTGTATACTAGAACAATCATGAACACATGCAGTCAAATAAAATCCCTGCTGAAGAGCGGAGCAGGAAAAATAAGGACAGTACTGTAGGTCGATAATCTCCTGCTGGTCCAGCCTTAAAGACACAGTAAAAGAGACAGAGGGAGGGAATGTGAGGGATTAAGAGCCAGGGAATGATAGTGTTTGGGAGCTGAGATGGTCTCGATTATATGTGTGATTATGGCTGATTGGTTGGACCAAACTCGTTCGAGAGTCCATAGTGCCCCTTACGGAGTCATTGCAAGTACAGCACTGATCATAAGTTCCCATGAAACCAGGCCTGTTGATGTTCAGGTTATAGAGTGAGAGTCATCTGATACTGTACATGAAGTCCACTAAAATGTTTTTATTTTAAGATCTTCTTTGACCCTGGCCCCTAATAATATTTACATGCCTTAAGTCTTTATATGCCGCAGTCAACAGTTAGTAATTTCAACTTTGTAGAATCATGGGTAATGTAGTTTTTAGCCAGGAATTATAAACGATTATTTACAAAGAAATCTCTAACAATCATATAATCGGAACATCAAGCCAAAATAACTCTTTAGCGCCCACCCAGTCCCATGAATCTCCCTACACTCTCTAACTTCTTAAAGGGATACTCCACTTTTTTTGGAAATAGGCTCATTTTACAACTCCCTCAGAGTTAAACAGTTGAGTTTTACCGTTTTCGAATCCATTCAGCCGATATTCAGATATTTAGAAGAACATCAGTATCCAGACAGTTTCTGGTCTCATTGACTACAATAGTAGGAAAAAAATATACTATGGTAGTCAATGAGACCAGAAACTGTCTGGTTACTGATATTCTTCTAAATATCAGAAAATCGGCTAAATGGATTCAAAAACGGTAAAACTCAACTGTTTAACTCTGAGGGAGTTGTAAAATGAGCCTATTTCCAAAAAAAGTGGAGTATCCCTTTAAATATATTTGTATTTACGGAATGTATATTTTGCCAAAAAATAAAATAAAATGGTAGTTCTACATACATAATCAACATATTCTGGTTTGAGATGATTTATGGTTTATAATACTTTAACAGAGACTTTATAAAAATCTCTATGGCAAAAATACTTCCGAAACCAAGGCCACCGAAAAAGTGGGCAGGCACTGTTGGAAACTATTGTGGCTAAGTACGGCAAAAATGGTTGGAAATTACATTATATATAACTAAAAAGAGACACGTACAGTACATAATTCATGATATCAGAAAGGTGATACTCTTGGATAGATCATTTAAATATATTTTAATGAATTAGAACCAACGTTGGAACATTATTTTTTTTTTACTATAAGTTATAAGGTGACTGAATTTTAACAATAGAGCAACTTTTACCTTTGCTGATCACTTTTTTTTTTCTTCTTTCTCTCTCTCTCTCTTTCTCTCTCCCTCTTACTTTCGCTTTCTAATTAATCCCCTGATTATCCCTCTAATTAAATCTGGCTACTTTCCTGTATCATTTTAAACAGCAAGATAAATGTCTTTTTAAGGAAAGAGGCCAGACTGTCTGTTGAGAGTGATGCAGATTACGGTTATCAGAGCTTACAGCTAATTATTGTGCTTGGCTTTTTGTCCACATTTGTCATCCTTTCTTCTAGGGCTAAGTGTTTTTTATTGTAACTTTAGACAATGTCAGCGTCAGGCGCGTATCTGTGGTCATAGGGACAGCTGTGTGCGCTAATGACAGAAGCCTCAGCTATAGTTCCTACGGCATTAAACGAATGACAGTGAGGTTCAGAGCTCAATGGAGTTACACAAATTACTGGTCTTGCCACATTAAAGCCTTTTGTTGTCTAAGTACCATCCAAATGGAAGTTGTGTTCCTCTCTCTTGCAGTTTACTGTCATTTTACACCGGAGTTTCGGATCGGTCTTTTGTGCAAAACCCGTCGGAGGTGAGCACGTACGCCTGGGCTTTGTCCTGCCTTAGAACGCTCTGTCCGCAATTTAAGGCAATTGTTGCTTCAATGGCTTCATTTAAATCTGAAGAATTGATGTGCGTTTTCCTTTTTTCAGGGAAGTTATATAGATTTTTTGTCTCTGTATGTTTTTTTTATAACAGCTATGTCACAAAGCAGGCGGGAGACAGTGGCTTCTCTACACTCTCATGCTTGCAGCATATTCATAATTCATGTAGGGCAAGTTGAAACTGCAGGTAGTGTAAGTGTTAATAATTTAAGTGTGTCTCACACCAGCCAAACAGCTCAAAGTCAAACTCTTTCGTTGCAGATCAGCTCTGGGCATTCATAGGTGGGATGAGGCATCTGCCACCTCATCAGAACAGGTTTAATAAAGACGACCTTTAATTTCAATTACGAGCTGCCATTTAACGGCGGTCCCATATGCAACGTTCTCTGCTGACATCCGGATCTTGAGAACGTTTCGTTGTGGTATTGCAGTGGCCTACTTAGACTGCAGCCCATTGTGTTTGAGTGAATGGAAGTACTTAGGATGTCTGGATGCTTTTGGCAAACTTTCGGGGAATTTTAGTCATTGAGAACAAAGGCATTCCTCCGATTTCTCTGATTGTGATAAAAGGAGGTTTAAATGCAAGTTTTGCAAGTTTTCACTTTTAAACACAATAAAAGCTTATCCCTGTTTAGAGGAAAGAGCAATAAAAGGTGAGAGGGATTTGTGTGTGTGTGTGTGTGTGGCTACTCTGATCTGTTTTCTATAGTGCGTTTAGTGATGTGGTCCTTGCTTTTGGTGCCTGTAGGCCTAATGATGTCGTCTGGACAGAATCAGCTCTGATATGTTTGTGTGATGGCCGGGAGTGGAGTATCAAGGCCTGAATGTAAATCCAGTTAGCACACAGAGTGGCTGGGTTCACAGCGCACATAATTGTATTTTCTGTCTCCGAAGCCCCCAGGGCATGGAAGGGCACAGCCTGTTTAACCATGACTATGACCAGCTACCAGACCTGAGCACCCGCTGCGGTTCTGGGGATAGATGCATGTCAGATTTCGACCAAATGTCTCCAGGAATATAGAAAGAAGTGTAGCTTTGTGGGGACCCACCTAATGGGACTGAATAGTGTACTGTCAGGAGGGTTATGGTTAGTCTAGTCATCAGCTTCATTCAAATGTGCTTCATTTAAAAATACATTTTTGATTATAGCAGACCACTTGACTTCCAGAACAGTATAAACACAAAGCGATCCAACATCGGATCAATTGCTTTATGAACAATACACGACAGGAGTTTCTCACAATGATGTAAATATAAATGTGTGAGTGTCTGTCAGTATTTGCAACCTGCAAATGAATTGAGATATATTTATTTTCAAAATGTTTGTATAACACAGGCACGTTAATGATACATAAGTTGACAACAACTCAATGCGGCTGTGTTTGTTACTATAAGAAAGGAGAACATGGCAACTCATATTACCAGCGTTCATCATCCTCTGACAAGCACTCTATACACGTATGCACTTTTCATGACCCCTTCTGATGCCCAAATCACAATGAAATTTCTTGTCAGCCGGGCTGTTTGTGTCTGTGTGTGCGTGCGTTACCGGTGAGATTCATTTAAGATGGACATTGATGGATTCATTTCATAAATCAGTTATGATGAGATGTTGTCATCTGTCTTCTGCTTCACTGGTGGTTAAACATCCAAAATTGAGAGGGATACGTATGCCTTGTGTCCTTACATGTGGGCTGTGTTAGTGTGTCTGAGGGAAGATTTCATTTAAATGAGTGTGTAGTTGTCTTAGCAGCAGTTTTTGTGTTTGGCATGCTTATTTTTCAGCTCCTCTGTTATTGGCTGAAGCTCAGCCAATGTTTGATAAGCAGGTAATTGGCTGGGTCAAGCTTAGTGCGTTGTATGTCAGATATTGTTCTGTCACATGACAACAAATGTCACTTCTTCGCTTAAGCCTGTTGATTCTGTGACTCATCCGTTCTTGAAAACACAACATTATGCCGCTGCAAGGGCGACTGACTGTCTCACACACTCGCACATGTTTGTTTTTGATCATAGTGGAGAATTCCGTTGTTTTTTTTTTATTATTATTATGAGATGACATTTTCCATCCCTAACTATAATCCTAACGCTCAATGAAAATATACAATTGAAGACAGTTTTCTGTAAGACGTTTACTGAAACTAAACTAAATGTAAATATGCTGTTTCTCATGTCTGGTGTCCAACGTAGCTGTTTTAGGTGAGTTTAAACGTTCGGTTCGATTGTTTAAACATACCTTTAGATAGTCAGCTCACTAGGTTTTAAAATATTCTGCCACCTTTCATGTTTGCTCAGCATCAGTCTTCCTCTAACGTTCATGGATGTACAAGAGAACTGCAATAAATGGCTCTCAGTAAGATAGAAGGTTTGTTAATGCCAGTAGAGGAACGTTGAGCTACAGATGAGCCCAGTGGATTAGACTCCATAATAAACCACAGCTCCGCTCCACGATGACTGAGGAACTCTGCCAGTCAGTCAGGTCTGTGGGATTTACCAATGGATTTCATATAGGGAGACAGAAATGGAAGAGGACTTTGTTTGATTAGGTTAGTCGGGTAGGCTTGATGATCAGGCTATAACAAAACAGGTGATGAGGAATCTGCTTTTAATTTGACACGCAGCGTGTCAATCTATAGACAAGCAAAAAACCCTTAGATGGAGTGTCACAACTATCGTGGAAGCTCTTGTATAGTTTTATTTACGTGCATAAGCTCACAGACTCGCTTTTAAAAGCATTTAGAGCCATGATGCCTTAAAATGCTGCCTCCGTAGGCAGTTAGTTGTTGGCTGCATTAATCTGTTGGGCAGTGTCATTTGTCAGTTTGCCTCATTATCTGCTGGTCTCAATCCTCTTACATAGCTCTCAGATAAATGACTAATAATCTAACGGATTTACGACATAATGAGATTCCGGAGTCGGCGCCACTCCTTTTCCAGCTCGCGAGGGCAGCGGGAAGTCCTCTTTCTGGACACATTTGTCTTCTTCCTTCTCCTGTTGTCTCCGTCTCTGTCTATCGCCGTCGGGAGTGTGGGCCACTGAGACGAAATGCAGAATTCACATTACTGTAGCTACGGCAGAGAGCGCACATCCACTCTACACCAGCGGAGTGCGCTATTCATAGACTCGCTCGCTGCATCTAACAGGAAGTGTATTACCTAGGAAGAATTACACATTTTGCATTTTTTTTTCTCATTTTGATTTTTTTAATGATATTTTTAATTGTTTTGATTCTGATCCATTTGAATATGTTTATTATAGATATGTAGTGTGTGTTTTCTACATATTCTTGCAAATGCAGTACATTTTAAATAGAACTTTATAAAACATTACAAAAACTTTCTTTTCTTTTTTTTTCTTTTTTTAATTATCAACAGGGCCCAAGCAACTGTATGTAGTTTAATGGCTATTTATTTAACACATGATTTTGAGTCTTTTTGCATGATTCATTTAATAGGACTGGATCGAATGAATCATTTGTTTGTAAATCGGTTAACAGTGTTTTTCATTCGCTAGAAAAAGCTGTTAAATAATAGTAACGTATTATTAATAATAATAACGATGATGATGATAACCAGTGTTGAAATACAATTAATTTAGTTATTTTGCCTTTTGCACAGTGATATTGCAACACCTTCTCACACGCTAAAGGGGTACCTTGTTTGTTAAAAAGTGACGTGAGGGGTCCTGACCAAGCATCAATATGTGACTAGTTGGGATTGAGGACCTGTTGGATTATGAAGTTGAGACAGAGGGCGTTCAAAAATGTTGCATGCTCACAGATTTTTTCAGTGCTAAAATATTTTAACCAATTGAAGTTGTGTTTGAAAACCCGTTTGAAAGTCATTACTTTCACAATTCTGTTGACGATGCTAGTGGCACAAAAATGACACACTTTACCCTTAAGTTTAGGGATTTGATCAATATTTAGAGATGTGAATATAATAGAGACTTGGCATTTTGATTTAGGGCAATAATGATCCAGAATAAACCTAAGCAACATCCTACAGAGCACACAAAACACATCAGCAACAGCATTGCAATGTCCTGACAAACACATATAGGCACTGTGGTGGTAGGTTTTGCACATGCAGACACTATTCTTCAGAAAATGTAAAGAGCTCATATTATCAAGTATTATTATTAAAGGTGTGTGGACAGATGGCTCTGCTTCTGCCCTAAAAATAACTTGCTGTTCACAACATGTGATGATGGGGTTTATACCTAGCTGACTAAAGTATGTATGAACATATACACACATCCATACTCAAATATGAGATTATAAATTTCATCTGTGATGGGTTGCTCTCTTATTAATTTCAGAGATATCAGTCACGTGTGCCTGTTGCATACATATCTGATGCTTTGTGAAAGCACTTGCCTTCACAATTTGTGATTTCACACACACACAGAGAGAGAGAGAGAGAGAGAGAAATTTCCAGCGCAACAAACTCTTTCATAAATAGGAAGGAAACCCGTCGTGTCAGAGGGGAGAATTTCACGGGCGGCTCCTAAGCCCTTATCATTTTCTAAAGGTAATGAGAGTCAATCTCCCTCTCTGCTCACTAAGGCCTAACCTGCAGTCTCTCAGGCCCCCTATGTTTAGGCAGGCGCTCTATCACAATGCCTGATAATTTACCTCTTCATAGCTGTGAAATGGAGGAAGAAAATTCAGGTGTGCAGCCGGGGAGTGACGGGGAGCTTTGTGGCGGCACCGAGACCAGCTGACATGCATCGTGTGTGCGTGTCAAGAGAGAAATTACTTTTCTCCTGGATTTAGAACCGCAGACGCGGCAGCGAGACCGAGCCACCTGGAGCACTCTTCCAAAGGATGCTCTCTTTCAGTCGCAACCTCCTGGACTCTCTTTTTCACCCCCTGCTTTCTTTCATGCTCTTTATCTTTCTCTAATAGCGGTAAATGTAACTACCCCTACAAAGGCACATTTAGAGGACTGCGTTTTCTTGCTTTCTCTCATTATTTTGGAAAAGTCTCTGATATTCACTGTAAATCCCAATCAGAATGTTCTTGCAAAAATCCTCTGGGATGGAGAAATCAGAGGGCAACATTAGATACAGTTATAATGGGCTTTTAGACAGCAGAGCCTATTGAGTGAGATTTCACATCACCTTTTTTTATGAAATGAGTCTAAAAAGGACTGTTTAAAGCCAACACATAATTTATTAATGTTTAATCTCTTTTTGTAAAATTACATAACAAAATTACTAGGATGATATATATATATATTTTTTTTTCAGGATGAGAACTATTTACATTCAACTTATGCTTTTGTTTGCCAATTAAAGAAATAGTTCACCCACAAATGAAAATCCTTTCATCAATTATTTACCCTAATGTTGTTCCAAACCTGGAAGATTTTTGTTCATATTCAAAACACAAATGAAGATATTTTTAATGAAACCAAAAAGATATTTGTTTCTCCATTGAAAGTCCACACCACATTGAGATACTGTAATCTTAATGCATATCAATCAAGCAGTTTAATCCAACTCTTCTGAAGAGACACGATCACTTTATATGATGATCAGATTTAATATTTATACTATTATTTACACACTTTGAAGATGAGCTAAAGTCTTATTTGGAACAATATGTGGGTGAGTAATTTATGACACCATTTTTTTTTTATTTTTAGGTGAACAATCCCTTTAATTCACAGGGGAGTTTTGTTGTTTAACAAACACTTTTCTAAAATTACCCATTTTGACTGTGTGCCCAATAGGATTAAAAAAAAAATATGTCTCTCTCCTCCAGGCTCCCAAACCCTGTGGCGGGGTGGCCATGTAATTTTATTCATGTTATTTATTTCCATTGTGCCAAATACCCAAATTCTCATGAGTGGCCACGGCACTTTGCAGTGGCCAAAAGAGATTTTCAAAATCATTTGTTCTCCTTGAACACTCTGAGATGTCAGTTGGAACATTCAATTACATCAGGTGCTTTCTGTAAAAAAGGAAATTTCTCGTGAGTAGTTTGGAAAAAAAAAACACTGACAAATTCACCCTGTGAAGGTTGAAATGACCTCACATAATCGGTTACCACCCAAATGACGGTCTTGATTTAGTACTTGTTTCTTGTTTTTCTACCGTTTCTTGTGTCCAAATCATTTCAGGTAAATGTTGATGAGATATCTGTAAGAATATTCCAGAAAGAGAGAGAGTTTGACGCAGCTACACACTGATGGATAACCACTAACACCAGAACAAGAGCGACGCGCTTAAATAGGAGCCATGATTCACCGCGACTGGTCACTCGACTCTTATAAATGTTATAGTCAAATCTTCTCAATCTGAAAGCGCAGTCTCACTCTCAAGCCTGATTGAAATGGGGGCAAAAGGACAATTTCTTAAAAAAAAAAAAAAAAACACTGTGGTGAGGCCAGAATGTCCTCTATCATTCACCCAGCCTGACCGCTCTGGACCTATCAGCTGTCATATAAGCTGTGATTGACAGTAGTCATACACCACTGACAAGTTATCAATCAAAGCTAAAGAAAACTGAGGGCTCCGGGCCGTAGCCATGGAGACAGAGATGGCAGAGGGTCCTCGCCTTCACTGTTCTTACGTTCTGTGTATTTCAGTGCAGAATTCTCCTTTGGTTCGACTCAGTCCGGTATGTTTCCCATCGGTGCCACAGCACCTCTCAAGTGTTAATTGGCTGTAAATGGTTTGGTGCTTTAGCTGGAGTTGACATCCCAGGATGAGCTCTCTTGGCACATCCTTATCCCGCTGTGCGACAAAACTTCATGTTTATCGAACGGTTGCCATGTGTCTTCTAATGACTATTATTATTTATTTTTTTCAGTCTTTCTGCTTTCAGTTTGCTTTAAAGTTTAAGCTGTTATCAGTTTTATATAAATTTGAATATTGTGCAAAAGTTCATTTATTTCTGTAATTCAGGTTTTCATAAGCTGCAAGCCATAATCATCAAAATTATAACAAATAACAAATATTGTATTGTAGAACAAATATATATATATATATATATTCATTTATTTTTTTAAAGCTCAGCAGAATATATTTTTCTAATGGACATGAAGTAAAACCTTAGGAAAGGTTATTACATCCACACATTTCATTGATGAGAAAGTTGAGATGAGTCCATCTTTAATGTTGTAGTCAGTGTGAACAAAGAGTGCCATAAATGAATCAAAGTCTCACTCCACACCTAACCTAACCTCTCTTTGTCCGTCTCCAGCTAACCCATGTCCCAGTGGAGGCCTGCGAGCAGTATTCGTCCTGCAACGAGTGTCTGGGTTCTGGAGATCCTCACTGTGGCTGGTGTGTCCTCCATAGCATGTGAGTACAACCCTCTTGTAGTGCAGCACCTAAATGCAGACAAACTCCCTGGGGATTATAGAAAGGGAGTATGTGTACTATATGTTGGTTAAAGCAAAAAAATAGGTCAAGATTTAAGGTTCTGATACTTATGTTATCATTTAGAATAAGTCAAGTGTGGCATTAGAGTTTTAGAGGTTTTTTTTTTTTTTTTTTTTAAACCACCAATCACACATTTCCCACTAATGGATCTCAGACACGTGCACACACATGGATACTCGTAAACACACATACTCATAGATAGCCCACCTTTCCACCCACTGTGTACAACGTGAGGGTGATGGATGCTTCAGGCTCTCGAGGGATGACCACATTTCCCACTTCACTGTAAATTGAAAATTGGATTCTTGTCCTCTTTTGAGGACCCCAGAGGAGCGCGTTTGTGCGGGTAGTTTGTGTGTGGCAGATCTCAATCTTTCACTCAGCTCCATATTCAACAATGTCTATGTCTTAAAACATCACATCGCCCGTGCCACTAAGGAGCGACAGGGCCAGGAGGTGGTCTGGTGGACATTTGCAGTGTTTCAGACTGAGAGCAACGTTACCCTCTTAAGTGCAGAGAGCGAGGGGAAGTAAAGAGATATGTAGAGATTCTGGGCCTATTGCTCTCTGTCTCTCTCAGGGCTTTTGAGTGCACTAGACTTGACAGGGGCCATGGGCATGGCGTTTGCCACATGGCTTCCCAAGGTCGCGCATGCTTAAAATCTCACACTTATCTGTCTCTCACCCTCTTGCTCTCATCCCTCTTGCTTTTGTAAAAGTGAGAGCTGCATTTGTGCTGGACAGTGAGACTAGTGGTCAAATGGCCTGTGCATGTATCATTTTCTCCTGAGACGTTTGATAGTTTCAGTCTTGAGCTTTGCTGTTGAACACCAGCTCTAAAGCACTTCCTGATCCAGCTGATGTTCATAGGATAGTGCTTTATTCATTTATTTATCATTTTTAGCAATTAAGCAATTTGTTTAATTGTTTTTATATGAATTATTTTAATGTATTTATTAGCGTGTTGTTTCTAGTAACCAAATAGGGGCAATGAATGCAGGTATGCAGTGTTGACAGAAATGGGGTATATTGTATATTTTTGGAATTTATCGTTATTCTTGTTGAATCGATTTTTTTTAAAGACATCATGGAGCAATTGGTTGTCCATTACAGTGTCCAAAGAACACTTTGGCAATGGCTTAAGAGTTTCAGATCATGTCGTGTATTCATACCGTAGCTATAGGCTGATCAACCGGCTATGATTGTCCATGAAGGAAAGAGGTCATTTGTGACTGAAGAGCTGGCTCTTTCTCTCCCTCACTCTGTCATTTCTCTCTGTCCTCTGGCAGCAGAAACAGTGTCAAGTGTACACGGGACACAATGCTAATAAAAACAGCAGCAGTTTGTTGTTTAGCCTCAGGTGATAGAAGGACCAGCTCTCGTAGGAGGTCTTTATGTTGGCTGACAACACAACATGTATGGCTGCATCTGCAGAGGCAAGCCTTCGGTTCCATTCAGGGCTGTGTCACTACTTATTGTGGACTTCTTTGTCTTTCACTGCATTTTTCACATTATGCATCACTATCACATTCACCTCTTCTGTGTTTTTCATTACTTTCTTATAGCACTCGGTCCTCTCTCTCTCTTTCTCCTCTTTTCTCATGGCCTTATGCCCAGAGAAAGTGAACAGCCCCGCTCTCTGATGGAGTCAGGCAATCCGACCTGGCCTCCCCGGGTCCCCGGCTGATTGATTGCCCTGGAGTTTACCTTTCCCATCCTCTCCTCCCCTGCATACTTAACCAGGGTCCCTGTAACATGAGTCCTGCCCAGTGAAGGCTCTCTCACGCCAGGCTTGACTCTTGTCAGCACTCCCTGTATTTGTCTGCTGTAATTTACCTGTTTTTTTATTGGTTAAAGCAGCATATCTTTACACTGATATGTCATAAAGAGATTCTCTGGCATAGTGACTGTACTGTGGTCTTATTTAATGAGAGATGAAAGGCTTTGTAAACGGATCAATAGAAAAGTGCAGAGATCAGATGGACTGCACTGTCAACCTGTTCATTTTAGTTTGAGAGCATGCACACACATTACAGATGGACGTCAATCCAGGACTGTCTTCCTATCTGTCTATATATCTGTCTGTCTGAAATTACTCAAATGAAAAAATACAAATCTAAAAATAAAAGCTGATTCAAACTATTAATAAATACAATAGTAGCATATAACTTATACTAAAATAATACTGGTTCTTCCTCTTGATAATTTAAGCACTTTTTGTATAAAGTTCATGCATGGAACTGGAAAATACGTTAAACATCTCTACCATTAATGTTTTTCAAGATGTTAGAAAGGACATAAAAGCAGTTGTCACCTTAATGAAGTATTTCTAAGTATAATCTAAGTATATCTGAGCATTACTTTTGTCTGCGTAACTCAAAAGTACAAGACATATCAGGGAAGGCACAGTAATTTATGATGAATTAACCAAGTAGAAATTCAAAATTGTTTTAAAATGTTTTCAATGATAATTATAACAAAGAAATTATTCCACCGCTGGAATAATCTGGACACCATCAATATCAATGAAGTCATGCCCGGGTAAGCTCTGTGATTTAGGGACAATCAACAGGATTTCAGTTTTCCCAGCATTAAGCTGTAGGAAGTTATCGGACATCCATGCTTTAAAGGGATACTCCGCTTTTTTTGTAAATGGGCTCATTTTATAACTCCCCCAGAGTTAAACAGTTGAGTTTTACTGTTTTCGAATCCATTGAGCCGATTTTCTGATATTTAGAAGAATATCAGTAACCAGACAGTTTCTGGTCTCATTGACTTCCATAGTATATTTTTTTCCTACTATGGAAGTCAATGAGACCAGAAACTGTCTTGGAACTGATATTCTTCTAAATAACAGAAAATCGGCTGAATGGATTCGAAAACGGTAAAACTCAACTGTTTAACTGTGAGGGAGTAGTAAAATGAGCCTATTTCAAAAAAAAATTGGTGTATCCCTTTAAGTTCATAAAGGCAAGAGACAACAGAAGTGGATGGACAAAGTGGGTTGGGTTTAACTGTGAAATAAATTTAATGGCAATAGATAAATGAGAAATAAAAGAGAACCAAGTACAGAACCTTGAGGAACACCATGAGAAACTGTTGACAGTAGGCTACCTAGCGATTGTCACCTATCTTAACAAATTGCTGTCTATCCAATAGAGATGAAGTTATCCACTGAGTCGAGAAAGAAGTATAGGGTGGCATACAGTGTCAAATACTGCACTGAGATCCATGAACCAGAATACTATGGGCACCAGAATCAGAAGACAGGAGGAGATAATTTAGCACTTTTAAAAGTGCTGTTGCTGTGCTTAAACCATGTAACCAGTAATAGAAAATCCCCAGTTACAATAGTTACCCATGGATTTCAAGAGAGCAAAAAGTAGAGCAATATCTGCCTATTTATGGGAAGAAAAACACTCTTAAAAGTTTTTGTGCAGCTTTGCCTCGCCAAATGAAGCAAAAGAAGAAGAAAAACCACAATATAATGTAAATAGTCGCCAAGCACCAAATTCAAGCTTGCTTAGAAACAGGAGATTTGAGGTATCATACATGTCTGTAGCAAAACCACTGGGGCATCAGTTTAACACTAGGGTTAGAGGTTTGTTCAAATCCCACAAGGAAGTCATTAGCTCTCTTTCCTGTTTGAATCTCTCATGACTGTTCTAACACATCAAATTGTATAAAATAGTCTAATGGCACAAAGCAACAGAGGGCTGTTTTGTGTTAAGTGAAGTCAATATGTTGGCCAGCAGAGCATAAATCTAGGAGTCTAGACTGCTGGAGAGCTGAACTCTGTGATGAGACGGATCACTCCAGTCCTCCAGAGAGATGCAAAAGTCAACAGAGTTCCACACAATCACCAGAGAGAGAAGGAAAACAACACTCTGAAGGAATGGATGGATGGCTGGGCTTATTTGTTCGACCCACAATAATTGATCATGGAGAAAATGGATCAAACGGGTTAAGGGTCAGGGGGTCCACTTGATAGGGTCTGTGTGCATGTAAACCACTTTGGGGAGATTGAGTGACACTAAATTAACAATGTATTAACTCAATTTCAGGATGCTTGGCTCTGACCTTCAGTTTGTAGACTGAATCACCGTGCAACCCCTCAGACCTTTGAGTTTATTTTCTCTACAGACATTTTACTGGTCTTAGTGAAGAGTGTAAACTATTTCTTGAAAGTTTAAACACAAGGGTTCCAACTAATTGACTCAAAAGTCTTTGCTGAAGCCCCATTGCATCATTAATTTAAATGTAAGAGGCGTAAAACAAACCTGAGGCTACAACAACACCTTTAAAATATATTTTACAGCTTTGAGACCGTCTGATTGAATAGTATGAGAGAGCAGAAAAGTATCTGGGAGTTGCTGCTTAGTTTAAGAGCCTCTCTGCAAATTTGTTGTTCCCAATCAACCTTCAGATAACCTCCCCTCTCGCTGTCAGGAGCAAAGCCGCCCGCTCCAGACTCCTGTTTACCCAAAAGATCTCCAGAAGAGTCTGTTAGTCTTGGAAAATAGGACCAGAGAGGCAAAAATCAATAACTCTGGGAGGGGGGAGGGTGCTCCTGAAGTTTAAATGTCCAGATGTGTAATTTATGAAGCGGTTTGTTTACTTGTTAAGCTTTCATTTTTATCCATCTGATCCCTCTCTGCCCCTTTGACTTGAAAAGGTTGATTTGTTCTTGTTTAAAAAGTGGCGTGTTTTTTTTAATGTGAGAAAGGACATTTAAAATGTGTTTGTGTGTGTGTGTATCCCAGACCCAAACTAAATTTGTGCATTTGTACACTATTTATTGATTTTGTTTATACAATAAATAAATTAGTGGAAAAAAAGTAAAAATAAATAAAAGTGTCGTTATAATCAGCATAGTATTTAAATTCTGTCTATCTAAAGCCTATGGTATTCATTTAATTGTATAATTCCAGACTGAGTGGAAAATGTGTTCATCACAATTTAACAACATTACATCCATCCTTGACGATTACACTAGTTCCCGAGGGCTGCGATGAATAACTCCCCTGACTGCTTTACAAATGTCGTGGAAACATTGCCAGAATGTTTCGCAGGCAGTCATTTTGCACGGGGTGTAAATGAGCAGCGCTTGTGATGGTTTGGAATGGCGCGGAGACGGATAGCCTGTAAATCATAATTAAGACAGAGAAAATAAGGCTGTCATATTTCTGTCTCTCTTTCCGAAGAAGGCTTGACAGGCAGAGATTGCAGCTGATGGACAAAGATGCAAATTTAAACTCCATTATAATATCTTTATGTATCTTTATTAGGATCGGTATGAAATGGATGTTATTTTGGGGCAAAGTGAAGAATATCAATCTATCCAACAGTATCTTTGCCAGCCTGTTACTGTGGCTTTATGAGAGACGGGATAATTGTTTAAAACTGTAACGACCATGTGTCCATCCGAGACAAACTTTACAGATGGTATCCACAGGTGACTGTCCTGTCAATTTTGGTATAATTGGTCAGTGTTGATTCTCCCTGACATCTAAACGCCAGGGACTGTTATGAAATGCTTCACCTTCTCATCCCGAACTTGGATTTGTGTGGCTGCACTGGGAGATGAGCTTATTTGAGTTATAAAACTTAAACTTTGTCATTATTCATCGCCTGGAATCGTTTAAAGCCTTTTGAACAGTTTGCAGTTTGCACTGAAACTGTCTTTTGGATCTTGAACCGTTTGGTTCCCACTGAAGTCCATTATATGGAGAAAAATTCTGGAATGTTTTCATCAGAAACCTTCATTTCTTTTCGACTGAAGAAAGAAAGACATGGACATCTTGGATGACATGGGAGTGAGTAAATTATCAGCAAAAGTTTTTTTGAAAAGTGAACTAAAGTTTTTTTTAATTTCTAAAGTGATGTAAACAGCACATCCAATGGCACCATCAGCAGGTGCAATGCATCCTTAGTGCATTCCACCTAGCCGTGTATTGAAAGAATTGAAAGTGTCAAGTCAGTCCTGGGTTGTTTTGGACCCAAAACACGCACAACCCCCTCTGCGCCGAGTGAAGAATACGTAGTGTCTCCCCAGGGGAGCAGGACCGGCTCCTGTCGCCCCTGGCGTTGAGTTCCTGAGGAGCCTGGGAGGAGTTTGCGGCTGGCTGAGGGAAAGGAACATGCTCCAAAAGTGACGGAAGCATCAGGACAGAACTACAGACATCCTCACTGCTGTCATGAGATCTCTCGGAAAGCAGGCAGTCCTACACGACTCAACCTATCCCTCACTGTCACCTTGCTGTCACCAGAGAAAGAGCAGGAGACAGAGAGGGAGAGAATGAAAAGGGGGGAGAGGGCATAGAAGACAGCAAGAGGGGTGGCCTGTCCTGGTGTGACAGAGCGTGAACTAGACATGGAGACAGACACACCTGGGAGAGAAAGTGAGCGAGTGCACAGGCAGTGATTGAAAAGACAGGAAATAGGAAAGTTAAGTCAAAAATGAGAATTCGGTTATTGTGTATCAAACATCATCATTACGGACCCTCCTTCCATGAAAACAAAAAGTGGATTTGAAATGTAAAAAACAAGGTGTCCTTGTTACAGGGTAATTATACGTTTAAGTATTGAGTGATAGTAATTAACTACATGTACAAATTAGGGTTTGGTTTTGGCTTAGTTCTATGTAATATGCATAATTTACTGTTATTAATATAGTATGTGCATGTGATGTGGAATAAAGACACTAAAATAAGGTGTTACCTTTTTATATCCATTTATTTAAATCAAACATTCTAAACAAATCATTAAAATAAGTCGAGCACATGTTAGTATGCTAAACTGCTGCACATTGGAAAAACTGGATTATTTTAAATAACATCTAAGCTACTGAAAATGTGTGCAGTTTGTAGCATTGCTACTTTTAGCTGCTACAAAAACTGACTGATCATGCTGGGTCTCAGTACACCTCACATTACAAACTTTCCAAATGATTTGAGGTCTACAATAACCTTTCTGAGCTCCTTTAAAAAGTTACCGTCACAGTATGATATAGCAACTAAAAACTGCTGTAAAATGTGCTTCTAAATTTATCTTAACCTGTTTACACTTATATACAACCCCAGTAATTGATTGAGTGTTGTACAAAAAATATACATTTTTAATCATACAAATAATATATCATTTTTTTGTGTTTACTTCTCATCTATTCATTAATGCTGTGTTTTTGGAGATATAAAGCACTTTTGTATCCATATACCACACAATTCCTCAACTACACCATTAGCTTGCATAATGAAATATATATATATATATATATATATATATATATATATATATATATATATATATATATATATATATATATATATATATTTATGATACATTGCATTTATGCTCTAGTACTTGGCCTTTTTTGACACATGAAGAAAATATATTTAGTTTTTTTTTTCACATTTCCCATTCATTTCATTTAAAGACCCAGAAGTGTAAACATTTTTTTTTTACATACCAGAACAACCGAATCAAGCCCAGTTTGTGTGTGTATAGATAGATAATGTATGATAAGTCACGCAATCTTATTCCACTGAGATGAAGGGAACCCTTTTTTTATTAAGTAAAAGTCCATTGGGATCGTATAGACCCCATGACCCGATTGAGGGTTAAAAGATGTTCCTTTCATATGTTTGAATAATGGTGTGGGAATAAATACAGTGAAATATGGAAAGAACATTGTGTTCACTGCTGCAGGTTTACAGTTTGGAACCAGCACAGTATATGATACAAAAAGACAGACAGTTCTGGATTTGTTGCAGCCTAATTTTGCACAGGTTTCAAATGTCTTGCAGTCTCTTTTCCAAATAGCTCCAGAAATGTGCCAGGTCACAAACCCTTTTTGAAACTGCCATTCACCTTGCATTGGCACAGAAGCAAAATGTTTTGATAAATATTCGACCAGATCAGATTGTCCTCTAATTAGAGTGGCACATTGATTTTTCCTTTGGGCACACGCGGGGACCTGTTGGGTCATTCTCTCAGGTGGCTGAAAAACCGCTTGTTTGCCCTTTGTGAGAGGACAGATGCTCTATCTATAGCACACACACTCTCAAGTTACTCTCCTTTCTTAGGCGGAGTTTTATTGAGTGTGACCTCTTTAAAATGCTTTGTAAAAGTTTGAAGACAAAGAGTCTAATTGTCCTCACCTCCACCATGCCTTTATCTTTTCGGTCATTCTTCGAGGTCTTCTCGCATGCGTATTTCTTTCTTCCGGAAACTCAGTTGACCCCTGTAGCTAAAAGGAAAAAGATCTGTCTCCTCGATCAAAACGTTTAAAGATAAAAGAGAGTTGTAAACGTTCCTCTGAGCTATATCATGACAGCCGGGTGTTAATATGTGCAATGTTTGATCAGATCTGTAGGGGACGAGGTGTTGTAGGAGACAGATAATCTGTTTAATATTAGCAGGGTAAGATGGGTCCCCTGGCCCAGGAGGAACAGGGACAGCAGGGAGATGAGATGAAGGAGCCGGTCTGAGGTGTTTTTGACAGCTCCCGAAATTGCATGCGAGTTTTGAGGCGAGGGCTGCTGCGTCACGGATAACTTGATGCTTTTATGGCATTGAGATGAATTGGGGGTATTTGCGTGGGTGTGTGTGACTTTGATAGGTAATGTGTCTCTCCAGCGTCAACCGTAGTCTGGAGTCGGAAGGATTCTAGTCAAATGAAAGTGTTTTGAAATGAGGTTTTAGGCAGATTTGGTGTTGTGGTCAGTAGGATTAGGCAAAAGTACTTTATCTACTTCAATCCTTACTTCAAAACACAGAATGTTTAGTTAGCATTTATTTACAACATTCTCAGTTCCCATTGACTTCAGATATATGTTCTGACCACGCATGTCAGAATTAATGACATGTATAATATTAAAATTTATATAACCATCAAAAATCATGCAAATCTTACAACATACAAATGGCATGTCGAATTGACTCTTACATCTGTTTTGAGTCTTTTGTCTTAAACTGAGAATTCACGTTATGTAATAATTCGTGCCGTGCTGACAGACTTGTTCATTTTTTCATGACTCTTGGTTTGCATCCATCAAGTCCCACATAAAAAAAATCATGAGGCAAAGTACTGTGCCTTTAATTTGGAAAATTCACTGTGTTACCAAAATTATCATTATAATGTTTTAATATACAGTAAGTACATACTAAGACATACCACTGATCCCAGTATGATATTGAATTGTATATTTTTTTTAGGAATGCTGCAGCCTGGGTGTTTTTGTGCAAGCGTGTGTTTGTGTGTCTCAGTATGCCTTGTGTGTTGGGGTCGTTCCCTGGGTGCTCCACACTAATTTTCCACTCAGCTGAGGTTTGTGGCCCAGTGGGGGGCAGTGGCCCCAAGGTCTCTGCTGGGAATAATCGGGTCAGAGCCACTGGGCTGCGTAATGACTCTGCACGAGTCTCTTCCTCTGTCTTCTCCCCTCCTTCCTTCTCCCTCCTTCATGCCTCGCCCTTTCCTTCCATCCCTCTTCTTTGCTCTCTCCATAACGATGGTGACCGACTTGCTCTTCTCTCACAGGGGGCTCTGAGGGTCTGGCTCACAGCGCTGACTCTAAATTTAAACCTGCCATTTGTCAGTGTGGCTGCTCCTTCTTTTGTCAACGCTAGCTCCCTTTCTCTCTGGGTGTCACGTCGCATTTTAAAAGTATCTCATTTTCTGCTGTTCTTTAGATGCGCAACTTGGATGTCCGCTTCACGTTCCTCATCCGTTTGGTTGCTCTTAACCATTGGGAAACCATCCCAATGGGAGGCTTGATTACCGTTACGATGAATGTGTATTTAAGTGCACATTCAAATATGCATCGACTCCTCCATAAATAATATTAATATGGCATGTAAAGCATGACCTGGCTTGAGTTCAAACATTGTCTTCTTTCAACTGAACTCAGTTGCGATAACTTTTATTTTATGCATAATGGAAATTCAATGAGACATTGGGAGTTGAATTGGCGGAACAGTAGGTATTTCACTATGAAAGTTTTATTTTTAAACAGTCTAGTAATCCGCTTACGGGTAGCGTTTAAAACCACACTCTCAATACTAAGGTGATTGTAAAAGGTAGGAATTTGATTATGATGTTTATTCTGTTATTTATACTGATCACATCTACAGTAATAATCTAAAACTCTGTTGAGTAAAACTCCTTGAGGGAGTTATTATTTTAGCGGAATTTATTAATTTAGCTGCTTCTGGCTGACTCTGTTAGCTGCTTTCTTTCTTCTAAAGACATCTGTAGTAGTCTGTCTGTGGCTTTGATGTGAGGGATGGCGTAGCAAGCTGGCTACAAGTCTTTCCCTCGATCAGAACGCAAAGCTGGCAATTTAATGCACTAAAACGACATTTATTGATGTGTGTTTATTTAATTGTTTATTTCCTCTTCGGCTGCATGGCATGAGAGATGTAATGGTATTTAGGGCAGTGTGTCAGAGAGCAGAGTGAATGGAGGGTCACGAGGGGAACAGGAAGAGAAGAGGGCAGGCGAGATGCCAGGAGGACGTCTTTAGTGTTTTGCATGCCCACTTCTGCGCTCCCGTCTGTCTGATCGCTTTGATGCGATTTCATTTCCTGTTCATTATTCATCAAAGTACCGCATTTCTCCATGTTTGGGCAGCATTTACATAACGAGGGAAACAAATTACTGCTTAGTCTTCTAAAGAGCAGTTTACTTTACTAATGATAAGGTATTATCAAATCTGCCGTGTGTTGACAGATGTGCGCAGGCTCACTTATCAAGGAGATCACCAATTTATTTGATGCAATATTATATCGTATTAGGCCTAATTTACTTTTATATTATAAAAGCAACTTGTATAATAAACTGTATTAATAATATATTATGAATTTATATTTATGTACTCTAAAAAATGCTGGGTTGTTTCAACCCAACTTTGGGTCAAATGTGGACAAACCCAGCCATTGGGTCTCATTTTTTAATTATGTTTAAAGGAGTAATTAAATTACTTAAAGGAGTAGTTCATTTAAAAAAAAAACTTTTGCTGATAATTTACTCACCCCCATGTCATCCAAGATGTCAATGTCTTTCTTTCTTCAGTCGAAATGAAATTAAGGTTTTTGACGAAAACATTCCAGGATTTTTCTCCATATAATGGATTTCAATGGGAACCAAACAGTTCAAGGTCCAAAAGACAGTTTCACTGCAAACTGTTAAAATGGCTTTAAAGGATTTCAGACGATGAATAAGGGTCTTACCAAGCGAAACGATTGTTCATTTATAAAAAAAGTTTACGTTTTATAAGCTGAAACGGTCGCCTTGCTCTGTTCTGTGATGCGCGTTCGTGACTCTCCTGTTCATTGAATGAACCAAACGACATGAACAAAATTAGTTCATTTTGATCAACCCAGCATATTTAATTATTATAAACTTGAATATGAATATGTATTAGGGCTGTCAGACGATTAATCACGATTAATCACATCCAAAATAAAAGTTTGTGTTTAGTATATGTTTAGTATATTTAGAATGTGGGTGCACTGTGTATAATTGTTTTGTATATATAAAAATACACACACGCATGTATATTTAAGAAAAAAAAATCTTTCTATATAAAATATTGATATTGATACATAATATAAATAATATATAAATCTATATACAGTATATCCATTAAAATATTTCTTAAATATATACAAGCATGTACAGTATATATATATATATATATATATATACACACACACACACAGTGCACCCACATATATTATGTAAACACAAACTTTTATTTTGGATGCGATTAATCGTTTGACAACCCTAATATATATATATATATATATATATATATATATATATATATATATATATATATGTTATTATTATTATTATTAACACATTGTTCACTAAAGGAAATGGGAAATTGAAAGTAAGTTGGGTCATTGTTTAGCCAGTGATTTTTTTTTTCCATTTATTAAAGAAATAAAATACACAAACACACTGCTATCCATACCACTCTCACTTGTCTCCAGGCCTGTATTACACAATCTCATAAATGAAGGCTCATAAATGTTTTACAGTGCTTTCAGGCCATAGGCAGGCATCTCATTTATAACCCTTTTAAATAAGAAATATTACCGTTTTTACAAGCAATGCTGACTTGTTTCAGCCACAACATGTCAAAGTCTCTGTAATCTCGAAATTATATACAGACAACCCTCATATGCCCCCTATTGGTGAGAAAGATTATGCCCGTGTTTAAACAGGCTTCACTGCCTACGTACTTTCCTGAAGTCTTGCATTATAGTTGCGGACCAAGAGAGCCTTGAGATACTTGTGAGGTGTCACTGTTTTATCAAAAGCCTTTGACCGGTGCGTCAAAATGCAGGATGCACAGCCTCCCCAAATCATCCAGAGACGCACAAGCAGTTTGTCTCTCTCTCACAGTACTCCGAGAATGCTCCACACCACCCGTAGATCCACCTAGCGTACAGTAAGTGTGTGTGTTTGAACACGCTGTACACAGCATGCTTATTAAATCAGCAGCAGAAAGGGATTCAGGCTGTGTGATTGGAGCTACAAAGGAGGCCATTCTGATTAAATGCATCTTAGACCTGCTTAGCACAGAGGCGCAGAGAAAGAGGATGATTGTTGCCATTTAAATCTCTTTCGTTTCCTCTTTCTTTCACCAGCAGATTATTCCCATTCTGTTCTCTGAGTTTTCCATGTTAGGCTTCTTAACTTTTCAATTCCTACCTCTCTCTCCGCCCTCATTTTCTGTAGGGGAAAACCCTGTCACAACTGTCATCCGTTATAAACTTATTTCCCTCTCATAAGGACTTGGTAGTTAATTGCTTCACAGATTTGAATAAAGCCAATCTGGATTAGTGAGGGGAATGACAGGCTGAAAACCCAGACAGAGCAGGCACACTCTTGTATTATACAAGCAGGTACAACTTTGAAATGTTTAAATGTAAGACTCAATAGCATGCAGTTATACCTTATGTATGATTACAAGTAGTGCATCATTACAGCCAGAGAATGTATTAACTAACATGAACTTAAAATGAGCAATGCATTATTTATTAGTCTTTTTTAGTTAATAAAAATACAGTTGTTCATTGTTTGTTCTTGCTAGTTCACAGTGCATTAAGTAATGTTTACAATTACAACTTTTGATTTTCAAAAATGTAATAGTAAATGTTGAAATTAACTAAGATGCTATAGAAGTATTGTTCATTCTTAGTTCATGTTAACTAAATCAGTTTCAAGAATGGAAAATTAAATATAACTTTTTAAGGATGATGTATTTTTAATTAAACATTCTATTTTTTTTAATTCAGTTTGTCTAATAATTCGGACATCTGTTTACTTTTATACATTTAAATAATTGTTAGTAGTATTCACATGTTAAATCCTAGAAAATTTTAAATGTTTGGCTCAGTGCGCTTTTATATGTGGTTAATACATATATTTTTTTTTAAGTGGTGAATTGTCACAGGGTCCAGAACAATATTCATGTTTGTCCACCGCTTATGGTATCTGGGTTCTTTAGCACAGGTACGTAACCCTGTCACAACTAAAAACCGCAAGTGTAAAACGGTCTTAAACGTGCTTAACCTTGGGCCTGTAATCTGATGTGTCTGGATTAGATGTCACAGTGTTAGGGTGGTCTCCTCGTCGGCTCTGTGACCCAGTTTTGTGAACAGATCAGAGTGGATGGTGTTTGAATCTAAAGGGTGGGGAGGGGTCTCTGAGCTCTGATCCTCCCCACCTGCAGAACCCGAGAGCGATGAATACGCTTCATTAAGGGTAGAACACAAAGCTGGCTTGTCTCTCGGCCCTTTGGGCCTGCTCTGCTTCCACAAATAGTGTCGCTGTTGTTTTAGGACTGTCGAGAGAGCAGAAACAGGATAGAGTCACCACAACCACTGGTCTTTTTCTATCTCTGTTCCACCTCTCTCTCTCTCTCCTGAAATATGAAACAGAAATATAATGCATGGATTCGGACTAGTAATCAAGCTTGTGTTCCATTTCCTTCATGCTGTGCTGGTCACAGATGGGAGATGGTTGGATGCATTTGTGCAGCTGTTTTTATTTCCCCCATTCTATCAAATGCTTTGTCTTCCTTTCACATGCTGTCTTTCTCCTCAGGTGCTCACGTATTTCTTTTCATCTTTCTTTTTTTCTAGGTGCACCCGGAAGGAAAAGTGTGAGCGGTCATCCGAGCCTCGCCGTTTCGCCTCTGATATAAAGCAGTGTGTGAGACTCAGCGTTCATCCCAACAACATCTCCGTGTCCCAATACAGTGTCATGGTGAGCGCTAATAATAAATTCTCACCTTTGTTCCTTCTATGTAATCACACCATGTAAATATCCTTAAGGTATACTGAGGAAATACTAAACCTCATTTAAGTGCCCAAACGCTGGAGATATTGACATTAGCCTTCACTAATTCAGTTATGGAGCCCATTGCTTTTCTGGCCCCATCATTAATGTGATCATGCAAGTTCTGCCTTTATGGATCTGCTTGTTGCACTGATGGGTTTCTGAAGATGCGTCATACAGTTTGACCGTATCATAATTGCCATGTTATTTCAGTGACTTAGGACACATGAGACAAAGCTTATTAGTTGTATGGGTGTTCTACAGTACCTTATGAGATCTAACACTGACTTGACACTGGTTATATGCATATCATTTTCTGAATAAAATACATATTCTGGTTAAATTTGCATGCTCCACAGTCATTTAGTCACTTAAACTATTGAGATATAATAATGTTTTATTTAAAAATATGCATTCACTCGTATTTGTATGTCTAACATATAAAAACATAATTATTTATTGTCACTTCAAATTCAATGAAATGCAATTTGGCCATTTCTAATAAAATTATATTGTAGGCAGTAATTTAATAGTTATATCTAATAAAATACAATTCTAGCAAGTAATTTAATAAACTCATTAATTTTTAGTCATGTCCTTAATAACCTGCAAGAACTTGATTAATTACTAAATGTAGGACATGAGACTGTTCTTTTATTGTTTGCCAGAAAAGAGTTTCCTCCTCACTCCATAAGTGTTTCTTTGAAGCTCAGCTTTTTAAAAACTAACTATGCCAAATCTCACCCAGAATTACCTATGTTTGGAAATGCGCAAATCTGAATTTGTAAATCAGGTACACAACACAAAGTTTGGATTTCTATCATTTCATTTCTATCATTCATTTCATTTCTATCAACCAGATAATGCAATTAGGTTAATGTGTTTACAGAACCTGAATGTGAGCCAATTCGGATTAATATCAGGATATTGCTGTACATGTAAACAGTTCAGGTGTCGTATTGACTTGTGTCGTTCCTCATGTCAGTCACTACTGTACGTGCCCTTATCCTTAGTCAAGACAGTTATTTTTTTTTATTGGTGTTTATTTACTTGTTAATTTTGGCTGGTCCTAGCTGTGCTGACTCTAGCACTCGTTCAGTGTGTGTGTAAAATCCATCAAAGCAGGCCATGGTTTCAGACCTTATCCTCATGTAATCCAGCACCTCCTCAGAGCCTTTATATCAGATTAACGTCTCCACTAGAGAAGCCTGCCTTTCAGCTGATTCAGGATCTGTATTCTGGGCCCAAATTCAAAACCCTACTACTAGACTGTATAAGAGCTAATAAACTGGCCAGCGTGTACGTTAGGTACGTGTGTGCTACAAAAATGATGCTTTATCAGTACCTAGGATATGTTTAGATACACTAAATTATTTACACAGCAGTGTTTTTTCCAATACATAAGCCCTTTATTTCTTTCAGTTAGAGCATTAATGTTGATTGTATCTAGGCAAGCGGTCAAAAGCAGATGTCAGGATATTCAGTAGTAGCTGTTCAGTCGATGAAGAGTTAATGTGATCATAACGCCAGATTCCCATCTCACAAGACGTCCTTGTATAAACTGTCCAGGTGTGTTCTGGGAGTGCTAAGGCTTTAATCTTCAAATAATGAGCTCAATTTTCACAATCTTTGACCAGCTTAGACATGTTGAATTAGTACAAGTGGTTTCAGTGTGTGTGTGTGTGTGTAAGGAGGAAGAAAGAGAGAGATTTAAAGTCTTATAACAGTTACTACAGTTTTTTTTTTTTTTTTACATATATATGAATATATTATTTGTGTGTGTGTGTGTTATGAAAAGACTGGTTAGGAATTTACACAGACAGCGTCAGATTGACCTTTTCCTTCAAACTGGAATTACTGTGAGGAAAACAACACGTCTACAATGAAATAAATTGCGAACTGTACACAGAAACAAACTACAGGCATTCATGCTGTTTCTTGACCTTTTTCATTATTGAATATTTGTTTGAGGAGATAAGCACAAAGCTTCTTTGTTCGTTCTGCTGGGAGAATTTGGGGATTGAAATAAGTTTCTCATCAAAAAGAAAACATTTTTCTTTTTTCGATTATTTCATGTTATTTCACATTTTATCCATAAGCTCTTCCTTGACATTCACCCAGCAGTAAAGCAGCAGTACCACCGTAAAGCTCATCCTACAAGGAATGTATTCATTTATTTTAGCCGCTCTTGTTCATATTACTGAGTGTATTTACCAAAGAAGTTTCTTTTAGATAATACAAAGGCTTCAATAAGCAGAGCATAGCACAGCTTTAACATTACATGTATCCTGAAGGGGGATTACACTTCTAAACTAGTTGTTTAAAGAAAACATCAGTCATGACTGGATGTGCTATAGGTCCTCTCAGAATTCATTTAAATGTAGATTGATTTTATCCATGGGATTTTAAAGTACAACACGGGGTACAACGGGTAGAATCTCATAGCTCTCGGGGTCTCCGGGGGTACATCGACAGCTCTGTTTCCCTCCACTAGCAAATCTTGAAGCGTAATTAGAAACCCGCATCAGCATCTGAAGTTCGTTACATCTTGATGCATTCTTCCGTTGAGGTAGGAGGTAATCAAAGACACCATATTCCTTGTGTCGTACCCTCTGCTGCAAGAGGCCTTTTTTTGTTTGTTTGTTTGTAGGGTCCCTCTCAGAGAGAGATGATTTTCATATTTATCATGGCCAGCGAGGGTTTGTTCGCCGCTGCTTGAAATGTAATTGAAGAAATTCTCTCTGCATCTCTCTCTAAAAGGAAAAATAAATTAAATCCCAGAGTGGCGCCGCCATCCACCGGTGCATCCTGAACTTTAATGGGAAAGCGGAAAACAGCGAGAGAGGGGGAGAGATGGGGAAAAGTGTCTGCAACATGTCCCTGCCTTTTCATTAAACAGCAATCTAAAAACAGCCCCGGTCAGCCGTTCGGTTGAGTAAAGGGTGTTTCAGGCCATATCACCAATGTAATGCTGGGTGCAGGGCCACTCTATGCAAGGCTGCGGCTTCCTATTAGTGTGGATATTCCGATTTTATCCACTTCACCTCCCTTGATGCCCTCACAGAGCATTACTCCACGCTTTCCCAAACTGACCCCCAACAGAGTCAAACTGATAGATTTGCTGTCTTTCTAACCGTATACAACTTCATTTTATCTCCCTGCAATCTCTTTATTTGGTGCATTCTTTGACATTATAACATGTGGTTTGTACCCAGAATGGTTATTCTTTTACTCCTTGCAAATTTATCAAATTTTAGAAAAAAATGACAATTTCTAAATTATTTTCTTTGAAAAAATAAAAATAAAACCCAGCCAATATAATGGCAGGTGTAAAGGGGGCATTTATTTGTCTCATGACAGTTGCTCTTTTTCATTGTTCTCTCGTTTCTCGCTTCATCTGACTCTGGTGTCAGGCAACATGTGCTTCAGAGCAGGCCTAGAAATTCATTTGAAGTCTGGGAGCCAGAAGGCATTGTGGGTAACAGAGATGGAGAGGACAGAGACAGAGCATAAAGAAAAAAGAGAACGAAAACTCTCACCCCATAGCCCTCTCTCTTTCTCACTCTCTCAATTTCCCACCCACTTGAGTTCAGTGAAACACATTAGAGTCAGTACGGGCTGACTGATGGCTGACCGAAATCTCTTGATGTCTCTGGACATTTTCCACCAGGAAATTTAGGAGATAGGTGGCCGCTGGTTCAATGGCCTGATTTCGCTGTGCGGTTGGCCACGTGTCAGCTGGGATATTTATGGAACGGCTACGTGTGTTTTCTGGGATGTCTTGATGTCTGCGGCTGGATTGAGATTTCCCATGTGTGGAGTCTGCAGACTTCCTTCTGTCTCAAGAGCCTTTCAAATCACAGACGTGAGAAAATGTCCACGTTACAGCAGTTTTAGGAGCAACGGCAGCAAAAAATGAGTTTATTATCAAGCAAGGCGATGCTTACCAAAGTTTGTCTTGTCCATTATTGCCTTTTATTTTTCCTCTGTATAACTTTTTCTTTTTCCTTGACAGCTCGTGCTGGAGGCACATAATGTGCCAGAACTTTCTGCGGGGGTCAACTGCACCTTCGAGGACCTGGCGGAGATGGACGGTCTGGTCGAAGGGAACCGCATTACCTGCAGCTCTCCTGCGGAGAAGGAAGTTCCACGCATTGTCGTAGACCAAGGTGTGAACACATGCACTAACCAGTCAAATTTAAGAGGAATTTGGAGGCGAAAGGCCTGAATGTTGACGTTTGTTTTGGCGGTGTTAATAGACTGAGACTAAAAGTGAGACTGTGACAGTTTTATAATTGGAGACGCTGAATTGAGAAATCTCAGACTCCAGAGATGCTGGATTTATATCAGAGAGTAGGAGAAAAGGTTGTCTAAGAAACTGAGAGAGTGATAGACATAAACACCTGAGCAGAGATGGAAGTTTACATGCTCATTATCTTCCCTGCAGCTGTTGACTTTTGCCGCAGGACGTGTTTTGTAATTGAGTGAATAAAGGTCGTCAAGAGGGAGGCAGTTTTGGCATTCTGTCTCCCGCTCTCTCGTCTGTCTCTCTCCATTTCTGTCTTTCGTTTTGAGGCTCCATTGGCACACTGTGGTTTGAGAGATTTTTCAAGAAAAGTGATTGGATTGGATCTCCTGAACTGATGACACTCTTCACTCCATCTGCTCGGCTGAAATGGTTTTGACAGCATTCACTCCAGCAGATAAGAGAGAGAAAAGATGTTTCAAGAGAGAACATTTTGCCATCCCCTTCCGCACTCTTGTGGATGCCATACTTTCGCCTCTCTTTTCTCTGAGACGTGCTTGGTTACCCCGACATAATTGAAACGAGCGCGCATCTGGGCAGCTGTCTAGAGGCTGGTAATTTTTCATAATATGGAAACGTCTCAGCGTTACGATAATGAAGACGCTCGCTCCTCCAGAAACAAGGGAATACTCCTCCGCTTGTGTTTCCAGGGCAAAAAAGAGGGGGGGGGACGCAACATAATACAAGGCTGAATGGAAGCAACAGTGTTCTTTCGGAGCATCTCTGATGGAAAAATGATCCTAGTAAGTGGCACAGCAGCCTGGATGTGAGGCTGTGAGGTGTGTGAATAATGATGCATGCTAGTCAGGCCACCATGAAATTACAGGTCGGCCCAATCTGCAAGGGCCCAGAGCTCTGAAATGCCGCAGTGCAAAAACACACTCTCTCGCCACTGCATAAGTACACTATTACACACCTGAGGGTGCACACTTATACACATTCACACACTACTGGATACATACACCATCGCTATCATGCACACACAGTATTTAACCCCTAAAACTGGGATGCGTCATAACGTTAAAGTTGTGAATCAAGATGCGTTTTAATGGATTTTGTATGCACACACATATACCCCTGCAGTTATGGGTCATTTATTCGTGCTCTCTCCCATATTCCTCAGTTTCCTTTCATTTCTTAGTGTCATGGTAACCGAGTATGTCCTGAGTGACTCATTAAAGGCGGACATAGTCTGCAGCGGGTGGCAGGGGGCCTGCACACACACACACACACACACACACACACACACTGGAGATACCAGCCATCAAGGTAACATTTAGGTGAGCTAATTAGGACAGATTCATTGTCAGGTACACTTTACAGTGATTGATGAATGATTCGCTCTTTGTTGAAGAAACACCGCACGACGGGAAAGGGGAGTGCATTAGGAGAACAAGAAAGGGGTTAAAGAGAAATATGTGAGAGCCTGGAATAGATGGAGAATGGGGGGAAAGTATGATCTTCCTTTGAGAGGGGAGATGTCGTGTCCGGCATGTTGAATTAAACATGAGCTTCTTCATTAGCTCAGACAAAAACACTCTGAAGATGGACACTTTTGTGCCACATTTCCATTAACTCGTACAGGTTTCTTTCTCTCACTCTGTGTCTCTTCTCTTGGTCAGGGATTTTTTCATGGGGAGGGTTTTAGCTCATTTTTGGCAGAGAGGAGCAGTCACCTTACTCTATTATCCACACACTATATAACTATTTAGTATGTAACCTAATTAAGACAGCTTGCTGTCATTGGTATATGAATGAGATAATTGCTAGTTTATATTTAACTTAGTGTTTTAAATTAGCATGTTGCTATGCTAACAGCGTGATAATCTAAGAATTAAAATACAAAATAGATTCAAAGTGTCTTTTGGAAAGTCGGTTATATTTGCAACGTTTCTGGGCAGGTTTCCAGAGCATGCAAAACAAACTCCTATCTACTTGAATGGGGAAATGGCTAAATCTCAAAAACTGCTGATATGACCCTACCCATAAATGTTGTTTGTTATGCTCAAATAGCGTTATTTCAGGTTGGTCCAGCCAATGCGCATGTGGAGTCCCGAGTGTGCACGTTTCAGGACACTGACTGTTTCTATGGGAACCGGATCTTCTAATGGCTGCTGCAATGTCATGATGACTTTACCAATTGCCAAGTGGCTATTTTATTTATATTGCGCGTTGCACTACCATTCTTCATAAAATGAGTTAATTATCATTGTATATATACTGTATACAGACTTTACTCAAATATTGGGTAAATTAATCCCAATATGAATTTGAAATTAATTTGACACTTTTTTTAATCTATACTTTTTAGTGTCTTAAGTGCACTGTCACTCACCTTTTCGAACAATCTACTTTCTGTGTAGGCAGTTCACTCACCTTATATAGACTGATGTAGCAACTATGTCAATACTTTGAATGTTTTCCTCCTGCCTCTTAGGTGACCATCAGATTGTCCAGCTCTACCTCAAATCAAAAGAGACAGGACTGGCTTTTGCCAACACTAGCTTTGTCTTCTACAACTGCAGTGTTCACAAGTCGTGAGTATCTTTTGTATTTACAATTTATGTTGTGCAGTAGTGTAACATTCCATCTATTTTCATGAATACTTGAACTAATCTAAATCTAAATCTGCACCCTCTCTTTGTCTCAGGTGTTTGTCCTGTGTCGGAAGCCCATACCAGTGCCACTGGTGCAAATACCGTCACACGTGCACCCATGACCCGAGCAGCTGCTCTTTCCAGGAGGGCCGTGTCAAACAGCCAGAGGTGAGTTACTTGCGATTGGTCACACACCAGGATTTGTAATTGGCCAGCATCATTCTCAATTGGACCTAAATGAGTTAATTGGCGCAGAGGTGCAGTTCAGGTCCTGTCCCGATTGTGAGAGCTTACCCGGCCTCACCCCATCACGTTGAGGCACTTCTTACACGTCTGCTGGCTTTCGGCTTAATTCTCATTAAATCTCTCATATTAATATCTGGATTCCCACCAACATCTTTTTCCATGTAAATTATCAATAATATTGGCACTCCCGTCATGCTTTTAGGCCACCGCAGGCCCATCAGATAAATTAAAAGCTGCTGTTGGGGCTCGGCACTTTACTAACTCACTCTCAGAGAGATGCCAAGGAGGGTCGAGCCGTCGAGTTTGTTTCACTGGTGCGCCCTTTAATCCCTCCCCGAGGGTCTACATGGCACAGATCACAATGTGTTTATTTCATTTGCGTCATGCTACTGGAGAAAGGTCTGCAGCTAGCATGAACATACAATTATGTACATCGTGCGTGTTTGCTTAGCTTTGAAATGCGTAATGAATTATGAGGACACCCGCCCCCTGAGGCGATGTGTTTTAGACACACAAATGTGTATCCTCATCATTTAGCATTCATTAACATCTCGTAACAAAGCGTTTCTCTGGCTGCCAGCTTTTGGCGTTCCAATTATCAAATGGACACGCTGTCAATATTGACCAGTTTAATATTAGGATTCCCTATTGTGTGTTGAGCGACTTGCACACAAAGCAGGGACTGAATATTAGCACATGTTAATGACATTTCCACTGGATGTTTTTTGTTTGATTTTTGTTTTAAGGCAGGTGTTTTGTCCAGTTAATGAGTTTAATTTGGATTTCATTAACCCCTCGTACCGGAGGTCTCAGATCCGCTTCCAAACTCCGGGTGGTTTAGAATTAATGACTGGGGATGTTTACCGTGCAAATCCTCCGAGCAGACGCTGACGAGTCAACTTTGCGCTGAGAAATTAGATGACCTTTTGCATTGAACTTCTATAGATGAATTTCTGTGTTTTATACCAATTAAGGGATTGCTGAGAGTGATCTGAATAATCCAGACTTGCCTTTCAATGGATGATGGAAGTGAGAAAGCCCCCCTGTAGTCTGAGCCTTTCATTATGTGCCTGTGAGCGCAGGAGAACAGTCCACATTCATAAATAGAACGTGTCACAGCATCAGAATGTCGTCTCTGGCAAGATTTACCAACATTGTGTCTGCGATTCACAGTCTCTCACATTTAAACATCTGACGAGTCTTCTTCAGCTGTATGCTTTGTTTCATTATCATATTTCAATTTGTGCGACACGTTTAACAACAGCAGCAAAGGAAATTATTATTTGATGTAATTTTCACTTCTCAGTTAGTTTCTCATCATAATATATCCAGAATGTATTAATGTTATCCTGTTACATAAAGTAGGGGAACGTGGCATAATACGTGTACAGTATATATTCAGAGTGATGCACGTGAGAAAAGTATTTAGCATTCGCTGTAAAAAAAACTTTCATGATTCGTTACTACATTTTATCTTTTGTCAAGTCAACATAGATCACTTGATGGTTCAGATAGCATATTTTGAGTTTCTGTTGATTAAACTATCTCCTTTGTATTAACTTTTTATTTTTTTTATTTCAGTGAATTTAAAATTTTACGGCAAATGTTAAACCAAAAACCATGTTTTACAGTGTTTGTAATAGCATTTTCTATATGGCAGGTAAATAGTTTTTACGTGACGGCAAATGTTTTCAAGTCTGCATGTCGATAAAATGACACTCTTTTGTTCTTCTTTTTGAAGGGGGGGATAGATTTGCCAATTTTGTCTTGAAGTCTTGATTTACTCTCTGGCTAGAGTATGTACTAAATCCTGCCAGTTGCTGGCTGTGTCAATCCCCCATGTCTCATTCTTGGCTACTGGCATAATGATGCATGACTAAATCCATGCCGTCCTAACCCAGAGTAACACAAAGTACCTTTTTCACTCTATGTGTATTGAAATCAATTGTGAGTGGAGTCGTCCACGCACTTGGCATAAGGATAACTATTTATGTCATGGACTTGTCGTCCATGTAAAGCGATCCAAATCAGTCTTTTGAGTCTCCATGACTGTTAATATGCTGCCTTAGAAGGAAGCTGCATAAAGACAGGAAAAAGTGTGGTAGCTCATTAAATTTTGGAACAATATGGTAGAAGAGGCATTAGAAAGAAAAGGAGAGGTGTGGGAAACAGGAACTGATCGATACAGTGAACTCTCTACCATCTTAAGATGTTAATTGACCGGCACAATTGGCGGCTTTGTACAACCGAGCTGCAGAAGGATTTGGTTCTGAGATCAGAACCACGAGATGGCCTCTCTCCTTTGCCTTCCTCGGGGGGAGAAACTTTGAGGAAAAAAAATCATTTAGATCGAGGTGGAAGATAAGACTTGAAGAAGAGTGAGAGTGAAAACAAACAGATGAAAGAAAGGAAATGTCAGATGTGTGAGAGGATGAGAGCATGTGTGATGCCGCAGGAAGTGAAATGGGGCAAGGAACGAGAGAGGAGATTTTTTGCCTTTGGCGGTAAGGAGGTATGTTAAAGCACAAGGAGTGCAGGGAAGCCTCGGTAATCATCCAGCTAACACCACGAGAGCTGTGGAGAGAATTAGGCGTTTCATCTTCTACCCGACTGAACGCTGCCATTATGCATAGATACTCAAACAGCTCTAATTATGGATCTATCACTCCATGCCAGCTCGCTACCCTCTGTTCTCTGTGCCAGGGCGTCTTCCTTCCCGCTCGCACTCAATGACTATCTTTGTCTCGGCGCATCTCTAACAGAAGTGCACGCACTGAACTTAAATCTTTTCCCCACCTACAGTATCTCTTTCTTCAGTGTCTAATTATATCACTCCTGTTCTGAGACGTTGGAGATTCAGCTGCAGTCAGTTGAATGCAACCCCCCCCCCCCCCCCCCCCAGGTAGTAAACAATTGAGAGCCCAATTGCTGTCTGCCTCACTCCATGTCCCTTTGACAAACACGTCATTATGCTTCAACTCACCCTCGGGCCTCTCTTACTCAGTCCAAGACTGTAAACACTCTCAAGAGCCTTTTTTTATCTGTAAAATGCCTATTTATAATGATAATTTCCATTTTTTTTTAATCAATCCCTGCTTTGTTTTCCCACCTCAAATGAGCCGCCTCGGGCACGTCTTGTCAGATTTGACACGCGTCACGGACAAGGAAGGAAACCGCAATGTCAAGTCATTTGTCACATGAATGCATTTTGAATTACCGTCTCTGCATTATTTTAGTTAACATCTCTTCCAGTAAGACTCTTTAGCTGTATCCGGCTCGAGGCTATAGGAATCATGTTCTTCATGGACTCAACGGACACTGGCTCTCTTTCTGAGCCTCGAGACAGGAAGTGTGGCCACTTTTTTGATTCGCTTCAGTTAAGTTCAAAGCAGCAATACCACAAGATCTAGTTTGTTGCCGATGGGGTGAAGTGGTGTACAGGCTCTGACCATGATGATGTTGGGTCAATATGGGCGACTTATATATGGGCATAACCCTCGCCATTGTGCCCTTCAAAAATCTTGGCGATATTCTTTGGCGAAATCGTTCAGAAAGGTTAGGTTTAGGTTAGGAAAGCTCTTATGTTTAGAAATCAACAATAGAGTGTGTTTCGATTGTTCCCATCCCGTTTTTTTTCTCTCATTATATACATCTCTGTCCTTACTTCTCGGCCTCCTTGTAAATACTCAATAACCTGGCCTGACAAAAACAGCCCTAGTCTTCAGTGTCTCTGAAGACTCCATATTAGTGCCTCCCAGCCTTCAATTATACTGTTGTTATGCTTGGAGTCAATCTCCCTCCGCATAAAGCTGCCAGCAGAGCCCTGCTCATCCGTCAATAAGAGGCGTGGAGAGAGGGGGGGCCTTGCCAGACACCTTCCCCAAAGAAGAAAGGGCAGGCTGAGGAGACTTGGGTGTGGATGGACAAAGATATTGGTGTTTTAGTGGGCGGTTTTCCCTTGTCATGCCTTATTTATGACTGCGACTGCTGCCAATAAACATGTTCACATTATATCAGTGTAATAGGGAGATAAATCCTTGGAGGGTGGTCTGGGAAAGGACTTAGAGAGGCCTTTGTAGACCATGGGGCTGTGTAGCTATTATCAAGGTGCAGTGGCTCTAAATGAGGATTTAGAGACCAAAACATTGGCTGAATTGGCTGGGTCGGTGTAGGGCTGCACTCTGCGGAATGGGTGTGCATTTTACTCCTGTCTTTTACTGATGACTTTAATATCTGGAGCCTGTGTGGGTGGAGATATGATGGTCAGTGTGGCGGGAGTGTCTTTGCTGTTTTATTTAAGACTGAAATTATGCATGTGGTGGGTGTATTTGTTTATTTGGCATGTTAAGTTATGGGACAACTCCGGCACAAAATGAACCTTTGGTCTAATAACACATTGGTACCAAAGAGGTCGCCGCCACCAGTTTATTTTCAGGATATGTACAGCCTTGTTTATCAGAGCGGGGAAATCTTCAGACTGTACAAAACGCTTCTCTTGGGTGTCGCGACTCAAGAGGTCCCGCTCTGTGCAACACAATCACTCCTGTTCGGTGTCCATAGCCTCACAATGTCCGCAGGTACACCACTAGTTTAATCCTCCATCTCTTTAGTTTGTATCTTGTATCTTGTGGTTTATTATTTTCTTATTTTCTCTTTTGCGTTCAGGGCTTCTCTTAAGCGCTCAGTGCTTTCTTCCGAAAACAATGGACCATCTGAGATTACAAGTCGGCACGGCGTTCATGGTTCGACTGGTCGAGACTGTTTTTCAAAGATGGCTCCTGCCTGTATATGCGAAGTGGACTGTCCCTATAAAATATCTTCGTATTAAATTGTTTGTTCACTTACAACGTTCTCAATGCTTCAGTTTGCATGTAGGGACCCCCATTATGCTGCTGTGTTAGTGTGGGGCTATTTTGAGCCTTGTTAGTGGTGTTACATAGCGATTTTTTTTTATTTTGTATAACTGTATGCTCTATAAGCTAAAGCGTTTTTAGAGCTAAAACTCTTTATATTCTATTATCACGAAAACAGATCTCAGAGAACGGTTGACTAGGTAGTAATGTGTTATTAGACCAAAGGTTCATTTTGCACCGGAGTTCTCCTTTAAGTGTCTAAATTTCTCCCTTGCTTGTGTGCAGTAAACTGAAACACTGAGTGTCTCCTGTACTGTAAATATCCTGAATGAAGGCTAAACTGAAAAGGGGTTTAAGGCCCAACCTCATGCCTATACACAATATTACCTCGCTGCAGTCGGACATGGCTACATCTATAAATTCACACTCAGTATTCAATCTGCATTCTGTAGCCGCTTTGGTTCAGATAGCACCTCAGTTTGTATTCATCTTACAAAAGCCGCCTGAGCACTTCCTCCACTGCATAAATACTACTCTGCGCCACCTCGTTGGTTTCCTCCATAGTATCTGAAAGAAACGTTACATCAGTCATTTAGAGTGTAGTCAGGGACTTAGAAAGACAAAAAAAAAAATACAGGGAAAAGTTCTTTATCCTCTTTCTCCCTTTTAAATTTCATCTTTTTGTCTGCTTGAATTAACAGCACTCACTTTTATTTTCGTTTTATAGATAGGCTGTCAAATTATCTATAATGACTTTTTAAACTGTGCCCCAGAGCAATTCAGCCATGCTAATAAGCTTCAGACCATCGTTATTGGCCCTACCTTTCAGCCCAGTGAGCAGTCAAGATAGATTTTTTTTGATACTAAGAACAGGTCCACACCCATTTTAAGGTTTTATTAGGCTCAATCTTAAACGAAGCACCAGGGACACTCTGACATATTTTAAAGGGTTAGTTCACCCAAAAATGAAAATTCTGTCAGTATTTACTCACCCTCATGTTGTTCCAAACCTCTATGTGTTTATTTCTTCTGCTGAACACAAAGAAAGATATTTGGTAAAGTGTTTTAATCAAACAGATCTCATTCCCCATTGACTACCATAGTATGTATTTTTTCCTACTATGGAAGTCAATGGGGAATGAAATCTGTTTGATTAAAACATTCTTCCAAATATCTTCCTTTGTGTATAGCAGAACAAATAAACACATAGAGGTTTGGAACAACTTGAGGGTGAGTCAATACTGACAGAATTTTCATTTTTGGGTGAACTAACCCTTTAAGGGATCTCTTTGTTTTATCTTTTGATACTTACAATTTGTGACCTTGCAGTTTATTCTTCTCATGCAGGAATGTCCTCAGCTACTTCCAGCAGATCGTATCCTTGTCCCAGTGAACGTAGTGAAACCCATCACCCTTCGGGCCAAGAACCTCCCCCAGCCACAGTCAGGCCAGCGGGGGTACGAGTGTGTGCTCACCATACAGGGTGTGGAGCAGAGAGTTCCTGCCCTCCGCTTCAACAGCTCCAGTGTACAGTGCCAGAACACATCGGTAAGACTGTGTGTGTGTTTGTGTATGTGTATGACTATGAGTGTGTTAAGTAAACGTTTCAGCGAATTTGTCTGTGGACACGAGGGTACTCTCAGAAACAAGGCGCAGGATTTTAAGCAACACAAAAAGTCGTAGACATGATAAAAGGGAGCGGTTGTTTGGAAATTGTGTAAGAGCGGCTTATTTTAGTCACAAGTGCATTCTGCCCTGAATATTTAGTGCATGTTTGCTTGTTCTCCCAGCATCAGCAGTGTAGGGATTTTGGAGTCCTCTCCACTGTGTGCTGTGATGACTTACCCGAGGATGAACCTGCCAAGAATGATAAAAGCGTTCTTCCAGTGAAAAAAAAAATAGTAAATTTGTGCCTCTCTCTCTCTCTCTCGTTCCCACGGCTAAAGTACTTGTATGATGGGATGGAGATGAGCAGCCTCCCTGTTGATCTGATGGTCATCTGGAACGGAGATTTCAGCATTGACAACCCGGCCCAAAACAAAGGTGAGGTCTCTGACCCAGCAGTAGCCCTGGATTCAGTCTCCATGGCAACAGACTTGCAGCATCCATCCCCTGACATCCTGGTGGAGTTGACTGCAGATAGGCTCGGTTTCTGCTCAACTTCTTCTTCATCATCTCTTTATTTCTCTCTCTTTTTTTTTACTTTATTCATCACAATATCTCATGCTCGCACCTTTCATCTTCTCCCTGTGTGTATATCTTTGCACCTCGTTAGATCCACCATAGTATTTAAGTGTTTAAATGAACCTGTTAGAAAGGCCAATCAGAGGCCTGTAGCCAACAAACACAGGCAACTTTAGCACGGGTGTCCAAACTTATTCACATCTCTGTATATGTACTACTGCATATTATATTATTATTATATATAATATTAAATCGTTTTTTTTTTGCTCCGATGTTTGCTCAAAGACAATTTGCTAATGGGGTAAGAAAAAGAAACTGAATCATGATAGTGCATTTTAATTCGTTTTGTATTTTTGCTTCTCTAGTGATTTTTCTCAAGTGGATGTTTAACTGTTTTTACTGGAAAACAAGCCAATCATACTGATTAAGAAAGAAAAAAAATTGCACTTAAAAAGATGCTCTGACCATTAAAGGAAAATTCAGACTTATTGCAGAGGCAGTTTGAGCCCAATGCCAAGACTAGAAGTTCTAAAAACATTTTCATTGATATGAAATGGATTTGGATTCAAGTTAAACATGCCCCCAGCTTTAAGTCAAATCAATGAACATAGCACGAATGCATGTGAGCGTGTTATTAAAGTGCTGTGTGTGTCTGTGTGAAGGTTAGGCTAATTTAAGAGGGGAAGTAAAGTATGTGAGATTCCTCCCTTGCTTCCCGCTGAGGGGGAGCCACTCCGGGGGCAGCAATTGATGGACAGATCATACAAGCATCTAATAGCAATTAAAAATGCCTGTCTGGTTGCCATGGAGATGAAACATAATATCACTGTACCAGAGAGCCGAGAAGAGGAGCAATTATCTTTAGAGCTGAGATGAAGCAAGAGAATGAGGAATATGTTAACTTTTCTATAGTTAAACCATTCTTTTAGAAATATTTTTGGCCATTGCTGGAAATTACATCCGTTTCCATTTTGATTTGATCAGTGTCCCATGGGTCTCCCAACATGACTTAACCTTTGCCCTTCCTTCATCTCCAGTGCACCTGTACAAGTGTGACGCACGTCGGGAGAGCTGTGGACTGTGTCTGAAGGCGGACCCTCTGTTTGGCTGTGTGTGGTGTAAGGGAGAGAACCGTTGCTCTCTGAAACAGCACTGTCCTCACCCGCAGAGCATGTGGCTCGAGCACAATGGCATCAATAGCAAGTGCACGCACCCCAGAATCACAAAGGTAAAACTATGGTGCACCAGTACATATGAAAGCACACTGTAACTCAAAGTGGGTTCCAAAAGTCTGAGATCACTACCTGAGATATTTATTTTTAAATCATTATTACAAATTGGGAAAATTTAAATGTAAAATTACCATGATTACGAATCATTTTCAATTTGGTCTCAGACCTTTGGACCCCACTCTATATATAGGTCACTCCCATAGCCAGGCCTTTCATGACTGGTTTAGAAGTGAAAAAGATTCTCAATGGAGAACTGTAAATGGCTATACAATTGTATTCTATTCCATTTATATCACATTCCACAGGTACAATAAAATCATCGGAACATAAATAAGTATCTCAACTGTACTCACTGACATATGCATGTTTTATGGTTAACCATCATTGTGGAGATGAACCGTTGATATTAAGGGAAAGAAAAGGTGAAGGATGAACAGATGGGTGCATTGCTGAAAGAGATATGATGGAAGTGCGACCTTGGGCGGAATACTGAGAGTGAAAGAATGGCGATGGATGGAGGAAAGGGAGGAACACAGAAGCCTCTGCACCACCAACCCCATCTGTAGCACCCCGCATCAAAATGATTGATGAACATAGCAGAAAGGGAAACGCTACTTGTTTGCCACAGGCTCTGAATGACGGACAGCACATGTGCCTGAAGCTTATTAATCAAACGCAGAAACCTGTTGGCACATGGAACTGTTCGTTCACAGAAAATCATAGAAGTATAGAATGTAGTGGATGTGAATGGCCAAATTATAGATAGCATAATGCCAAACTCATCATCATCTTCTGTTTTGTCTGTAGCCAAAGAGACAAAGGGATCACTGCTCAAAATCTTTCGAAGCAACTAGACATAAATACTAGATTTGTGGAACTTGCTCCAGCGAAAGTTGCCGTCATGATGCTATAGGGTGATTTTGGTGGTTGTCAAGGCAAGGCATTGTTGTCTAGTTGCTAATATCATCTGGGTAATTTCTAGTCTCTCTGATGTTTTGTCTATACAATAATTTCCCAAGTGTATCATCCGTCAGACAAAAATCTTGTGTCCAATCTCTTAGAAAAGTTCAATCCTCAACAAGCCGCACGATTATCATTGTCGGTAGTACAAACAGCAAGTTATGGACTAAAGTGTAATACTTTGAGCACCTAGATTTTGAAAGTTGATTAAAGTTGGTCACTACTGTCCCTTAACATCATCAGTGCTCGTTTGATCATAGCTGAGGTTCTAATTGCCATTTAACACATTGAAAGACGGAAATGGAAGGCAAGCGAAGCCACGGGTAGTATAAAGGAAAGTCCTGGACTGAGCTCCTCTGTTTTTTTTTTTCCAGAGCTCTCCTCGTGCCTCATAAATACTCTCACTTCCTCTGATTATCACTCTCCGCGTCTTTCTTTCAATTGATCGGCTCACAGGTCGTAATGTATTCTAATGCACTCTATTACTGTGACATTGTAGATGAGGAATCTTTCTCTGACACTGAAGTGGATGGTGATTAAGTGTTTTTCCTCCAACAACCGTCAATTAGCTTGTCAAAGTCACAAATCTAATCAGCTCCCCATCTCCTAATGAAAAGAGACTACTGTTTCACTCTCCCTTTCATATTCATTTACACCCCTGCTTCATTCTCTCAGCAGAAGGTTGCAATTTTACAGTGACTTTCCAGTAAACCACCTAAATGGGTCTGTTATTTCATTTTAAAAAATCATTCGGTATATTGCAATACTCAAACCGGTCACATGAAGCTATAAGTCCCTAAGGGTATTGTAAAGACATTGATAGTATCACAAAAGACTGATTAAACTGGATTACTGGAGAGATAAGTTATGACAGAACTATAAAATACTTCAATTTCTGTCTAGATAGGGTTGTTCATATTACACTGGCATATTTAAAATCAGTCAGAGCCATTTGGATATCGACACTACCTCAGTGCTCTGAAGCCAATAAAGAACCTGTGGAAAAACTTGAACCTCTCTGCTAAGATCAGTATATGTGATGGGTTAAAGGGAAATTACCTCTTACCGTGCTGCTAATGAGATCTCTAACCTAAAGTTGGATCATTATCTGGCTGGAAATAATGATAGAGCCAAGATGTTAACATGTCTATATTCCCCTTTGGGATCCGACAGCCCCTCGTTTTGCCAAGATGAAGAATGGGTGTCCTACATTTAGCCTAATAGCCCAGCTGTCAATACACTTATGAGGCCCGACCTCAGACACGTGGGTCAAGACTGTCAGAATATGTTTGATAGGCTCTTTTTATAGTGTTGATGGATAGACACTCATTAAAAGAGATGTTCGTCTTGTGTGATTTTGGCTAAACAGTGACCTATATTATTCACAAAAGTATTCACAGAAATGCACTGTGGGAATGAATTGCATGCTACTGTAGCTTCTCTTCTCTTTCTGTCCCTCTCCTCTCATTTTTGGCTGGTTTGTTGTTGCCAGAGGTCATCATATGTCATTTATTTACTTTTTGCAGCTACTATGTTAAGTGTTAGTGTTACGTTTTGAGTTTTACATGTTAAAAATGAATTGTGCGACTAAATCTTGCATTCAAGAATCACAAACATCCAAGGTAGCACAAGTCTTGTTTGAATGGGCTTTATGCATTATATTATAAAAGTGTAGTGAAGTACTGATAAAAACTAGAGCTGGAAGAATAGTTTATTTTGATTGGCTGGTTGGTTCGGCTATGGCCATATGGATATTTCTTACGGTGCTCAATTATAACCTTACAGAGCAGGGTTGACTCTGTCTTCACTTCACATCACAAGATATGTTTTATGGCACATGAATTGCCAATTAAGTTATTAAGGCTGATCCTTTTTAGTCGTTACATTTTAATGCACCATAAATGCATTCTTTAACAGTGTTTAATGAATCCCTGCCAAGTGTTTCTTGTGTTAATGGTATGATACCAGTGAAAGCATGAAGATTCGAGAGATAGCACTGTGAGAGCGCATAACAGATATGTTAGTAATCAGATAAGATTAGATCCTCTAATCAGCCGGATGCAGTACTGCTTAGCATCCCGAGGAGCAAAGAATAAAAGGTGTTTCATCATCTGACATGCACGGATGAAAATAAGCATCCTCGTGCACGCCTGTGTTTATATTCCAATCTTAGCAGGCATATGATTTCACATGCTGGTGTGTCGGCATATTTCTTTCCCAGACGCCGACTCTGTGTTCATAAATTAGCATGGCTTTGTTTTTGCTATAGGCAGGACTCGGCTGGCTCAGCTGGCTGTGCGGCTGATCATTATTCACCGTAAGCACGCAGGCTTTGACGCTCTGACAGAGAGTGGCCCAATTATCCCACTGAACCAAATCACTCACAGCTATTCTCGCTGTTTCTCGTCCCTCACACCGTCTCACAATCACTGACTCCTGCAGGTGCATGAAGGGATTGGTTGCTGAGTCAGTCTCCACTTCCTGTTGGTTTGTACCAATGATGGAGATGCTAGGGGGGCTGTGAGATCTTATCTTATGGGAATGATTGCACGTAACGCTTCGCTGTGACTCGTCTACAGATCACCCCGCTTCGAGGACCCCGTGAGGGAGGAACGCTGGTGACCATCCGTGGTGAGAACCTGGGACTGGAGTTCAGTGAGATTAAGGATTACGTGAAGGTTGCAGATGTGGAGTGTACACCAGTACCCGAGGGATATATCCCAGCAGAACAGTAAGTGTTGTACCACTTTTCCTGTTTCTGGTAGTACTAGGCCAGATCTGACACTTCTTTGTAATTTAAAGGGATACTCCTCTTTTTTGGGGGAAATAGGCTCATTTTACCACTCCCCCAGAGTTAAACAGTTGAGTTTTACCATTTTCAAATCCATTCAGCCGATTTTCTGTCAGTAACCAGACAGTTTCTGGTGTCATTGACTTCCATAGTAGGAAAAAAATAATATACTATGGAAGTCAATGAGACCAGAAACAGTCTGGTTACTGACATTCCTCTAAATATCAGCAAAATCGGCTGAATGGATTCGAAAAAGGTAAAAGCCAACTGTTTAACTCTGGGGGAGTGGTAAAATGAGCCTATTTCCAAAAAAAAGTGGAGTATCCCTTTAAACCTGGATCTAATGACTAACTGGACTAAATGATGGCATCTCCCTTGAATCGCTTCAAACAGTTGTTTTTTTTTTTTGCAGATGAGTTTGTGTAATGCATGCCTGCTAATAGTTGTTAAGTACCCAGCGTCTTTTAAAAGTGGCTGATATGAATTCGCAGTAAACACAGAGAAAACATTGAAGAAATTTTTAATCTTTGGTCAAGACAGCAAAAGATAATTATGTGTTTGGCAAGCATTCGAGAAAGCCCTGAAAACTTCTTCAGTATAATTGTCCTGACGTGAAAAAACCCTCTTTCATTCTACGTTTCTTTGCTGTAAGTTGGGCCAGCACAAGTTTATTGTGATTATTATATGTACGCCGTGGTAAGCCTCTTAGCGTGGTGAGCAAATTTGACACCTGTCATGGAATGAGGCGGCAGAATAACTCATTCATATTAACCGTTTATCTCCTGCATATATTATTATGGCAGGGAGAGGCATTTTTAAAATGCCTCATTTAATGTTTCATAATTTTTTTTTGTTATTGTGTAACTGTTCTGATAGGTTTATTGTGTATGTTTGTGTTTTACAGGATTGTGTGTGAAATGGGAAAAGCGGAAAGAAGCCAGTTTGCTGGAAACGTCCAAGTGTGCGTTGGAGAGTGTCGTCCCGAGTTCATGGCCAAGTCGTCTAAGTACTACTACTTTGTGGTGAGTACCTCAGCAAATAACCCTCAATGAACTGCCCGGTCCATCTGCCATGATCTTAATCATGTCTGTGTAATTAAAAGTCTTTGCCACTTCAGGGTTGAAAGTGCTTGGATTTGAGTTGTGTCTCTAATAAAGAGTGAACACTATGGCCTTGTAGCCCTGCTGATGTACTTAGTCATATCACCGACCACTTGACCCCACCAAATGTTCGGTCAACATCCAGAGAGGCTAGCCATAAAACTTGCAATTTATTACTGCTGTTGTGCAAGATTTTCCTCCCACAGAATCATGTCCCTCTTTGCACAGGCGTTACTTTGTGAGTTTTACATAATGTCATTTATTTCCTTTTATATGGGTCTTGAATTATTAAAACAATTGATGAATAACGCAAATATATGCTTGTTTTTATTATTATTCATTTGAAGAAAATATGGTGTACCTAAACCCATAAGCTGGTTGGTAAATCATTTATCATTGTCCTATGCTAACCAACTGAGAAAATCTAAAAACTGTTAGTTTGGCCATTTATTGCTTTGTTTGTACAAGACATTAATTAACATAATTCCATGGTTGAGAAATTTTGTAGGATTTTTCAGAACAATTCAAATATCTTTCAATATGATTCTATGGAGCCCAACACTTGCACAACACTGACCATACTCATTTTTATATCCATGCCACACTTTTCCTTCTAGCACTCCCAGTGCACATGCTGATATAACATCCATTATCATATTGCGATCCAGCCATCCAAATGAATTGAGCTGCAGTGTCATTTTTCTTGTTATGGAGCCATTTATAGCATTTATCAGTTTTATGCAAACATTAATGGCTTTTATGTCTCATTCATATGTAATAATTGGATTATGTGATTCTTTGGGTGAGGAGGGCAATTGGTGTTCGGAGAAAAAGGAGGTGATAATCAGATTGGAAACGAGATACAGAGGATTGAAAAACATGAGGGTTTGCCGCCTTACCTCTGCGATGTGATTTGTAAGCTTGTAAATAATTCCTATTGGTTGTTTTGATCTTGATTTCTACAGATCCCAAGACTGTTGAGTCTAAAGCCGAGTCGAGGGCCAGTATCTGGGGGCACCATCGTCAACATCACCGGCAGCAACTTGGACGCGGGCAGCAATGTGTCAATCATGTTCAAAGACCAGAAGTGTACCTATCAAAGGTAGGGTTGAATGGAAAAGTACAGTGCAATGCCCTTTTGAGGTGGTATCATTCTTTTGCTTCGTTTGCAGGTCACTCAAAGCCTCTAAGAGAAAGTCAATACTGATTTTAACAGCTTTAGAGTTTCTGATTTTTAATCAATAACATCCATAGCCATCACTTTCTTCTTGCTTGAGGTTTACCACAGTGTCTTATGAGTGAAAGATTAAATTAGGTCTAGTAATATTTGCTTTAATGGGAATACTCTATACAGCCATTGAATAATACAAAAGCAATGAACTGAACAAATTCCTAGTAGATGACGATATATAAGAGACTAAATAATTATTTATTTTTTGCATTAAATATTCACACACTAGTTATCTGAAAGACTTGATTGTTTTTTCTTCTGTTTGATGATACAGGAGAGGAGGACAGTGGATAACGTGTCGTTCTCATGCCTCCATGCAAGGCTATGGAAATGTGTCTGTATCGGTCTTCGTGGATAAAGCCCACATTCACAAAGATCTCAAATTTGAGTATGTGGAAGATCCCACAATCACCAAACTTGAACCTGAGTGGAGCATTTTCAGGTGTGTGTACTACAAAGCCATTTGTGACAGGGTTGTTGGGGAAACTGCCCATAGTATTGTCCAAGACCCTAAGATGAGGGAGGAGGATCAAGAATATATATATTTTTTTCCCATTTTGGACTTATCATTGTGGACATTATATGGTTAAAAAAAATTGTATCTACATATTATTTTATTAAATTATTAAACTGACCAACTGATTTTAGGAAATGTTTGCAAAGTTAAAAACTTCAAAAAGTGAAAGTTAATAAATAATGGTGTTTTCCCAGTGGCAACACACCATTGACTGTGACCGGGACAAACCTGGACATCATCCAGACTCCTCTCATCAGAGCCAAGTATAAGAACTCGGAGACGGTCAACGTAAGTGCAAACGTTTTCCACGCAGTAAACGATCACTCGGCCTTCACCTAACCTGAGGCTAGTGAACTGGAATGACCATTAGCAGACTATTCCACCTGCTCCAATCACCTGTGTCGGCTGCACACCATTGGATCCAGGACAGTATTTGCATGGAAGAGGGAAATAGAGAGAAAAAGAGAGACAAAGAAACAGACAGAGAACAGGAAGACTGCCAGGTCCCAGCAGCAGTAGCAGCAATGTACCCTTTGTGCAGGAAAGAGGAGAATGTCATAACACAGGGTGGATGCATAGACAAGGGTATCATGTTCCCCGTCTACAGAATGGACCCAAAGAGCCATGGGAGGCTGCACTCAGTGAGATCTGATTGAAAGGCTACAGAGACAAAAGACCGTAATGTTATCTCATGCACGTATCTCACACATGGCCGCGTTTAGCATCTGGGCTGCGATATGATTAGGCTTTGGCACACTGCTCCTCAAAGCACAGCAGAAAAAAAAGTGTCATACCCTACCTCGCAGTCTCTGAAAGAAGTTGTTTGTGGGGCACAAGATACCCTGTGTCCTTGTTTGTAATGCTATCGCTCATAACTAGTCTTGACCAGACTTGAAAAAAATGGTGACTTGAAATCTATTTTATCTTGAACAATTCCACCCGTCACAACCTTCAATAGAAGTCTTTGTGTTAGAGGAAGTGAAGGTTCGTTTTCCTGGCTGCTAGAGCTTTGTGAGGAATCCAATTAAAATGACTAGAGATATCTGTAGGGATGTTTTGATGGCGAGTGCTGTCTGGGTGTTTCAACAGTCAACTGAAAAGCAGTTGGTTTCACAAAACTCAAGGATCTTGTTAGGTATTTTATTTATACACGTCAAAGGGAATGTGCATATAGGTTTGAATTAGCCTATGCCATAACTTTACATTTAATAATCCTGACCTCTTAGTAAAAAATAAGGGGGAATAGTAAATAAGTAATCTGAGAAACACTGACTTCATGTAAATAAGTATTAAATGGTCAGGTCTATGTGAGAAATGGAAAAAAGGAGATGAAAGACAGAGTCAAGGAGAAATGTCAATGTCGAATCTCTCTCAAGGAGGTAGAGGTGAGCGCAGTTAGTTGCCAGCACTGCAGGCACAATCAGAGTGTGACCGTTTTAAAAGTGCTAATAATTTAGTACTGCTTTGTTGAGAAAAAATGACTTTCTTGTGTGCGTGCTAGAAACCTCCATTGTAGGACGTTGAGGTCAAATCCTGGTCTTTTTATTTGACAGTCTGAATTATCGTTTGCCATGCAAATGTAATATTGTTGTTAATCTGAATCTAAATGTTTCTGTTTCATTCTGAATCACACACCTACAGCAAATATGATCAGCAAATCTATGTCCCCCTACCAGATATGTCAGGTTCTGAGTCCCACCACTATGCAGTGCATGGCCCCAGAGCTTCCCTACAGTCTAAGCTGGCAGAAGGAATTGCCAGAAAGACCTGATGAGTTTGGCTTCATCCTGGACAATGTTCAGTCTGTGCTGGCCCTCAACAACACCAACTTCATCTACTACCCGAACCCAGTGTTTGAACCGCTTAGTGTGTCTGGGGTCCAGGAGCTCAAGCCAGGGTCTCCCATCATACTCAAGGTAAATCAAGTATTAACCTAAATCTCTGCATTATCTGTCTTGCGATTTTCCAATGCAGTTGCTACATAATGTATGTGAATGTGAATTTCAGGGTAGGAACTTCCTCCCTCCAGCCCCGGGTGGCAATGGGAAGCTCAATTACACTGTTCTGATTGGAGATAAACCTTGCACATTAACTGTATCAGATACTCAACTGCTCTGCGAATCGCCCAATCTGACCGGCCGTCACAAGGTTCTGGTAAGTTCTGGTGCAATATTTGGGCATATATCCACTTTTCACAGTGACCTAATGTTTAAGGTGGTTATTTTACTTTCTGAGATGCTACATCTCCAGTAGGACTTATTAGAGCTGAAAAACCTAATAAAACTTGTATGCTTCTCAATGAGTAATCTGGGTGGCCGCCTGCTTCACTACTTGTTGACAGTCGTACAAGAGAAAGTGCAACTGGATTGATTGGATGCAAATCATAGCATTAGGTTATTGCACAAGATACTACACTGTATTGATTTTAAATACAAGAAAGTAATGATTTTTATCAAAACCTATGCAAAATGCGCTCCTTTTTAGGCTCGTGTTGGTGGCATCGAGTTTTCTCCAGGTGTGGTTCACATCACTTCTGACAGCCCTCTCAGCAGCACTGCCGTCATCAGCATTGCAGGTGCAGGAGGCCTCCTTATCTTCTTCATTGTCATTGTCCTCATTGCCTACAAACGCAAGTCGCGTGAGAGTGACCTCACCCTCAAGCGGCTGCAGATGCAGATGGACAACCTGGAGTCCAGAGTAGCCTTAGAGTGTAAAGAGGGTAAGTAGTCTTGGGGGGAAGTGGATTAACAAAAGTGATGTCAATTCAGATTGTGAGTTAGAACTTGCTCGAATTCACAAAATCCTTGAAACAGTAATAAAAATACTTAGAAACAGCCTCGGCATCAGTTCCAAGACATATGCACAGCAGTGGCAAGGCCAGAAAGTGGACCTAATAGCAAAATAGCAATAGCAAAGGTCAAAAAAATATATGCCTAAATTGAGAATTAATGTGGCTTTACTTGAAAATGTGATCTGTTAGGCATCATACATAAGAAATACTCTTGTGTCATATTGTAGGAAGGGTCTCAACTGGTAGAATAGAACAAGCATAATTTATAGTATATGTAAACAGTATATACCTTTGGGATTCGGGCTGCACATTAGTTTGTAGCTTCACCAAACATTAGTAAACCACAGTACATAGTAGCACCCAAAGACAACCTAACATGTAGATCTAAAGAAAATCATCACGGGGCATTACATGCTGCTTTGCTAAAGCTATACGACATCGGAGATATGATCGTGTCTCAATGTTGACAACGATGCAGTGTTTTCTAATGTCATTTGACAACTTTGGAAAGGTCAATGGATCTCCTGTATGGTGTGTGTATAGTGTATAAACGGTGAGTAAGGACCAATCAGGGAAGTAGGAGTGTACTTGGATTGGATTCATCACTCAGATTGACAGCTCTTGCATTTAGAATAGAAGCGCACAACTGGAAGATCAGCACTTATCTACTAGGATCTTATTAAATGTTTACACATGCAGGTAGTTCTAATGTTTTATGTATTTGAGCCAACATTGTCATGTATGCAGTATTTTTCTTCTTTTCCACAAAAAACAACAACAACTATTTTGTGTCTCGTTTGATTGGGTGGACCAGTGCCACCCTGGCCCTAATGTAGCCCTCGCCACTGTCGCACAGAACATTTTCAAGTTTCGGTGAATTAGTGACCTCAACCTATTTGTTCTTCAGCTTTTGCAGAGCTGCAGACAGACATTCACGAGTTGACCAGCGATCTGGATGGAGCTGGTATTCCATTCCTGGACTACCGCACATACACTATGCGAGTTCTGTTCCCTGGCATCGAGGAGCACCCTGTCCTTAGAGACCTTGAGGTAACCTAACAATTTTAATGATGCAAAAATGTTTTGTGCAATAATAAATTTGCATCCAATGGGCCTGATATGTACATTGATATATTTGCATATTCATGTATGCATGTAATTACTGCATTGTACCTGTGTGAAGAACAGTCACATTAATGGCTTCTAAGTATATTTTTTGTTCTTTGTTTTTTATTTTATTTTTTATTTTCTGAAGGACTAATGGCACAACAGCAACAACAGTGGGGTTGTTGGGAATTAAAGCTGTCACTATGCTTTTTGTGTTCACCCTCAGTAAACAAAAGGCAGCAGCTCTCATTATAATCTACATGCAGTCTCTTTCTCTTGCTTAAAGTAATGAGCTGCTCTCTGATTCACAGTCATTCTTTTGTTAATAACAGTAATGACATGTGACACAACTGAGTGTGGGGAACAGAATTAAAATCTAATGCATGGTACTCTGAGCTACAAGTAATTTATGCCCCGCTATGAGAGTGATGGACCGTTTTAATTGGATCACATATATTTCTTCAGCCAACATCCAAGCCATACTTTACCTGCTAATGCCAGATGATCTCTGGTTCTTATCAGCTATATCAATTAAGATTTAATTGGAATAAACGTCTCCTCTCTCTGGAGAAGTTTAGAGTAAATTCACAGCTAATGACAGGAGCCATCTAGAGATTCTGACAGGTATTTAATGATTATTGATTAGGCAAATCATTTGAAATGATGTCATGAGGGTCTCTGCTTGGATAATTGTTTGTCATCAGGTATTCTTAAAGCACAATTAATTAATTATAACCCAGCGAGGAGTAAATGCAAATGTAGCCTGTTCGTCTGCGTAGTGTTTTTATTATTATTATTTTTTATAAACAGTATTTGGTTCTTTTCAGTGTGAATGCCTGTGGGCGTTTTAAAGTGACACTGCCAAATGAGAGGGCTGGAAATAAGTCAAGCTGAAGTAAACTTCACAAAAATAAAAATTGATGTATTTATGATAAGTTGCTTAGCTGAAGGGAAAACTACATGAAACAATGCCATAATTGGATGCTTTTCTGAGTGAAACAGGACATTCAATGAGGAAAAAGTGTAGGGTAGGGCTTGATTTTATCCATCAAAGAGTAATAAAATCTTATAAAATAAAATGCACTGATATATCATGCAAAATAATTCCAAAACTGTGTATTTACAAAGTAAATTGCGTCTAATTTGATTTCATTCATTCAATGAATATGCTGATGGATAAACACATTCCGGCTATGAATTTTCATCTGCTTGTAACTGTTGTTTTCCCTTTCCTTCCTGCAGGTGCCAGGTTACAGACAGGAACAGGTGGAGAAAGGCCTAAAACTGTTTGGACAGCTTATCAACAACAAGGTTTTCCTGCTGTCCTTCATCCGAACCCTGGAGTCTCAGAGAGGCTTCTCCATGCGAGACCGCGGCAATGTCGCCTCCTTGATCATGACTGTTTTGCAAAGTAAACTGGAGTATGCAACCGACGTTCTCAAGCACCTGCTGTCTGACCTCATTGACAAGAACCTGGAGAGCAAAAACCATCCCAAACTCTTACTCAGAAGGTATTAGACACATGCACATCTCAAAAAATCTAGTCCTGCAGTCCAGTGGGTTTTACTGATTATAAATGCCCCTCGTGTGTGTAATCAACAGAGCACATGTTCTAAATTTTGGGATCATTTCAATCTGCCTCATTCTAATTATAGTTAACTCCATTGATGAGAGCAGATGACCTCTGTGAATTGTCTTTGAAACGTGGACTCTACAGTACGCTGAATAGGAATAATTGCTTTTTGGGGACATTAAAATGCACACTTTCTCTCCCAAACATGGAATTCACTGACATGCTTATCATTAAATTGTAATTAGGATTAATTAGCTTGAGATCCAATTAACAGTGCACTAAAAACCTACTGAATGTGAGGGAGATATGTGAAGCTTAATTCCCCATGCAATCAACTTCTTTGCATCACTGTATTCCAACAGCACAGAAGGCAATATTATCACTTTACCATATTGATTTTTCTCCTCTCCACTCATTTGAACTCTTCTGGGTTCTTATTGTTCTAGCAGTTGATTTGTAAAGTTACTTGTGAAGTTAAAGGCTGACACTTTTGATATATATATATTTTTTGAGGGTAAATAGGGGCTCTTTCTTTCTGAGGAAAAATAATGACAAGGAACACAAAATAATTAATTGGTCAAAACATGCTTTCTAATAACAACAAGCCGATCATTTGACAACTACAAGAGAAGCTCCTTGACTAAATCAGAACTCAGATTCAACACCCTTGATGGTAAGCATGATTAATTGAAACAAGCAAAGGGAAGATTAATTGCACAAAGAGCTGCTGTACATATTAGTGGTGAAAAATAAGATATTTTTCTTGTTTCAGTCAAGCTTCTGTCAGGCATTAAAAAAAAAACCCTGTGACATTTTTGTAGGCACCTGCAACATCTGCTCAATGTCCCATCATAACCAGTTTTGCTTTAGGATCCAGATTTTACATCCATCACAGTACAAAAATTCTTTGTTATAAATGTTCTTAAAGGGATACTCCACTTTTTTTTTTTTGGAAATAGGCTCATTTTACCACTCCCCCAGAGTTAAACAGTTGGGTTTTACCGTTTTCGAATGTATTCAGCCGATTTTTTGATATTTCGAAGAATATCAGTAACCAGACAGTTTCTGGTCTCATTGACTTCCATAGTATATTTTTTTCCTACTATGGAAGTCAATGAGACCAGAAACTGTTTGGTTACTGACATTCTTCTAAATATCAGAAAATGGGCTAAATGGATTTGAAAACGGTAAAACCCATCTGTTTAACTCATCTGTTTAAAAAAAAAGTGGAGTATCCCTTTAAAATGAAACACTGAAATGCTGCAACACATTTGTGTTTTTTCCAATTATTCTGTTTTTTCAGTCCATATATTTCAATGGGTGACCCTCACGGGTATATGGAGTGATCTTCGTTACATGGAACCTGTCTAACCTCTAACACCTGCTTAGCAAAGCTAGATACAGAGCACTGGGCCAGAACAGTGAAGCTTAATCTGTTGTCTGAGAATAATTTTCTCCTCCCGGTCTCTCTTTCACTGCATGATTTCTAAATCTGTGTTTAAAATGCAGAGAAGCAGGACATCTTTGGCAGAAGCCTCCAACCAGCTTTCCTTTCCCCATTTCCAAGAAAGCGCTTGCGACAGCCGCCCCATCTGTCCAGCCTCAACCTGAGTTCACAAGCACACACAGGCTAACTAACTAACGGGCGGCTTCTAGAACCATCTGTCGTATTTCTCCCTCTCCTTCACTCCCTGCAGCCCACTCTACTCATCTACGATTAAAAATAACCTCCCCGATTGTGCAGCCCATTTTCTCTATATGTATGGCATCAGTGAAGTTCATGTGGGCCTCCTATTCCTGCATATGCTTGTACACTTATTTTTACTCTGACTTTTACTGACCAGCACATTCAAATCCAGTTTCTTCACACACACATAGTCACGCAGAGCTGAATAGTAGTCCTGTGATTATTCTCTGGGGATAATCCTCAATGAAGGGGGACCATGGTTACGCAGCGGGACCCAACAATGCGGCGAGCGGACAATCTTCTCCACGTGAGGCAGAGTGCGAAATTGAAATTATTCCTTGCTTCAAGCTGTGTTCTTTAACACATGTGCATTAAGGAGGGGGAAATTCCGGGGGTTTGTTTCAACAGACTTTGGTACAGATTGTTTGGTTAAGAAAATAACGCCTCTGACGCTGCAAGGTGCGTAACGTCAGCACATTAGCCAGGTGTGTTCCTTCCTGCCCACCTACTAGCTGACGCATGAGACTAGTAAACGTAAAACATTTACTCCGTAAACAGTCCATACACTCTTAAATCAAATAACACACATTTGCAGTGTAGTATTTGTCATAGAGTGACACTCACACTGGAATCATAAAGCACTCTCAGGTCCTTGAAGTTGGTAGAGCCGGCTGTTCACATACATTTGCAGTGGCAGAAAGCAGCATCAAATGTAAATGGCCTTTTCTGGATGCGAGAGATGAGGAGGAAGATATATGGAGCTCTTTCCTCACCCCCTTTTTCTTGTTTATGGAGCATAGCTCCAATTTGCGCATTCACCGTGGAGGAATCCTCCAGCCGATTTTACTTCATTCCACTTTGAAATGGCTGTTTAATCAGGGGGAACTAAGCACCAGGTGATGCCACATCCCATTCCTCACCACTGGATGGGCATCACTTCTCCTGCCTCCCTAAACCAAAGCCAAACACGAGCTTGCTTTCAGTGCCAATGATATGTGACATAAGGATTTGGGGGACAGTGATAGTTGGTTGCTGTTGGCCCTGTGGCAGCGGTTGTGCCAGGATTGTCTGGCAACAAGGCTACTTGTTCACCCTTCGGTGAGCCGAGAGGTAACACAGGATATGGGTAAGTGAGTTCATGGGGTCTTGCCAACAATAATTACCATGAAATCAGCCAATGGAAAAAGAAAGGGAAAACTAATGGGAATAAGTGATAGTACACAGAGGCGGCAAGTTTTCCTATTTTTATCTCTTTTTTTTCTGTACTACGCTACAAATCGGGGTTTTCTCCCACCTACTGTTTCTCTTGTAAATTATCCAGGCATTGAGAACAGTCAGGAGTGAAGATGATTGCAGGGCAGTGTTAGGATGGAGATGAAAGAAAAGATGAAACGTGACCCAGTTGACCCCTCCATTGGCCCACTCAAGGCAGTGGCTTCAAAACAAGGGGACACTAATCCTTTCCAGGTGTTGCGCCAGCTTAGTGGGCGCATGCAGACACGCATGTACCCATGGTACTGCGCAGCGGCAGGTCTTCGTACGGCAGTGGGAGAGAGGGAATGCAGGTGGCAGCTGGGGGATGCAAGTCGGCAGAGTAGGCATAGACACACACACACACACCACAATGCTGTAATCCTGAAATATTGATGCTCTGTGCCATGGCTCATTGCAGGGCGCCTTGGCAATTCACCAGCTCCCTACGGCACACAGACTAGAGACACCGGATCCGTGTAGATTGGGTTTCACTTTGTTATAGTTATTATGTATGTACATCTCTCATGCCGGATCAGAGCTTGTGGTCCAAGCGAAGGTGTTAGCCAATCATGATGTACTTCGACGCACCCCAGCCCTCTATTCAGCCACCTTCTTTTGTAATGCGATACATTTAAAGCTCAATAGCCGGACTGTGGGGGGGGAGGAAATGAGTCCGGTTTTATTCCAGGCCAGAGTAGGTTCACTTGGCATCAATCCAGCTGGATCATATAAAGGCTTTTAATTGTTTTTCTTGTATTAGGGTCTCATGGATTATTGTGGTAATAAAGACAGCATGCAGATTGGGGCTATAGATTCCAGAGCGCAATTCATGTTCTGGCAATTATGTTTGTTTAACAAAGTCACTATTCACCGGGCTTTGTGAAGTGAATTTTCCATGGTCATGGTAATCGCATTTGTGTGTGACACTTGCAGTGATAATCTTGGCTTTGTGCTGCTTTTATTTATTTATTTATTTGCGCTGTTTGTTCGCTTATTTGTTTTTCAGAACGGAGTCTGTGGCTGAGAAAATGCTAACGAATTGGTTCACTTTTCTGCTTTACAAATTCCTCAAGGTAAGTTAGCTTTTTGCATGTGGATATATTGTGGGTGTGTAACCACATATTCAGGTCCGGGTGGCCCGAATGTAAAAATTAAAAACCAACGATTGAAATGAAATAAACGAAAAGAGATCACTCACCTTCAAGGTCATTTGGCACATTCACTGTTGAGCACAGAGAAGTCCTGCGGGAGCATTGGCAGTGATGCTCTACAGGTGTTTGACAGAGGGGAGAGTTGCTGTCTAGTGTATAAATGTGTGTTGGTGTGTATGTACATCTGGATGCGAATGTGTCAGCATGCACTTTTAATCAAAGAGGGTTTAAAGTTGGCCAAGTCTTGCTGACTCCAGCGCTTTTCGATTTTTATAATGAGACGGTTGGCTTAGCAGGTGCTTCTCAATTCTACATATAGCACTGTGACCGTCAGCACCACTGCAGTCCTCCCTAGCACTTGTCATTAATCTCTTAATAAACACATCTGCTGCAATCAGAACATGGCATGTGCAATTTCAGAAGTTTAGAGAAATTTACTGGATTCTGGAATGCACAAAGCAGGCAATAAATTCTGGAACTCAAGGCAGTTTTGTCCAGTCTGGTTTAAGGGATTAGACCTGAGTGAATGAAGCCGAAACATCACTCGAGAGCTTTAGGATTCATTTAAGCTTAAATTGGCCTGTACTGTAAGAGTATGACTTTATTGTGACCTCATCCATGCGAAACCATAACATTATTATTGCAGTCACAAAACATTGATTTGAGTATTATTGGACAGTGCTTGACCAGCTGCCCAGACCACTAGTCATTTCTCATTTCAGCAAGCATATTCTAATGAAATTCGGCTAGACACAGTACACTTCAGCTTAATGCCTTCCCCTGGGTCTTCAACACTGGGTCACTGCCAATTGTTAACTGTTAACAAGTTCAGCTGAATTTTCTTTGTCCCTCCCACTTTTAAGGGATACTCCACTTTTTTGGAAATAGGCTCATTTTACCACTCCCCCAGAGTTAAACAGTTGAGTCACCGTTTTCGAATCCATTCAGCCGATTTTCTGATATTTAGAAGAATATCAGTAACCAGACAGTTTCTGGTCTCATTGACTTCCATAGTAGGAAAAATATATATACTATGGACGTTATTCTTCTAAATATGAGAAAATCGACTGAATACATTAGGAAACGGTAAAACCCAACTGTTTAACTCTGGGGGAGTGGTAAAATGAGCCTATTTCCAAAAAAAGTGGAGTATCCCTTCAACATATATTGAGAACAATGTAATGTAAAAAGTATTTGACTCTGAATAATTACATTTTTTGTGGCTACATATTGTCAATTTAATCATAACATAGTATGCAAATACATACAAGATACAAAAACTCCAGATCTAGCTTGACTATCAATGGAATCTATACGAGTGAAATTGTGGTGTCTGTTGAAACTGATGCACTAGCACCACAACTGTTCAAAATGTCTATTACTGTTACTGAATGAGGGAATGATATCCCACATTCTCTGTAGGTGGTTGGTGTCAAATTTATGAGAGTGAAAGTGACAGAGTGCCTTTTTTTCCCTTGTGTAGGAGTGTGCAGGGGAGCCCCTCTTCTCTCTTTTCTGTGCCATAAAGCAACAGATGGAAAAAGGCCCTATCGACTCTATCACCGGAGAAGCCCGCTACTCACTCAGTGAAGACAAGCTCATCAGACAGCAAATTGATTACAAGACTCTGGTAAGGCTCTAAAACACAGCGTGGACGAGGGAAGGAAAGGAGAGGAGTACTAAAACTAAAAAAAGGAATGAAGAAAAAGACGAGGATAAATGGGTGAGGAAGAGGCTAAGTAGCGTGAAAGTACTGAGAAGCAGACAGGTGTGCAGGTAGAGAGAAGGGTACGGTAATTTGCTTGGGTTGATGCAGCAAGCAATGCCCACAGTCTTCATGCCTGACAGGGAACACACAGGCTTGTTAAGACCTTTGACCTGTCTGCTGTCCTGTGGTGATTGGCAGAGTTGTGTTCGGCTGGCCACTGTGACAGGCATGAGCTAAGCCTGTGTTGTCAGGGCTGCATGTATGCCAGGACGGGCTGTTTACTGGGACAGCACGTCAGAATGCTAATCTGTATTCTGTATGAGACTAAGAGAGAAAAAGAGAAAAGGGGAATTTGGCGACTAGATTCGTCACTTGGGATTCGGCCCGTTCCTCTGATTTGATGACTGTAAGGAGCTGTTAGCTTCATTATTCTGTCCTCAATTCCAAAACACTTAAACGGCTGCTGATACACAATACAAGTCACTACCAATAGTACATTCTGTCTTCCCTACCCTGGTCATTTGCTGGTTACATTATCAATCATTTCTTACGCAATAAGGTACAAGAGGCTGTTATATTGACCCTGCTATTTTGCAACCCTGCTATTTTGCAAGTTCTCCCACTTAGAAATAATGGAGGGGTCTGAAACAGTGCAGTCGCCCTGTCCCATGAGCAGAAAAACACCCCCAAAGCATGATGCTACCACCCCCATGCTTCACAGTAGGGATGGGTGTTCTTGGGATGGTACTCATCATTCTTCTTCCTCCATACATGGTTAGTGGAATTATGACCCAAAAGTTCTATTTTGGTCTCATCTGACCACATGACTTTCTCCCATGTCGCCTCTGGATCATCCAAATGGTCATTGGCAAACTTGAGATGGGCCTTGACATTTGCTGATTTAAGCAGGGGAACCTTCCGTGCCATCCATGATTTCAAACCATTACGTCTTAGTGTATTACCAACAGTAACCTTGGAAACGGTGGTCCCGGCTCTTTTCAGGTCATTGACTAGCTCCTCCTGTGTAGTTCTGGGCTGATTTCACACCTTTCTTAGGATCATTGAGACCCCACGAGGTGGGATCTTCCGAGGGAGATTGACAGTCATGTTTAGCTGCTTCCATTTTCTAATGATTGCTCCAACAGTGGACCTTTTTTCACCAAGCTGCTTGGCAATTTCCCCGTAGCCCTTTCCAGCCTTGTGAAGGTGTACAATTTTGTTTCTAGTGTCTTTGGACAGCTCTTTGGTCTTGGCCATGTTAGTAGTTGGATTCTTACTGATTGTATGGGGTGGGTGTCTTTATGCAGCTAACAACCTCTAACTGGTGCATCTAATTTAGGATAATAAATGGAGAGAAGGTGGACATTTTAAAGGCAAGTCTTTGGGGGTCAGAATTCTAGCATGTGTTCAAATACTTATTTGCAGCTGTATCATGCAAATAAATAGTTAAAAAAAATCATATATTGATTTTTTTTTTTTTTTTTTTTTAGATTATGTCTCTCACATTGGACAAGGGCCTTTATAGCCTCTATATGCTGTCTCTCTCATAAGGGACTTTTTTTTGACTGATTTTTGTAATTATGTCTGGTGATGGTTAAGGTACTGGTGGGGTGGTGTTAATGACAGCTATCATCAGAGATCGAGAATCTAACAGGAACTAAGATGAGGAGAATTAGTATGTTAATTGCAGACTGGTGCAAGCTGAGGTGTGTGAGGTGACAACTCCCTCCCTACTTGTGCTACTTTATACCTGCTGACTACATTCACTCATTCAGAAATTCCCCATACACGTTTGACCAGAATACAGTACTGTCATACATCAGATCTTGTAGGTGTTAAATACAGATCCTAGATCAGTCTTGCTGAGACATGCCAATATCAGTAGAAATACTGAACATGATACAAGCTCTCCATGGGGCCTGAATGAACTTTTTAACAAATTTTTCTCTTTTGTTTAGCTTACACGCATGGATGCATTTTAGCATTCTTTATAATCAGCTGACACACAAACGTCAAATCTACAAAAAGATCATTTTACAGCCATAAATATTCATGTGTCTCCCACTCATGTGCTAATTGAGTAATTCTGTTCTGTGTCATGTAGGTGGTGAACTGCATGCATCCAGACAATGAGAAGAGCCCAGAGGTGCAGGTGAAGGTGCTGAACTGTGACACAATCAGCCAGGTGAAGGAGAAGATCTTGGACGCAATCTACAAGAATGTTCCCTATTCGCACCGACAAAAAGCTTCTGACATGGACCTGGGTATGACAAGCATTATTCTATCTTCAGATGCCTTTACCCTTTAAAAACTTTTACGCCTTCATTTGCCCTGGTCAGGGGATTCAGTGTGTGAATCGTGTGTGAATCGATGACTTTTGCGGTTTTAGAATGATTGGTGAAATGAATGTGATTGGTTGTCGTTAAATCAATATTAGCCTTTGATTCACATTTAACCTCACACCCTGTAATTTGTAATTTAACAGACAGGGTCCTGGGGAACAATTGTGATAGAGGTTTTAGTAATAAAGTCCATAAATTGCCCTTTACTAGGCAATTTTCTTGGATTCAAACCAGTAACCTTGAGATTATTAGCCCAATACTTTAAAAACACACTACAGTAGCAAAGTCGACATTAGGCGGACTCAAGATATTGGACAAAGCAGAGGCAGTCCATCTAAAGATAAGTGGTTTACACACTCATATATGGCCAACAGGTTGTACACACACCTTCCTATTCAAACGTTTCTAAGAAAAAAAAAGTTTTTTCTTCAATTTCTCCTCTTTCTCCCAATTTCAAAGCCATACAGGTTTCCAATGACATGATGGTTAGTAAGTGATAACAGAATATTTATATTTGGGCAAACTGTCTCTTAAAGATAATAAAGTTAACTTGCCATGCCAGTAAGTTGATCAATCCTTCTGGGGTTTGAACGAGCAACCTTCTTATTACAACCCCATCACTTTTACCACTAAGTCACTGCTACCTCCATGCATGTGTGAAACGTACATGTTTGTATGCTTGAGTTTATTCATACATGGTGGGAGCATATCACAGTTACTGGGAAAAAAATAGCCAGACTGATCCGCATTGAGCTATTTTTTCACAAATTCCAGATGAGAATCAGATTGTTTATGCTGTACACTTCTCTTTCCACATTGACTGGACTCATCTGTTTTTTTTGTTTTTTTTTTTGCAAATAGCATATTTCTCAAGCCTATTGCTAGTCTATCCATAAGGGAATGGAGCCATGATAAGTGAAGAAATAATTTTACCCTCTTCGACCGGCTCTCCTGTGTACAATGCTTCATGGGACCCGGGGGGCAAGTGTGTTGTTTTATTATTGTTTTATTAGGGGGGAGAATTGAACAATGTCTGAGGGAGTGTGTGTGAGTGTGTTGTAAGATAAAGCAACGGGCATCCCCGGATGAGAGGAGGCATCTCGGCATTCCATAAACGGATCTCAGTGTCTCCTGAGCACACTCTCTGGCCCGATCCGGAGGCCAGATAAAGATAATGGGTAATAGGAATGAGGTAGCCTCCATCTCCTCGATCCCTCTGAGACAGATTGGAGCGGAGTGTTTCTGTCCCTTGCCTTTGTTTTTAATTCTCTCTGTCACAGTCCCCTGAGGGCAGGGATGGAGGGAGGGAAGATAGAAGGAAAGAATGAGAAAGTGATGCAGACAAATCAATGCACTTCAGCCAATCCCAGTCTCTATTTTAACCATTTATTTGGCTCGATTGTTTATCCAGCTATATCCTGCTGCTGTCGCTTTTGCTCCTGTCCTGTCCTGTTTTATTTTCGGCAACACTTTATTTTAAGGTGACGTGGTTACAGGTAACAGTACATTATGCATAATCAACCAAAACCTAACCCTGACCGTAACTCATGTAGTTAATTCATACTCAGTACTTGTTTAAGTACAATGTAACTACATCACCTTAAAATTAAGTGTAACCTTATTTTAATTTATTTTCTGTCCCGTTTCCTTATATTGGGTTTCTTATTTTAGTCTGTTTGATTTTCTTTTCCTTTTGTTCGTTTTTTATTTGCGTGTCTTTTGTTCTTTTTGTTTTTCTTTTAGTTTCTGTTCTCTTTGTTTCTGTTCCTCTTATTCTATTATTTCTTTCTTTTTTATTCTTCTCTCTGTTTACTCCTCTGTTTGCACTTCGAACCTTGGCTCATTTGCATGTTTATAGACAGTACTGTTGTGAGATATAAAACAATGGTCGGGCATCTCCTGGAGATTTGAAGTTATTCTCATCACCCAGAGACATGTTTCATCATCCTGCTTGTGATTGCAGTTTTGCTTTTCTAGTTGGGATCAGAGCGAAAAATAGCAGCAGGCGGTGTGAAGAGGCCTCACTCCTCTAGCGTTCCAATCATACATTTATTTGCAGCAGAGAGGAGTCCAAAAAAAAAAAAGAACAAGAAAGACGTCTCTCTTGTTCCTGGCCATGTTTTCCGTACATCACATTGCAAAGGGATATGTTTATTTCATTCAGCACTGATACCCATCTCATCACCGTTTCATATTGCTGTTTTTGCTGAGGCTGCAGACAGTGGCTAGTGTGTCTTGAGGGGAAGGTGGGAGAATATCTTCGCATTTTGTTGTGCATCTCTAGTAAGTTCAGTAACTACAATAAGAGCAAGCTCAGCAGGAGGCTTAACGCGGTCGATCAGGGCCGTTTGGGCACAAGATGCTCGACCCACTACAGATGAAAAAGGAAGTGGCTTTCAGCAGTGGCTGTAATCACGCCCATCGATCCACTGGCCACGAAGGCCCGGCTCTCTAACAAAGGGCAGAAGAGATTAATTTTCCTTTCCTTCCTCTCTTTCTCAAATGCTTCTTCACGTATCCTTATTTTCTCTCTCACTTTCATTTATTTCTCCTCCTCTCTCTTAGTATAGACTTTGTCCATTTCCTTATTTCTTCAATTGTTCCCGTCTTAAGTTAAAAAGTGTGGTTTTGAGCTCCATTTTTTTAAAGCTGAAGAAAGAGAATTAATTTTAAGATTACTAAATGCTATAAATTCCAGCATATTTATCACCACAAGAAGTTTTTGTAACAAGATATGGATAAAATTGTCTTGAGTCAAGAAATTAGTGGCTTAATGCACTCAAAATATTTAAATAAGGGGGAAAAAACGTTTTTTTAAAGTAGCTGTATTTAGTTTTTGTGTTAAAATACTTCCCAACTCAACTTAACAGACAACTATAAGTTAGTCTATTTAAAAAGAGAATGATTTAATGATGAAAATAACGATTTAATGCAAAATGCCCTGTTCTCTAGGGCTAAATGACATTGTATCATTGAATTATGCACTTTCTGTAAAAATTGGTTGAAACTATCTCTATTGTGAAAAGTGACGTGCACACAAACATGAATTGAATTGGTTGTGCTACACTTTCAATATTACTGTATTAAACATTGGATTTAACTACTTTGTGTTATCTCGTTGCAGAGTGGCGTCAAGGCAGAGTGGTGCGAGTTATCCTTCAGGATGAGGATGTTACCACAAAGATCGAGGCTGACTGGAAAAGACTCAACATGCTGTCTCACTACCAGGTAAGGTCTTGCATGTGGACTATTCACTTCTAGGTAAACTCGCTCCTGTAATGGGGCGTTCAGTATGCCGGTTTGTCATACAGTCCGAGGTCCAAGACGCTTCAGAGCAGTAGAAATCTGCATTCTCTCTTCTTTCTATCGTCTCTACCATCCCTTTTCTTGTGAGAAAGATTATCAAAAAGGCTTTGGTGTTGGCTGTTTTCTACTCAAACCGTCTGCCGTCACAAAGCCCTATTAAATCTACCTTAAATCAGAAGGAGGATGAGCATTGCAGTTTTCTATTTAAAGCAGCATCTCCTGATGTCCCAGTACATTTAATCTGACAGCAGTGGGATGCAGGTGCAGGTGGAGCTGTTGTCTGACACCCGGGTTAGATGATCTAGCTAATGACTTTTGATAAACAGCTCTCTGTGTGATGTGAGTTTTAGCGTAGGCTTTCAAAAATAGTGCAGATTCTGACAGAGGAACTAATACTGTAACAAAGAGATTTGAATGTCTTTTATGAGGCTCAGAACTCTATTAATGTTTGTCTCAGATGTAACAAGGAACCTTTATAAGGTGATTAGTACAAAAAAAGGCTGAGTTGAGAAGTGGTTTCTATGATGGTAATTGCTGTTGTTTTGTGTGTCTTAGTTGATCTAGTTTAGAGAAACATACACACTGTTTACATTCACGCATCTCAGCCTTATCGAGGACCCTTTTGCCCCCATCGACCTCTATAATAGGGTCCATTCAAGGCACTTCCAGGTCATTTCGAATTTCGAGTCTGACTGACAGATCTTTTACATAGTGGACAGGGGCTATTGAGTTTCAGAGGTCAGGTATGGCAATGCTGTGTCAGCAGGGGACTGATAAAACCTGTCTATCTGCAATTATATAAACACTTAAGTGTGAAGAACCCCAGACTATCTGTCAGACTGGGCGGGGCAGTTTAGTCTGGATAGGAGACAGGCGGCGCTTCATTACAGTGTAAATAATTTCCTTCATAAGCCGCCTTCCAAATGAGCTTTTTGAGACAGAGAAGTCTGCACAGTACTTAAATTAAATGTCACGGGGCGGCGCATGGGTGCAGGGCTGCAAGCGGCAGGATGGATTAGCTGTTGATTGGAATCGGAGATGAGATAATGAAGACAGAAGTTAATTCATTTTCAGTCGGGGAGGGCATGCTATCCTTGACAAAAAAGCTATCAGAACCCCCTAAGCCTGTTAGAGTTGCTCAAGAGGGGGAATAGAGATTTCTTGAACCCCTGTACCATATTCCATTTCTGTCCGTTTATGACTCCCTTACTTTCATTCCTTTCCCTCTAATGCCACATATGTCCTATTTTAGTGTTGTACACAATATACAAAGTCATGCAGCGCTGATGTGTATGTCATGAAGTATACTCTGTGCATTTCGAATGTATATCTCAAGTCATCTTTGATACTTTACTCCAAATCAAGGTGCTACAAAATGCACCGGGCTCTGACATTAATTCTTTGATGTCTCCTTGGGAAGCTTCACATTGGGGTTGTATAAGCCTCATCTCAGATATCTGATGTCTCTGAATGCTATCACAGAGACTCTCTTAAAGCGTAAACTTGCTCGCAGAGGAAAGATAAAAGATAAAATCTCTGCTGTTTTCTAAAAAGCCCCTTTTCAGGGAAATATAGACCTTGTCTTTCACACCAGGCTCGTGCACAATTCAGAATTGAATTGAGAATGACTACTAAATTCCAATTCAGTTCAATTTGAATTGAATTTGAATTGATGTCAAAAACAGGATCTAGAATTACAATTCGAATTTGAATTCAAGGAAGCAGAATTACAATTCAATAAAAATTGTGATTTCCTGTGTGTTTGTTGTCAATATCAAAAATTTGATTATTTTTAATTATTAAAAAAATGCCATTATTTTATATGAAAAAGTTAATAATTATATTTTATTAAGAAAATTTTTTGGTTTGACTTGTATATATATATATATATTTGATTAGATCAGATAGCATTTTAAGCTGTACGGCGATTTTACAGTGTATCCCTCACATGTTACAATGTACCCCACCTATGGGGCATGTTGTCACATTTCACTTCCATTCTTTCAGGGTAAATCAAGACAAAAGTATACACTGTATTAATAAAACAAAAACACATAATTGTATTAGACATGTGGTAAATTAATGTGGGGGAAAAAAAAACACTCTAAATAGATTTGCACAAACTGAGAAAGTCAAAAAGCGTTACACTGTGCCCCGCTCATGTGAGATTCAACACATTCTTCCTGTTGTGTGACTGTGGAGGGCAGAGTCAATTCAATTCAAATTCCAATTCATGAATTGAATGGAGGCCAATTCTGAAATTCTAAATTTTGCACAAGCCTGTTTCACACAGACATTCATTTACACTGAGGTCTGTTTCAATTTCATTGAAGTTTGGACGGCTATCCACAGCAGTAAACGAAGACGGCTTCACGTTGATTTAGTCCTGGGAGAAAAGGGGTTAAGGGTGTAAGAATAATGTCCTAATGGTCTGTAAAGCCCATATTCTCCCTCCCTTCCTGTTTCCGTGTCCCTGTGCAGTTCTGAGCCCACACCATCTAGATCTACAAAGTCACCTCAATTAACCCTGTAAGTGCCGCAGGCATTCCAATAGCAAATTAGGTAGATGGAGGGGTGTCTCGTTGGGGAGTAGCGGCCCCCACATGTTAATTGAATTTGGCTTGCTAAGGCTTACTGTGCTTAGCAGTTGCTGAGGCATATAGTTAAATAGCCAGGCCCATCCCACCAGAAAATACTTGAAATGGAAGCAGATTATCCCATCTTGTCCTCATCCATGCAGTCAAACATTTACCTGAGAAATTGATGAGTTTGACCAATAACCCAAACTCAACCAGTATGATGCTGAAGACATCATATTTGTTTACAACTATTTTAAAGAGGTCTGAAGTGTTTTTTGTAAGTTGTCTATGATAATCTTTGTTTCTGTGTCTGCAGGTGTCTGATAATGCTGTCGTAGCTCTCGTTCCAAAGCAGGTCACTGCATACAACTCTGTAAACAACTCCACTGTCTCCAGAACCTCTGCCAGCAAATATGGTTTGTGTTTGCCAACTCCTTTATTCCTTTTCTTATTTTAGAATGCATCCTGAAACAAAACACATAGCACACAAAATATGAAACATTAATAATTTACTGACTAAAGTTTCTAAAGCAGGGCAGGGTAACATTCCACCTAAGCTGCACAAAGAACAGTAAAGGAGTTTAAAAAAAATAGTCTCGTCATCTCATAGGGAGGTAAGAGAAAAGCATGTTAAATGTGTAGCATCTCAGCCGCTCACAAAAGGGAACAGGAACGAAGCTCAAACGGAATTACCTGGAGAGAGCCGAGATAGTCGGGCAGCATACAAAGGTAAAAGCAGAGAAAATGAGTCTCTTTGCACTTGACTTTCCTCCTGAGACTCTGAATCCGTCCCTGTCATCCGCTCGCCATCAGTACCTTGTACGATTGGGTCTGATAAAGCTCAAGATCAAAGCTCAGGTCCTTCCAAGCACTCCCCCTACACATCAAATAGACCATTAATATAATCTCATCTCCATATACTTCCCTGCACTCTAAATGAGCCATAAAGAAGAGAGATAGGGAGTGTGACAGATGGGAAAGACAAGAAAATAAAATGCCACACATCAATTCAATCTTTCAAAATTGCCTTCAAACGACATGGAGGTTCTTCAAACAGGGCGAGCAAAAGACCACTTTTGAACCTTCTTGGTATGGAAAGATTTTTGTGAAAAGAAAGTGATCTTTGTGAAGGCTGCATTATTAATCAAATCTCCACCAAATGTGGTCTAGGCTCACACAGTTAGTGTTTATGATTGACAACTTGTAGAAAGTATTCTGAGGCAGTGTGAATGTTGTAACAGTGAATGCAAATATATGCACTCTCCCATTCCTTTCTAATTCTTTTTATCTTATTCGTCATCCCTTCATGTCTGTCTTTCTCTGAAGGTGTTTTTGTCTTTCTTTATCGGTTTCCTTTTTCCTCTTCTCTCTCTCCCCTTTCCCTGGAGAGATTGATTTCTGTTGCATCTGCCACTGTGAACCGTTTTTTTATCTTGCCAAATCAGGCCTTTGCCAATCAATTTTTTTTTCACTCTGTGTAAACATTCATCGAGTTCTGTGGGGCTTTTTTGTCTTTTTTTATGCTATGGCTGATCTCTCCCTATTGGCTGAAGCATGAATATTTCATCTGGCCTGACACCTGTTCGATTTTGTGTCCGCCAAAGTGAGCGAACCCGCACGTCAACCTGAGAGAAAGCATGGGATAAAAAAAAATTAAGCATCCATATGTTCTAAATGACTCATTTCCAATGTCCAGGACTGCACAACAAAAAGCAATAGTGTTTTGTACAGATATGACTAGATATGAACAGCTGCATGGAACATTTGTCTGCAGAGGAAGATCGAGGAACCGCCATCTGATGGGTCTTTGTCTTTTCCCTCCAACAGAAAACATGATCAAGTACACGGGCAGTCCGGACAGCTTGCGTTCCCGCACACCCATGATCACACCTGACCTGGAGAGCGGCGTTAAGGTGTGGCACCTGGTGAAGAACCATGAGCATGGAGACCAGAAGGAGGGAGACCGTGGCAGCAAGATGGTCTCTGAGATCTACCTGACCAGGCTGTTGGCCACAAAGGTAAGCTCTGGTGGCATTTGTCAATGTTGTCTATGCATCTAAACCTTCTAGAATGAGGCCACAGTGTCAAATGGTTTTGCTCCAGTCTGCAGTTGGTCAGCGCAGTCTCATCCCAAGACGTCATATAACTGACGTTTTGGGACGTCTTTTGACCATACGTCAATATTCGCCTTTTTAGGGCCCCCTTAAACGTCGGTAGATGAGGTTATGGGATCCTAACTCTACCCCAGACCTAAACCTACCCCTAAACCTAACCCGTCACCTAACTGACGTTAAAGGTAAAGCGTCAGTTGTATGACGGCCCGGGATCGCCATCTACCGACGTTTAAGGGGGCCCTAAAAAGGCGGATATTGACGTATGGTCAAAAGACGTCCCAAGACGTCAGTTATATGACTTTTTGGGATGAGACTGTGTTAAGTTGGTCCATCTTCTTTATTAGTTTCATTCGCAGAGCTTGTAAACAGATGGTTAAACTTGGATGTGAAGTCCCCTGTCCATGTTTTCTTTAGGGCTAATGCTGGGAAATGAAAGCACTGGGAAGTAAATCTGCTTTTTGCAGAAGTCTGTGATTCTGACCACCAAGAAATATGTAACCAAGCAGAAGTGACAAGACTTTTTTTTCGAACACACACATGCACAAATGCCCCGATGATTACCCTACTGCGCTTGCAGACTGTTTGTCATATTTTTAGATGGATTATTTCTGTCAAATAACCAGTTTATCACAGACACCATCTTTCTTGGTGAAAAATGATTGGTGTGACGGCACTGTAATTGACTGTTTGGCTTTCGCCCCGGCAATAAATAGCAGTGATCTGCCTGGGGTGCTGGCGCCTTTCACATTCGGTCCGTCAGTGTCTCTGAGGATGGGTGAGCTTTACCTTTTTTTCATCTCCCTCCGTTATGCCAGGCTCTATTTAATCTTTCTTTCTCTTTTCCCCTCTTTCTGTTTGCTATCACGCAAATGTTCTTTCCTCACCTGTCTGGAACGAGATCACTCGAAGTTTAATGCTTCTCTGACTGCCAGCCTGTGTCTGGTAGCGTGCTTTTAAGTGTGCTGTAATGACCAGGTACATTTCAAACGCCTGCAAATAGCCACTTTGCTTTCTGGGCGACTAATGATGATGTCAGTCGTCACACAGGGTGACACCTGTCAGAACTCTTGCAGTCGTCCCTGTCGCCAGCCTCCGCGTTGATGCAGGGCGCGAGTGAGAAATATGTATTTTCATCTTCATAGGGAAAAGATAAGCTGTCAGGGATCTGGGACACAGTAGAATTATTGTCGTGATTGTCAGCTAACGGGATTTTTTTCTTCTTCCTCGCCGACTCTTGCCATCTGCTCAAACGGAAATAGGATTGTGTGTGCTGTGCCTTGTGCACACCTCATCCGGACGCGAAGCCTGTGCTGGCTGCAAGATACGGGCGGCGCTTTTTGATACTCTTTCTTTTTCCCTCTCTCACTCACTCACTCTTCCGTGCATCCTATCAGTTCTTTCATTACAAGTGGATTAGATTCTGTCGTCTTCTCTCCTTCTTAGACTCACCGCCATTAAATCAAATTAGGGTCAATGGTGCAGGTTGGACGTTAATCCATCCGCACAAAGCAGCTTAGGTAAGAATCGCTTCCGTTTCGTGATATTAAAGGTGAACTTCAGAGTAACACTTTCACTATCAAAGAGCTTGATTCAGGAATGCTGGTTTCATTGGTGGGATTACTGACAGCTGGCCAAAAACACTTACATAAACACTGTTAAACAGCTGTTATCTTTAGTAAATATCAGGAAGACATATATGGACAGTCTCTGTAATACTGACAACACCAGTTTGTTTAAGGCCCCATCCACACTACTGCGTTTTCGTTTAAAAACGGAGATCTTTTGCTACATTTGCACCTCCCGTCCAGACTAAAACGGGAAAAACGAAGACCTAAAACGGAGAAGTTTAGAAACGCTGCAGCTCCGTTTTTCGTTTTGAATCTCCGGAGGGCGTTTTAGTAGCCTGGATGCCAGCCCGAATCCCGCCCACAACATTTTTTGGTCGGGAAGTTCGGTCTGGAGAAACTATGATCAGTCAAAAAATGAACGGGCCAATCAAATTGCCAGGGCGGGCTTTAAACGATGATGGACAGATGATCTGCAGGGACATTATCGTCACGTTATCAAGAAGAGCGCTTAACTGGTTTCCCTCAGAGATGACTGCAGCTGGAGAATTGAGATATAGATTCCGCTGTCGCGTCTGTTGTTAAATCAATCGACAGCGCATTCATTTTAATAGTCGAACAGAAAACTGCAATCAAGGCATTTGTCGATCGGAAAGATATTTTGCAGTCCTCTCCTACATGATTCGGTTGAAGTGTAACTTATCAGCTAGCTCTGATGGTCGCTAAGAAGATGGGACGTAATGAAAAGATTCGCCAGCCACTGTTTATACCGGCAAGCTTATGCCAAGTGTTGGTGAATGGTCACGTGATCCGCGTTTTCAGTCGTTTTAATGTGGACGGAGATACGCTGATAAAACGGTGGTGTGGATGGAGATTGTATTCGTTTTAATTCTCCGTTTTTAAACGAAAACGCAGTTGTGTGGACGGTGGAAGTCATTTAATGAAAGCAAAGGACAGAGAGGATGGGATGGAATGGATGAAAATGAACCCTCTTCTCCATTCTTTGTGGTTCCTCAGGGCACTCTACAGAAGTTTGTGGATGACCTGTTTGAGACCATCTTCAGCACAGCACACCGAGGAAGTGCCCTTCCTCTTGCTATCAAGTACATGTTTGACTTCCTGGATGAGCAGGCCGACAAGCACAGCATTCACGATCCGCACGTCAGACACACATGGAAGAGCAACTGGTAAGTAGTCTAAACATACAATAATGAATGTTAATGTATTCGAACATTTTTATAAAATCATATATGTGTGTGTGTAAAACTATAATAACAGTCAGACCCATAAAAGCAGACATCTTGATATCCCTTCCCTGATGTAGCTGATGTTACCATGGACAATGAGTATGAGAGAAATTAATAACACTCGTTTCCAAATTAATTTCACCCGACCAATTTAAAGCCACGTCCCCATGGTGGAAGGGGGTTGTGGGGGTTAAATAAACAACTAGCAGATCCAGTGAGAAAAGAAGAGGGGACGGGATGAGATGAGAGGGGAAAGGAGAGCTTGGCACTACATTTAATGAGTGGTAATCTATCATTAGCCTCTGCCAGCGTTCCATCACGCACCACCCCAAAGGGCTGTGGGGGATGAAGTGGTGATATTGATGCGAGGGCACGGCAGGGAGGCGGTGGGTAAAGTCCCCTATTTACTCTGTTTTATAGACCTAATTTCCCCCATCTCCCCCCGCAGCGTGTTTTAGGGCCATTTGAGAGTGTTAAGTGTTTTTGGAGAGCACAGAGGGTCACTCTTGCATTACACATTAATGGAATCGTTCTCACAAAGAGTGGAACGTTAAATAGTGATTTATCATATCGCACTCATTGCCAGGCACGACAGCCCGATGCCACTCTGGTGTCTCTGATATTTTTTAATGCGCGTGAGAGGGTCTTCTACAGAACTAATGCACTTGCTGCCCAGCTTTTGCTGACAACTAATGTCTCTCACAGAGAACGAAATAGCTCTATTTTCAGATATTGTACACAAAACAACAGGCTCAGCTTTCTCTATGTGGCTAGATGTGCTGCTGGCAACACACAGGCCATTAATTGGGCCAGTGCTGTGTGGGGGGCATATTTGCTGTCTGTTGAGGATTTTAACACTTTAAAGCTAAATGCTTTAGGCTATGAAAGCACAGCCGTAATCATTATTTTGTTTACAGCCTGTTAGCATTTGCTTATCAATTCTCTATACCAGTTATTATTGTTCTGAATGGGATTTTTGTGTATTTGTATAGGGTGTATACTCATTTTGATTGATTTTGCAAAAGAGACATTTCCAGACAATCCAGATGGCAACTTAAAGGGATACTCCACTTTTTTTTTTTTTTGGAAATAGGCTCATTTTTACCACTCCCCCAGAGTTACACAGTTGAGCTTTACCGTTTTCAAATTCATTCAGCCGATTTTCTGATATTTTGAAGAATATCAATAACCAGACATTTTCTGGTCTCATAGACTTCCATAGTAGGAAAAAAATATACTATGGAAGTCAATGAGACCAGAAACGGTCTGGTTACTGATATTCTTCTTAATATCAAAAAATCGGCTGAATGGATTCGAAAACGGTAAAACCCAACTGTTTAACTCTGAGGGAGTGGTAAAATGAGCCTATTTCCAAAAAAAAGTGGAGTATTCCTTTAAGATGTCCAAGTCTCTTCCTTATTCTCATATTCAAGCGTGTCCTACAAAAACACTTCTTTAATATTCGTATCGAGAGTGACACTCTAGACCACCCAAATCAAGTATTTCAGCACGAAAGCATTTACTTGAACCAAGTACATTTTAAACTTTTTAAAGAGCTGAAAGATTTTAGAACAGAATTTTGACGATTTGCAGTTTCACGTGGATGAATCTCATGAAAATCTAGACTGACATTGATCAAACCCCAAAGAATTTATTCAAGCTAATCACAACCTAAATAATGGATTCCACAGTTTGTTACAAATCACTTCTTCAGATGCATCAAAGGATGCCTTAAGCATCAGATCCTTAACCAAAGCCAGGCAGAGATGGATTGCTGATGGATGAGACTCTTGTAAATCATCCATCATGTTATCGTCAGTCTTGTGACTGGGCGAGGGTTGGGCCATGCTGAGTAGAATCTGTCAATGCAGATAAAGATAATCGAAGCAGGTTGTTTGGCTTGGCTAAATTAACTCTTAGTTGAGAAAGTACTAAATGCAGATGAACGGAATAAATGCTATTGCGGTGACTACCAATGAAAGTGTGATTCACCTCCCGATATGGTTACATACTGCAATAATCCGTACAAAAAAACAACAACTGTCATTGTGACCATTGTGACTGCGCCATTACATTATCATACATATAAATTCAACACTCTTCCATATCCAGACAGGTTAATGGGTTTTGTAAGTAAGGATGTGCAAAAGTACATCTTTTCAAAATAGACTCGTGGGTTGGGTCGCATGAACAAATAGTCAATTAATTGTTCTTTGGGTGAAGTTACAAGATTATCTAGACTCGTTTCTAGATAAATCTCACTAAACAACTAGTCAAAAATTATTTTTTGAACCTTGAGATATAGAAGACATTATTTTTAGGCTGAACATCAGAACCCATCCCACACGTTACACATCTTTCTACCTTTACACAGACACAAGAAACCCAAAAAGACTGACAGAAGAATATGAGGCTTTTCCCAGAGAGAGCTGCGCTGAGCCGAGTTCTATATTTAGCTGGGATCTAGTCCATCCAGACATCATTCCCATCTCCTGATCCACTCACTCTCTCCACTGAGAGCTCTCTCTAAAGTATGGCGCTTTAGACGTCCTGCTTTCTGTTCTGTACACAATCTTGACAGAGGCCAGCTGTGGCAGGTTTACGAGGGTGTCGACTCGTTTTTACAGCATTGATATCCTTTTGATAGAATGCAGATAATCCCAGTTGATTCTGTCTGATTAAATTGGGAGTCATAATACGTGGCTTGCTCCCTAAATCCTCTTTGGTGCAGTTGTTATTGTTAAATGAATTCAGAGGGCAACAGAGAAGGGGCTTCTATGGAAAAGCTTTTGTTGACGGTTTTCTCTCTCTTTCACTTTGATGTGAAACTCTGCATCCATTTCACTGCAGTGTCCTTTCTTATTCCCTCATGTCCTCTCCTCCGTTTTTGTTATCCAAGACAAAACCAAAGCCATCTTGAAAACTAATGAGACTCAGAAACAAGCACACAAAGTCCCAGACTAAACACCATCTGTGACACACGAGAAGCGCATTCGCACATACACCTAGGGTCTAGCCTGAGTTGATTTCACTTAAGCACAAATGGGACGGAGTATAAAGTAGCCTTGTATACATTTATTGTTTTAGACAGGTGCACGATTGCAGGGCAGAGCACAGATACAAACAAACTAATATGAGTTATATCAGTAAAAGCCTGGCATAAGTGCTCATAAACCCTTTCCAAGCTAGAAAAACTGGATCTGCACATCTAAATTAAAACGATTTCCTTTAACAATATCATTCCATTATCTATTCAATTTAACTTGTAAGCATTAAATGCAGCCTGGGGTTTCATAAAGCCACTGATTCCTGTTCAGAAATTGTTTTTTATGCATTAAAAGAGCTTTTTTAAAATATAAGAATAGCACTAAACCACTTCCTCTGCTCTCCACAGTCTACCTCTACGGTTTTGGGTGAACGTGATCAAGAACCCGCAGTTTGTGTTCGACATCCATAAGAGCAGCATCACGGATGCCTGTCTGTCCGTGGTGGCTCAAACCTTCATGGATTCGTGCTCGACGTCAGAGCACCGCCTGGGTAAAGACTCCCCATCTAACAAGCTGCTGTACGCCAAGGACATTCCCAGCTACAAGAGCTGGGTGGAGAGGTGAGTAAAAACAAGTTTGCAAGTCAAATGATTAACGAAAATCTTATACACAAAGTGACTGAACAGGCAAACCCAAAGGCCACCACAGCCTGACAGACTCATATCAGAAAGAGTAAACTTAAAGCTGTAAACCTGTGTGAAGAGATCAGGTAGAAAGAAACAAGAAGAAACTGCTTGAGTGGTTTAGTGTGTGTGTGTGTAGCAGTGTTGAGGAAAGTTACTTAAAAGTAATGCATTACAAACAGGCTGTGCTGCCATTCTGGATCACAAAATAATAATATGCAGGAGAAGAAAATTCAAAAGACTTATTTCAGCAAGAATATAAAACAAACATAATATTTATCTAGTCGTTTTTTTGATTATTCCTATGGTTGAATTGGATCATCAAATGCCAGCAGCAAAGACATTGTTTAATAAAGTGAGAATAAATACATAACATGAGTAACTCAAGTAATCTGTTACTTTAGTAGTTCCTTGGAAAAAGTAATCTGATTACATAACTTGCGTTAGTTGTAATGCGTTACCCACAACACTGGTGTGCACTTGTGAATGTTTTTTATCAGAGGAGATGCAAAGATACTGTGTTTGTGTGGTATTGTGTGTGTGTGTGGCTGCTGGTAATCAGACTGAAGTGTGTTGTAGAACTCCAGGATGATGAATTGCAGCTCTATTGTAGTTCAGTAGATCATCTGAGTCTTTCCAACACTGCACCAGAGCAATTAGTCACTGTTTGGTGAGAGAGACTAACTTTTCAGCTTTTCCCACAATCCTCTGGGAGAGAGGCACTATTTTCAACAATGCCAAGAAAAGAGAATCATGGGTAGAGAATTAAGGAATTCCATCTTGCTACACGCAATGACTTTCAAAAAGCTTTACATGGTTCTATTGCTTTCTGAAGACAAAAGCAAATTTCACACAGACAGTGTTGCACAGCGCTGGTCTACAAAAGCAGGGCTTAAAGCTACATTGTGTGATTTTTGCCCCTATCTAGTGGTGAAAAGGTATATGACCAGCCAGTGAATATTAGGTTCTGTTCCTCTCAATTCCAATTTCGTTTTAACTCCTACGGTGGCCAATGTAGTCCAAGATTAACATGGCTTCCAGTTCGACCTCGTCCATGAGAGTTAACTGAAACGTAACGGCGAAAGGCGAAGCTTGAATTAAGGGGTATGTCCCTCTTTGGCTAATGTACTTTCAAGATGGAGGGGACACATGGCGACCGACATTAAAACCCCTTACCTGTATGTATTTTCAATGGCATATTATACACTCACGAGAATACTTTATTACTCGAACGAAGTAAATATACATTAATGAGCACATATATTTTTGACAGAACTAAGTGTTTTTTGCTAAGAATAGATTAAAAGAGTTACACAGGGTAGCTTTAAAAAAATAATAATAAATTGGTTAATTCCGAGCAGAATCGGTATATTTACGTTTCTGTTCATGCGTTTCTTCTGTAACATTATCGTTCCGAAACCGGTTTGATTAGAAAAAATAGCGGTTAATAATGTTAATTTTATTTGCCTATGCTTTATTCCAGAGTCTGAATTGAACTTAAACATTCTAAGAGTTTGTGACCAAACCTTGTAACTCGAGTAGATCATCAAACTGTTGGCTAAACCTCATACAGTAGCTCCACCTGCCTCAAATGAAGTGCTGCACACATTTTGGAGACTGTCTCTGCTTGTTTGCAGTGCAAAGGTAAAGAAAAAAATGCTTCTTTGAATAAATAATGTGTGTGTAAAGGCTAATGTTTTATGTAATTGGGGATCAGAGAAGATTGTCTAAGTCTGGTATTTGCCGTCTAGTCAAAGCCAATACAACTCTTGTCTTTTATATAGAAGGTTTTTGCCAGATATATTAAACGACTGTAAAAACTGAGCACCCGCATAGCTACAATAACCTTTGTAAAACCATAAAAGTTGATAAAAATGTAATGAAATGCACTTACTGCCACAGATGTGGCCGTTCTAATGACAAACAAAACACAAATCTCCGACATTCGCTCAAAAACCACTTAACTCCGTTTTGGAAAAATGTTAATATAACAATGCAAGTGTCTGACCATACAATAAAGCCACAATACTACATTTTTACAACAACATTTTTAATTTTTTATACATGTACACTAACTTGCGATTTTGCTGGTTTTAAAACACCCCACGCTGCATATAACCTGCCATGGTAACATATCCTCAGACAAACTTCTGCGATCCAACAGCTAATACCAGCACATTGCCTTGCGACTTAGGATGACTTGACGACTAAGCAGGGGTATTTCACTCATCTTTGGATGAGTAAACGTCACATTTGCATAGGCCCTACTATTTAAATTCATGATTGGTTGACTGCCTAATTAAAATCTTAAGCAGAAACCGTTTAATGGTAATTTCAAATAAGCGCTTCTTCAGAACGTTTAAGCGATTTAGTTTTTCTGTTAAAATTTTATTCGTTTCCGTTTTTTGTTTTCAGTCCTTGAGCCTGTTCGGAGCCCTGTACAGTAAACAAACAGCACTGATAAAAACTCATCAGCGCCATGTGTCCTTGCTCACGCACGCTGACCCTCAGCCTCTTTATTTGCTGTGAGATATTAGAAGCTTCTGTCGGAGATAGGTGGCTGGCAGATGAGTGTGATGGGGAAATGATAGGACCGTAATCACGCTGCCAGCTCACATTCACTACAAAAGAGCTGAGATGGGGAGAGAGCTCATTTTCATGCATTAGATAATGTGTTACACATCTTTAAGGACTGAGATCATGCTAAAACATACCTGTCGAGGTGAGAAAAGCCTACTTTAATTAAAGGTGCTGACATCTATGTGTTTAAACAATGTACGCTCAATGATACATTCTTTGTTCCGAGTTAGGATGGTGGTCCACTCCTCTTCAAATGGCTGTGCAAAGTTGCTGGATGTTAGCAGGACCTGGAACACACAGTCCAGAGCATGTATTGCCAAGAGTGTTTGTATAAATGAGTGTTTGGATAAAATTATATACAATTATGCCATTTCCAGTTCTACATTATTGCTTTAATGTTATGCAATGACATTACAGCAATAATGGTCATTCATTGGTCAGAAAGTGTAGCAACTCTGCATTTAGCCATTTGTAATACAGACACGATACGAGGGAATAACCAGCATGGGCTTGTTCTGGTTGACGAACAGCTGACATTTAAATGTGGTATTAATTAGTGCCAGGCGAGCTGCCAGTCATTAGTCTTGGGATGCAGCGGACGCAGAGCTAAACTTAAATGTGTGAACTCATCTATGGAGTGTACCCGTCACTGGAGAACAGATTCCTTTGGGAAAGGCATACTTGGAGATTATAACCCCTCTCTCTATCGCTCTCGTTCAACACTGTGCCATTCTCCAACACTGATGCCCAATGGTGCATTGCAGCACATACCTGCCACTCAAGGTGCTCACGGGAGCCTGAAACAGACACGTATGCCACTGGTTAGTCAATGAATGCGTTGAGTCCAAGAGCTGGCATGGCGCAGGAATTAAAAATGTAAATGACCTGCCTTAATTAAAGAGTCGACAGAGCCTCTGCAGCTGCAGGTGACAGTGACTGATTGCTTTTCCTCCACCAATACTCTTTCACTCACATGCATCAGCCACCCAAAGACAACAGACAGCGTTGCATCGTTCCAAAACCTAGTGAGCTGCCTACAGTGACAGCATTTTAAGGTATCGTGGGTACTCACCAAGCACGGAGGCTGTTCCAAATAATAGGCATGTTAATTATACTGCCTCATAGCATCACATGTATCCTTCATGGAAAGGCAAGGCCAGAATGCATTGATGAGAGAAAAAAATCCAAGTTGGTAAATGAAACGAGAGAAATATGGATTATAATTAACATATTTCATTCACAAATAAAATTCTGGATAGAAATGTTTGTATTTTTTGTGTGCTATATGTGTTTTAGGCTTATTAGCGTATCACAACATTAGCTTAGCAACATGCTAAGTTGTGGTGCTAAAAATGACTGCCTAAGTAGAGTTTTGCAAATCACATATAAGGTTCCATGATGGTTAGGAAACTGCCATAAAAGGCTGGTGTCTATGTAGGTAGTGGTTTTGGCACAGTGCTTGTGTCTACAGTAAGTGTGGGCTTTTATATGCGTGTGCATTTTGTTTTGGATGTGCTAGAGTGTGTTTAGTGCCAGCATATGCGTGGGGCACATTTATTGAACATTTCCAGCATCCTATAGAATCTGCTGATCTCTGGAAAACTTTCAAGGACAGTGGCTCATTAAGACTCACAGTCACTCGCTGATGTAAGCCGCAGCTGTACTGCCACAGAAAGTAAATGCGGAACCGATTGTAAGGGGCAAGACAGCTCTTAGTCCGTGCCAGAAGTGACCCTGAAATATGTTATTCAACATGAATTATAAAAAAAGACTGCATCAAGCCCTGTCACCTGTCCATTTTCTAAGCATTCGTTAAAAAAAATGTGCTATTTCTGTTTCTCTGCCTTTTTTTTTACAGATATTACTCCGACATTAGTAAGATGTCTGCTATCAGTGACCAGGATATGAACGCATATCTGGCAGAGCAGTCTCGCATGCACATGAATGAGTTCAACACCATGAGCTCCCTCAGCGAGATTTACTCTTACGTGGGCAAATATACAGAAGAGGTAGAGAACACTTCCAAATGCATGATATTATTATCATCTAATGTTCAACAGTATGTTCTGAGTGTAGCGTTAACTTAAAGGGTTAGTTCACCCAAAAATGACAATTCTGTCAGTATTTACTCACCCTCATCTTGTTCCAACCCCGTAAGACCTTCATCTTCGGAACACAAATTAAGATATTTTTGATGAAATCTGAGAGCTGGATCACTCCTGCGTGCTAGTCCATTGGCTTCTTCAGGGATTGAAAATTGACAGCCTCGAAAAGTTATTAAAGACATCGTTAAAATAGTCCAAGTGACTTCAGTGGCTCAATCTTAACTTTATCAAGCGACGAGACTATTTTTGTTTGTTTTTGCGCACAAAAAGTAAAGACTTTATTTCAACTATTCACTTCCTTCTCTATGCGCCTCTAGTCAGTTAACGTAGTGTGATAGCGTAGAGCCACGTCACACGTAGGCTCACTATTGGCCGACGCTGGTCATGTGTGTGATGCGTGTGACGTACAATAAGAGAAGCTTACGCTATTAAACTAGTAACCTTGACTCGAGGCAGAGAGAGAAGGACATATTTTTGTTGTTTTTTGCGCACAAAAAGTGTTCTCGTCGCTTGATAAAGTTAAGATTGAGCCACTGTAGTCACTTGGACAATTTTAACGATGTCTTTAATAACTTTTCAAGGCCGGCAAGTTTCAATCCCTCAAGAAGCCTATGGACTAGTATGTAGGAGTGATCTAGCTCTCAGATTCCATCAAAAATATCTTAATTTGTGTTCCGAAGATGAACGAAGGTCTTACGGGGTTGGAACAACATGAGGGTGAGTAAATACTGACAGAATTTTCATTTTTGGGGACTTTTTATTTAATTCTTTAATCTCTTTTTGTGAAATTTAACTGTTAACTGTCCATTAAATGTGTAGTATTTAAGTAAATGAAAGTGGAAAGTGCAAATATGTAGTTATGTGTAACTGATGTCTCATCTCTCTCTCTCTGCCAGATTGTGTCTGCACTGGAACAGGATGATGGCGCCAGAAAACAAAGACTGGCCTATAAACTGGAGCAGGTGGTCGCCTTCATGAGCCTGGAGAGCTGAGGACCACATTTCCCAGAGTGCACTGGGAGATCCAACAGAAACCGAGCCGTGCCTGAGTGAAGACCTGTCCATCTATCTCATCTCTTCTTTTTGCAATCTTCCCACAAAAAAAAAACAAGCGTTTGCATCATATTAGCTCTGCTTCCTAGAAGAGTAGAGATGGGAACTAGAGGGTGGACGGAGGAGCCAAGGACTACATTACCCATAATGCAGTAGACTGGGTAGCCACCTGGCTCTGCTGTGTAGAGGGGTGGCTGCCTACAAGTTCCTCTTCACTGCATCCTCCATCCTTCTTCCTGACTGGAAAAAAAAAAACATTTCTGTTGCCTTCAAAGTTTAGCTGATAAGCAGAAACCACAACGTTTGGTGTCAATTTGTTCTGACTTTTTATGACTAGGGTAGTGTACGGCACTAATATAGAGTCCAATTCATTGTAGTACCTTTATTAAACACTGAAACGCAAGATTTAAAAAAAAATTGGTACTGCATGCATCTGAAGAATGCAGACCGTTCAGGCCATTTCGAAAGACACAAACACCTTGAGGACCGTGGATTTATGGGACATGCAAGATCATTTAAATGCTTTGATAAGAGAACAACCAAGCCTGGAGATCCCAACTGCTTATTCTCGCTTTGAAGACGGTGAGGTCTATTTAATATCCTCGGAGTGTAGCGGGATGCAACAAGTTAGTGCTTCGATTATTTTGTCTCTTCCAGGACCTTACTTGACAGCGAAACTGAAAGACAAGACCTGTCATCTTGTGGTATACCCACATCTTCACCACTGACTTCACCCCCAGCCTTCATTTCGGCATTTATCCGGCTTGTGCACATCTGAATTTAACCTCTCTTATCTAGACGATTGGAGAAAAAGCCAAGGTTTGATCCCCTTAGAAGCAAGCACACACTCACACACCTCTTTCAGAGAGTGACGCCTTCTCTCTGTACTCCAGCGAAGTCGCCAGGACCTACGCTGTGCTGCAAGAGGACAAAGTAATCTTGACAACAACAAAAAAAGCACACGTTCAATAGGTGTCTCAGTTCACACATCCAGTAGGGGGACTTTAATTACAAAATATCCTACTCAGAATTAGCTGTTAAAGGGGGGAGGGGAGGGGGGAATCGTCGAAAGTGCACACGTGCAGCCTGCACTGTTCACTGCCACAGGGTCCCACCCATAACGAACACTCTGGAAACCTCTAGAAAAACCCATATGTGGACAAAGCTGGTCAGCAGAAAACCAAAGGAGCCCAATTTAAAAAAAAGAGCAAGCGAATAAATTACCCCTGAGAAAGCAAACACAAGGCACTGTTTGTTTTATGACCTGCAGAACGAAGCTAACACTCTGTCTGCAGCCTCATATTTGTTTCTGTCCTGATTTGTGGTTTAAGGGCTTGCTGCAGTTTAAGTGTGCCGGCAGCCGTGAGATATGAATCCAACCTAGGCCTAAAAAGTATTGGATGTACCTTTGACAAAGGGAAAGAGACAATTTAGCTGCCCTCCTTTCCTCTGTCCTCTGACCCCCTCTTTCCTCTTGACAGCGTACCCTATGTGGTGATGTGAATGTGTGGAGAATCAGCCCAGGTCCGCCTTGGGTGCTTTATTGGCTTTTTCAGCGCATGTATTTCAATTTAAACTTAAAAAAAAGAAAAAAAAAGAAAAAAGGAAAACAGAAAAAAATAAGCCTTGCAATTGATGATGTGGATGTGTTCTTTTTCTTTCTTTTGCTTGGAAGAACGAGATGGAGAAAAAAAAAACGAGATGGGGCTGTCATCTTCAAAATTGCGACCTCTGTTAAGGTGGAACCTTTATCCTGCCCTTTCATTCAACTGCCATGACCATGTTTTGTGAATGTGTTAGATGCTAATAAGACTAAGGTGAGACCTTAAGCAGATATAGTATATACCCTTGCATGCTGATCTATTTGGATGATATGAAATGAACTGCCTTGCTATCAATTTTATCTAATACTACTAGGAATTTCTAAACCAAACCAAACTCTTGTTCGACTCCTTTGCTCTTCTTGTCAGGTGCGTTGCCTTTCTTGAAGGCAGTCCATCTGAGAGATCTCGCTCACTGATCACGTGAACACGTCATCACATGCCAGTCTAAATCACACCTAACATGCTATTTAGGGATCTTCACAACACATTACATTTGTTGTCGTCTTTAATGTGCAACTCTAAAGAGTTGATTCCCTGAATGTGTTCATTGCTGTCCATATATCATTTTGAGGCAACCTAATGTTTTCAGGATTCCATTAGCGTTCCACCAAATTATTTTTTAATGTTATTTTGGATATTGTCTCTGCATATGTGATTGCTTTGGGCTCCCTAGAGTAATTTTTTTCAGTAACAGAGGATTGTGTTGAGGTATTTCAGGATTTCAGGTACACAGCTGCCCCCAGCTAATGATTCTAATACGATAAATAATAAAATACCACTGTCGTCGTGTTAGGTATTACTTCTTTTTTAAGAAAATCTAATAAATAAGCAAACGAATTGACAGTGTAAGATATTTCATTATTTCTTCAGGGAACTCATTTATTAAATGAGCCGATGTTTTGAAAAACTGAAATGTTCCTGGATTCCCTCATGACTCCCCAGACAGCAAACTGACATTGAATCAACGTGGAAACTTGACATCGAAAACAACGTTGATCTGACATTGTTTTGCTCATCGAATTAACGTTGAACCTAACACAGTCTCATCCCAAAAAGTCATATAACTGACGTCTTGGGACGTCTTTTGACCATACGTCAATATCCGCCTTTTTAGGGCCCCCTTAAACGTCGGTAGATGGCGATCCCGGGCCGTCATACAACTGACGCTTTACCTTTAACGTCAGTTAGGTGACGGGTTAGGTTTAGGGTAGAGTTAGGATCCCATAACCTCATCTACCGACGTTTAAGGGGGCCCTAAAAAGGCGAATATTGACGTATGGTCAAAAGACGTCCCAATGAACCAACGTCGGACGCGGCATTCTTCAAAGCTAAATGAAAATCGAAAATTGGTTTGCTTTCCTAACGTTGAAACAACGTTGATTTCAAGTTGATTTTTCCGTTACTTTTGAAGAATGACGCGTCTGACGTTGGTTCAACGTTAATTCGATGAGCAAAACAATGTCAGATCAACGTTGATTCGATGTCATGTTTCCACGTTGATGCGATGTCAGTTTGCTATCTGGGTCTGATCCTGTATATCATGTTTCATCTCTCATGTGCGTTTAACAGGAAAACCCCATTCCTTACGTCCAAAATACCTGATAAAGTTTCCACCTTAAACATTTTGTAAGAACTAAAAAGTCCTTTTAGCTCAGTGTTACAACAGGCGTTAGAGACCTGTTCGGAAAAACTTTTTAATATTTCCAGACTTGATGCAAGATAGAGAGTTATCCTGATGGGCGGAGAAAAAGAGAGAGACCAGCGGAAAGGCAAGCTTCTCTAACTTTGTTATAATTAATTGTATACCTGTGTATGTAAATATAATGCATTCCTATTTTGCAGTCAAGAACAAAATACTATTTGTAATATAGAATAAACTTTATTATGAAAAAGATCGAGTCTTCTGTCTTTTTATTTTGTGTGTGTCTACCTTGCTTTGATCAATGGAGAAGTCAGAGAAGTCACTGCTTCCATGGAAACAGAAATTGTGGTAAAAGAGCTCAGCAGTGCCTGCTTCCACAAAGCCGCAAAACTATTCCAACTAAACCAAATCTAGTTTATGAAGGAAGAGAAGCTCACTGGTATACTATGAAAACACCAAAGTGACTGGAGTTATGTGCACCAATCTCTAATCTGATTGGATATGCTCCACCCCTCTCAACCAGACCTTTACTATTTCTTTTCCTATTTCAATAACACTAGAGCATTTTTTTTACAACCGTCATCTTGCAGAAAAACAAAGACTCAGGCTTTAACCTCCACCTGTCTCTCGGTGCCAGAGGGCTCAATTGCCACATTTATTACATTTCATCTCATTGCAAAGTATCACTTCCCTCAGTTAACGAGAAACCGTTCCCCTCCACAACTCCAGTACGTTTCCCCCTGACCTTTCAACGTTTGTCTCTGGGCTCTCTTAGAGGAAGGTTAGAGCGAGATGACGATTTTAAAACCTCTTCACAAAAATGTCACCTCACAACAGGTGCTAAAAGCGTCGGCCCTTGTTGAGTGATTTCTTGCCTTTTAGCACAAGGTCATCGCAAAAGCAAGGATTTACCACACAGCAGTCTGACTGGTTCTTATAACGGTTCTTTTTTTTGTTGTAATGTTAAATCTAGTGCTGATGTTCCAATCTACAAGATCGGTTTCCTCTAAATCCAGCAGCAGATACAGTGTAGGCCAGCTAATAAGAATGCAGGGTGAACGATGGTGGACTAATTCCTAGAATTGACTAAAATGGCTATTGACAGCTGCGGGGGAGCAGATGGAAGCAATTAGCATTATTAGTTGGTTGTGCTTTGTCCTATCTATCCAAGTAAACATCTGTGAAAAGACAACAGATCCGGCAAAGGCTCCCGCGGAGTAAACAGAGAAAACCAAACAGTGATTTCGACTCAACTGAACGGAGATGCTGCAGACAGCGATGAGATCTGTCATCCTCGGCCCACACAGAAAACTGAACAGCTTTGAAATGAATATGATAAAAATATCAACATGCTGTCCGCGCCCATCTGGAGGAATGGAGACGTGATCATTAGCAAATTCACCAGAAATGTTCCAAATGATAGAGTAAAAAAAGCAGACATTCTGAATAAGAGCACTTTAACTTCTGAGAAGGTCTATTGTCATGCCGAATCCCTTGTGGTGTAGCTCATTTTCCAAAAGTACCATTTCACGAGGTGCAGATGAAACGTAAGAAAGCACAGAGCTTTGCCCGTCCACTGGAAATTCCTGTATCAGGGATAGAGCAGCACTGCCCTCCACTGCTTCTCTCTCTAACAAACACAACCCCTCTAAAACTATTGATCCATTCCCTTTCCATAGTAGCAAAACATGGGTTTTACTCGGGTATTAGTCTTTCAGTGGCTGCTTAGTTTGGAATCAATTACCAGCCCAGGTTCATTTTCAAAATGGATTTCCTCGTGTGTGTGCAGCGATGCTTAATTTTCTAATAAATGTGTGACGCTCTGGCAAATGCACGTTTCAGATGAGGAAAAATTGGTTGTGGCGGAGACCATGTTCAACTTCTGATTACATTATTATGTTTGCATGTCTCAGACACAATTGGCTGTTAAATAATCTAATTATAGTTTTGTTGTGTGGAGAGATCTGACATGCACTCTCACAGAGAGGACATCTATCATGTGGAAAAAAATAGGCTGTTGGATTCAATAGAGGAGTAATGTCTTAAAACGCAATCTGATGCGTGATCCAGGTTGTTTTGATGACCCGTCGATCTTTCAACCCGGTATCACCATAAATATCTATATAAAGGTTAGATGTTGTCATAATGTGGGTTTTGTGTCTTTTCGTTATCGGTGGTTCCCCGTCACTTAATCTTCCCAGGTGTTTCCTATTTCTCACACCCCCTTGTTATCTTGTCTAGCTCGTTTGTTCTTGATTATTTAAGCCCTGTGTTTTTGCCCTGTCTTTGTGAGTTGTTGAATTTATGTAGCTATGTTACGTTGGTGCTTTTTGATTCCGAACCTTGCTCTAGTCTATGTACCCTGTTCCTGAGTTTGATAAATAAAGCTACACTGCGTCTGGACCCAGCCTCAGCACTATTTCTCCGCACACGTCACAGATGTCTTAAGGCGGAGTTTCTATCGTCATCACCGGCGGCCATCTTGTCACAGGTAAGCTGATGTAAGATGAGTGGTCAACACAAACACAAATACTCTTATCTCGTTGAAATCTTGACGGATTTACAAACGGTTTGGTTTCTTACAAACGTTATTAACGAGGCTATAATTATCTGGATGATTATAGCAAACTGACATTGAATCAATGTGGAAACATGACATCAAAACAACGTTGATCTGACATTGTTTTGCTCATCGAATTAACGTTGAACCAACGTCAGACGCGTCATTCTTCAAAACTAACGGAAAAATCAACTTGAAATCAACATTGTTTCAACGTTAGGAAATCAAACCAATTTTCGATTTTCATTTAACTTTGAAGAATGCCGCGTCTGACGTTGGTTCAACGTTAATTCGATGAGCAAAACAATGCCAGATCAACGTTATTTCGATGTCATGAGATACGTCATTTCCACGTTGATTCAATGTCAGTTTGCTGTCTGGATATTTATTTATACACTTATTTTTTATAAGTATGCTGTGTCATAACTACATCTCTATCGTTTATAACAAACCAAACCATTTGAAAATCAGTAACCATTTGAAAAAGGAGCAAGTTATGGTTATTTAAATAGTACATGTACCATTAACACAATGTTACGAGTGAGCGAGCTGCCTGTGACAAGATGGCCGCCAGGTGCAGACGTCGACCTCCATTGGCCAGCAGCGTGGACGAGATATCTAGCCTTTATATAGATATCTATGAGTATCACGACAAGATGTGAAATAATCACGTTGGTCCTCTTTGGAAAACGTGTAGATGTCACGGTTTAACCCCCCTCAAACGATCACATCAAATTGACAATCACTGAGAAATATTCTATTATTTAAAATGCAAAAAAAAAAAAAAAAAAACAACAACAAAAAAACATTTATTATTTTCAAGATGAAAAGGATTCGTTTGCCTTGATCCACGCCGAAAAAAAAACCCATCTAAATGTCACGTTTTTAATGAAGTAGCCTAATGAGTAAAACGTCTATTTTTCCGGCGTCCCCCAGCTCCTCGTTTAAGCAAAAGGTACGCTAATACAAAGTATTGCATCAACGTTAACCGTGTTAACTCCGGAAAAATAGACGTTTTACTCATGTGACGTTTAGATGTTATTTTCGGCGTGGATCAAGCAAAATGAATCCTTTTCACCTTGAAAATAATACTTTTTTTTTTGCATTTTAGAACATTTCTCAGTGAAATCTTCAGAGTGAAAAGGAAAACTTCCGAAATCTCTGTGTAAACAATGAGTGACGTAGATATCACTTCCGGCGCTTGCGCAGACCGAAGCACCCGTGCCTTCAGATCACTTGGACATGACTGTGATTACAAGAGGTGAAAACGATATAAATACTGTTCGTTTTCTCACACAAACCACTCGTTTCGTGTCTTAGGCCATCAATGTGTACTTCCATTTACGAGTCATTAAATCATGTTTAATTTGGACTGAATTTTCAGGTGGACCCCATATACCTCCATTATGCGACTGACAGACAACAACGGTTTGACCTAAAAATATCCAAATTGAAAATACTGTGGAAACAAAGACACCTACATCTTGGATGCCCTTGAGGTAAGCTAAAACATAGCAAAAACTAATTTCAAAGTGAACTATCCCTTTAAGTTGAGAACCCCTGTTCTGGATCTTTTTGTGAAATTAGTTTTTCATCCATATGTTTTTATTTATTTATTTATTTATTTGTGGACCCCCTAATGTTTAATCAGGGTGTCATACCTTAGTCTTCCTCTAAAAATGCAGACTTCTCTCTGGTGATGTATGTTGGACGAACGATCGTTTTGTTTGCTTAAACCCTGTCCTACAATATCCAATCAGCAGCCGATGCATAAGTCCCCACCCCATATATTTGTTCATTATCCATTAAAACATCTGTACATAACAACATGTAAAAAAGATCAGGCGGAAACAAAACCAGTTGAAAGCCTCATTAAAGCTTTATATGACTCATTATGCAGCTTTAGGGGCAATATGCACAAACACCATAAAACAACCATTTTGATGTAAGGACTGACTGATGTTGGTGTAAATTGAAAATGTCCCTCAGAATGTATTACCTATCAACAAACATTTCATAACATATGAGCCAGTTTGTCAATCTTAAAGCCTGTATACCACACATGAATATGATTTCTGCATATTTTTACGCAAAGAAGCTTCAACAATCAACGGAGAGTAAAACTAGCATTTCTGCACATGGAAGCACGACAGCTCTCGATTGCAACTGGCTACCTGTGCTTATTTTTGGTCAAACATATGCTCTAAATCCCTCTTCTGTCTGTCTCTCGTCACTTTTCCAATGCCGACGACTCTTTTCTCCAATATGAACGTTGCTGTAATTAAATTCCTTCCCCATCGCTTCAGTCAAACAGTGGAAAGATGCCCATCACCTGTGTCTGCACTGCCATCCCGGGCCTGAATAAACCCATCTCAAACTTCATGCTATTGATTAATATCAGGAAAGCTAACAGACAAGACATCCTCTGGTAATATTATACAGTACGTGTACTGGAAAGAACGAGTAATATTTTATAATGAAAAGCAACAATGTTAATTTGAATATCAATGCAGATATTTTTCAGGTGGTTACACAGCCTCTTATATGCCTTAGTGAGACACAACCTGAGCCGAAGAGCATTTCTTCGTCTACCTGTGATGAGCTTTGTGTATCTTAAAATTGTCCACTCATCCATATTCATGTGTTTGCTAGTATGCGCACATGTGGGCAGCGGTGATGAGGTGAGTCTCATTTGCATGTAAAGTGCTTTGGGTGTCTACAAAAGCTCCATACAGATGCTATGACTCATTCATTCAAATTTCACACGTTTAATCAATACGTCGGCAATGAGTCTCGCAGACAGTGCCGGACGGCTTCGAGAGAATGCGTATAGAGGCGAGTGTGTGCCTGATGAATTGTGACCTGTGATACAGCAAATTAACATCTATGGATGAGGATCCGCTCGCCCGTGTGTCACCCGGCGAGAAGTGCGCAGGGTTGTCACATCTCCGCTAAATAAAATCAAATTTGCTACCATGTTCGTACCCCCGACAACCCTGCACACATTGCACCGTTCATATTTCATCTGCGCGATAAAGTTTCCTTCCACCCACTGGGTTTGAGATTAAAATGCAGAGATGGTTGGCACACGGCCGCTGTGAAGCAGATAGGTGCGTCTAAGAAAGTTTGCAACACCATATTTTGTCTGAGCTCATTTCAATATATCCACCCCTATGGAGAAATCATCATTCACTCGGATTCTGTGGCGAAGCCTGGCATGGAAATGAATCAACAGCAGTGCCCTTTATGCAAAGTGCACCTTCTTCACATCCCTCTGTGTTAAAAGTGCATCATTGTGGCAAGTTGTGTACATGTTATCCGTTCTGCTGATGGGGCCGTCACTCTGAGATGGCTGAGAGAGGTGAGAAGTTCAGGAAGTCGATGGGAAACCAAGCTTAGCAACAAACTGAATGGTTCTGTTTTTGATAGAGTGCTCATCCGTGGGCCAGAAAAGGGGGCGGGGCTTACTTCTTCTTCTTTTTTTTTTTGTATTTAAAATGATTTTGGAATTCAAACGGATTCTTGATTCTGATTGGTCACTTTGGTTAAACTAGTCAGGTTTGTTTTGCCATAATGACCAGTCAAACATTACAAATTATGTGTTTGAATTAGTGCTGTAAAAGATTAATATGTGTGTGTGTGTGTGTGTGTGTGTATTATATACACATATATTATGTAAACAAAAACGTATGTTATATGTGATTAATCGCAGTTTCAATATGTTTAATTCAGCAAGTGCTTTGTAAACTGTACATTTTGGCAAATGTTGCTGGTCATCCCAGCATTCTATGAAAAATGTACATAGTACATAAACACAATACATTGCAGAAATATTAAGAGAACTTTTCTATAATAAACATATAAACACTAATGTACACTACGACTAAGATGGATTGAATGTGAATGAAGATGTTGACGTCTGGAAATCTCATTAGATCTAAGCAGGTAAACACAGAAACCTTTTTACAATTCATGAGACCAATTTGCCCATAGCGTTTGTCCATTGATGTGAGTTTTTCTAACTTAATAAATAAAATAAAAAGTCGATTTATCTTCATGAGAGGATGAATGTCACAATAAAAACGTGCATCTCTGACTATAGCTTTCCGTGAGGCTAATGTTTGATCTGACATTTAACTATCAAGTTAAAAGTTTGACATTGTACCTCTCATTGGCTTCAAAACACATCAATCAATCCTGTCAGGGGAGGCAAGGACCTTCCAGTTGTCATTGAATGATACTTTAAATGATTAATTGCTGGACAAAAACCAATCGATTGTCATGGGAAAATGAGGTGTGATACTGGGGAAAAATGGTTGGCTTTCTCTCTTGGCCATTTAGATGGATAGAGATACAAAACGAGAAACAAAAAGCACCTCAGCAAGGCCTGAAGACAAACCAGTCAATCAACTGGATAGGTAAAGTTTGTCAAGACTTAAACTCTTAAAAAAAAAAGGGTTCATTGGGGTTCTATATATGAAGCATGTGTTCTTTACTCAACCAAAGAAACTTTTGGGGTTATTATATCTGTTTTTTTTATTATTATTAAATCTTTATTATCTTTTTTGTGCATGTTTGTTTCTGTTTTTTTTTTCCATGATGTTTTTTTTACTTTTTGTAAAGCGCATTGAATTACTTTGAAGGGATGAATTGTGCTATATAAATAAATTTGATTTGATTTTTTTATTTGAATGAGACTCTATTATCAAAACATGAATACTCAAAAGGCATTACATTCTTTTTAGCATGCATTCTGTCCCAAAACTGCTTAACTGTAGAAAAGAAGTTGCTGAACTCCTCATGTCAAATGAGCAGTGTGGGCATTCTGTCCTTTAGTGGGTGGTTGTCTTTGTCTATGTGTCCTCAGGCATCATCGTGACAACCTTTTATCCTGCACAAGGTGATGAGAAATAACCTAAGCCCAGTGTCATCAGCAAAGGACAGTAGATTGTTCAGAAATGATGGGCCACTGAGGAAGCTGATAAGAACTTCTGGATCTGACTAAAGGCTCAGAGGAGCTAACGGAAAAAAAAAAACCTCAGAGTCTCCATGATTGTTTCCTTTTTTGAAGCGGCACAAAATTGGCCACTATGTTATCTCTGCTGTCCACGGACACATCAGTCAAAGAGGAGACTGCCAGATCGACCCTTTCCCACACAATCAATGCCCTTTCCTCCCTGGTTTGTTACAGCAGAGATCGTCAGGAGATAGAGGGGAACAGGTCCAGAGCAATATATCCTAGGAACAGAAAGCAATTAACAACCTTCACCTTTTGCTCCACATTGCTCCCATGGCTAATGTACGTCTGATTTGTGAAAAAAAAAAAAAAAAATCTTTCACATTCTTTTGAGTGTTTGAACTGGTTCTCAAAACTGGTCTGAACAATGATTCGTTTCAAATGAAATGCACATTAGGGAATATATTATTATGTAAATGTATTTTAGTAGCATCTGATATGTGAATTAAATTTTTTATATATCACGCATAAACTGCTAATGAGACTTAATGAGACTAGTATCAAAACAGGAATAAGAAACAGCAAAATAAAAAAATAAACAAAAAATGTGATTTTTTATGACTATAAGAATACACCATTTACAGTAGGCTACAAGCAAAAGATAGACAATATATTGGGTAACTAAACAATTCTGAAAAGAACTATTTAAATAAAAGTATATTGCATTATAGCCTATCTTTTATATTTTAGACTACAAGCAATTGAAATTCTAGTTCTTTGAAGAATCTTTCCATCTTTCATCTTATCAACAACGTTAAAACAAACAAAGTAGCCTATTTTCTTTCCTTATTTTTTCTTTTTTTTACATTTATGAATGTAACATTTTGCAAGGAATAGTAATAAGTAAACCTAGCTAAATTTAATATGAAAACGGTCAATTTTGAAAGAGGCACAACATTATTGTTATTTTTGCTTAATACAGAAGTTTGGGATAAATACCTGAATAAAATGACAGCCAATCTAAAACACGTTGGACCAACTACCAAAAAAGGACTACCAAGTTTATAGTTTGGTCATAATTATACAATTAGTGATTAATATGCATATGGTTTCTTGAAACGAACTTTCGAGCCGAGGAATGAGTCGGGAGTCGGACCTCATCTCCACCACTACTATCCCTCACGTTTCATGGCTGAAAAAAAAAAAAAAAAAAAAAAAGACTTTATTTCCCAGCGATCCTTTTACGCCTGAGGTAGGCTTCCCATTGGCTGAAGTGCGTCACGAGTTGTGTGGGTGTAGTTACGGAAAGATGGCAGCTGACACAGGCAGATACAGGACCGCTGTCTCCAAAAGCAAAGATCCCTCTGGTTTGCTTATTTCTGTAATAAGGTGAGTACGATATTTTTATAATGTCTGTGCCGGCCAGCCAGATTTTGTCTGCGTTAAATCTTTGCACCTTCTTTTGCGAAACAAACGACATGAATGGATAACCGCTTAGCATGTTTGCTAACAATAACTTACATCCTGTTATTCTATTATATTGAATTCTTTCAATTATGGATTTATTAACAAGCACTATTTAAGTGGCTTTACGTCTCATTAGCTCAAGTTTATAGTTTGCTGTGAGGTCATCTGAATGACTGAGTTTGCAGGCATACTCATTGCAGGAACTTGTTTAAATGGACTGCTTATGTTTTGACAAGACTGGCCGAGTTTCAAAACAGAGACTGTGTGTTTCAAAACTTTGTAAACGGTTTACTTAAACAGCACCGTTGGGACATCATAGACGCAGTCTGAATCATTTTTGGTGGTCAACACATAAATAATACACGTAACAACATACCAGAACATTAATATGAAAATACAACAATAGAAAATTGGTCCCACTTAATGTTAAGTGTCTTTAACAACTAGGCTATATATACAGACATTTAAATTAATTTGATATAATGCACTTATCCTGTGTTTTTACATTGTACTTATATTCAATGAATGTTAATCTGTTAACAATATGTAGTTGCTTCTATAATTATATTAACGTCTTAACCCTTTCCTTTGAAAAAGTAAAGGAATTATTCTTAGTTTTTCTGTAATTCAGTTATAGTTTCTTCTGTACAACAATTCTTTATTAAATAATTGTGGAAAATCATTTTTTATGTTAAAATGTATGTTTTTAATGTAAATTTGAATTTAACCCTTTATACTCTCAAGTTCAAGAATAATTTATGCAATTTGTATATTGTTTATTAATTTTGAAAGAATCAAATATGCAGTTTTGTGTCTGCCCTTGTATTGTTCAACTGGTCTATATGTTGAGGTTGATATGGGATTCGGAAAGTATCTATTAATAAGTTTTGTAGTACTTTTAGAGAGAGTAACTATTACAGTAATCAGTAAAGAAGACGTAATCAGTAGCTAATGTTAGTAATTAAATACTATTTTAGAGTAACTTACCCAAAACTGCCCATATCCCACCTCAACAACAGCAAAAAATAATAATAAAATAAAAATAACATAAAAGCAATACAATATTTTTTTATATATAAATGCATTATAGTCAAATAAATCTAATATAAAGTTGAACCATACATCTTATAAATTACAGTGGAAAAAACACTATATAATATCTGAAGTTAAATATATAAATAATATATTTATAGATTTGTTCCAGTATTTATTTATTTATTTTTAAGGCCATCGAGAAGGCTGGGAAGAGTCTATCATGAAGACAGGACGTTCTTATACATATAGACTTCCATTGCCTTTTGGAACACGTGACAGGTCTGACTCTGAGTAGCCCAAATTGAAGCCCTCATGGTGTAACGCTTCTCAGCTGATGATAGATGGCAGCCAGAATCCAATATATTGTGCTAAAGTAAAGTTAGTGCCTAACTAATAATGATATTTGCAGTACATGACTGTTGGGAATGCCTGATTGAGTTCTAATGAACTTTTTTTTACTTGGTTACATAGATTAAACATATATTTTCTTCCATCGAGCCCAGTTAAGCTGATAAGGCGTCAGAGATCCATCACTCTGCTTCACAGCCCTTTTATCTCCATTTTATCCATCAGCCGTTTCCATTAGGATATCTTCAGGGCAACCCATTGGGGTCAAAAAAGGGTGGAAGCCATATCTACATGATCTCTGCTTCACTGCAATCTTGAAGGGACTCTTCCCTACTGAATACTGGCTCTCAGACATTTCTTCTATATCTTTATGAGCTCTAGAGACTGGAATGAATGTAATGAGTTCTTTTGGGAGATTGTGCTGCCTTCCTTTACTCTGATTTTAAGCCACACCGAAGTGGAAGTGAGTTCAGGACAGACTTTGCGAGCTGAGCTGTGACTGGGACACTCAGTGGATTGGCATCGGCCCCCGCGGGTCTCTCTGAGTGGGTGGGCATCTGATGATGGGTTGTGGTGCAATTGTGTTGCGATGGCCAAAAATCCAACAACATCTGTCTGAAAGTTTGTATCTTAATGATGACAGGGTGAGCTTATATTGGGTGCAGCCTTGTCTCTGGCATTCATGCTGTGCTCTGTAGAAGTGGATTGCAGTCAAATAATAATAAAAAAAAATCCATTAGCAGAAATAACAAGAAAGCCTGCTCAAAAGTGAACTGGCTTGGTTTTATTTCAGTTAGCCTAATAGCTGGTTTGATTTGCATGGAGAGATGATCTAATGGAAAGTACCCCATGCCAGTATGGTGAAGAGTGTGTGATGATGTGGGGATATTTTAGTTTCAAAGGCCAAGGGAACTTTATAAGGATGCATATTATCTTAGATCCATGAAATAACTGGCCTTTAAAAATAAAAATCTGCCTGCCTCTATGGGAATTTACCATAGGGGTGTACTTACTTGTGCACCCTGTATTTTAAGGAAGAACATTTAATTATTTACGATACATTATTCATTCACAAAGAAAAATTGGTGTCCTTAAAAGTTGTAGTTTTCCTCTTTTTTTTTTTTAAATGAAGTCATTAAGATCAATTTCTTTTCATTCTTCTTTCTAGTCAACTTTAGCATGGGTGTGTTCACTTATGCTAAGCACTGTATATGTGTGTGGCTGTACCTTTTTGCTCACCAGCCACTGTGGCTAGTGCTTTTCCAAAGTTACTCAGCATTTTCACTGGCCACAGTGATACAATGGGGAAAAACTGCCAAATAGGTATTTTTCAATATCATCTCGTAATGTGGTAGCGGGTATATTAGGCTGCTGTCACTTTAAGACCTGACACACAGATGCATTATACTGTTACATGCATTTTCTTTCTCAAATGTTGACTCAAAACAAATGTGAATACTCGCCAAGACCAGAATTTTGACATTGTCATGTGTGTTTGACTGTTTATACGCAATAAGCATCAAAAAAGAACTAAATTTAGGACTGAGAGGCAATATTCATCCGAAGCCAATGAAACGATTTAGTGATGGGAGGCTGCAGGAGGGTTTGTTTGACAACTCGCTGTCAGAGAGATGAGAGAGCGAGAAAGCGCAGCTGGTATATGAGTAGGCAGTACTGTTATGTATGAAACGTTTTCAATGCATATTACTGTATGTATGTAGTTTGGTGATGTAGCATATGTTTACTATCTTTCGGTCAGAACACTGTCCAGCAGTGATGACGTGCAGGACCGTGAGACAGAGAAGGGCCGCCTGGAGGAGGCCTATGAGAAGTGTGACCGAGATCTGGACGAGTTGATCGTTCAGCACTACACAGAGCTCACCACAGCCATCCGAACCTACCAGAGCATCACTGAGAGAATCACCAGCTCTCGCAACAAGATCAAACAGGTGTGCCACACATTCATCTGCATTTGGAAACTCACTAATAACCATCAATGTATGTTTTAGACCATGTTTCAACATTTTCCAGATCAGGGACCATGTTCCAAAACTCAACCAGGGACCTCGTGTATAAAAAAAAGCTAAATTTTACATTGATATATTTTATGTTGGTGATATATATATATATATAATAAAAATATATATAATATAAAATATATATAATAATGCTAAACATTATTAATTGCAAATGTTGTCTCAAATATTTAAGTGTTTTACATAGATACATACACACATAGTCTATGTTCTACATAGACCGCTGTTCAAAAGTTTGGGGTCAGTAAGAATTTTAAATATGATTTTGAAAGAAATGTCTAATATTCAAAGAACTGTAATATTATGAAATATTATTACAATTTAAATATATGTTTTCTATTTGAATATATTTTAAAATGTAATAAAAAAGCTGAATTTTCAGCATCATTACTCCAGTCTTCAGTGTCACATGATCCTTCAGAGGTCATTTTAATAGGCTGATTTCCTGCTCAAGGAACAATCCTTATTATTATCAATGTCGAAAGATACTTTTCAGGATACTCTGATCAATAAGAATTAAAAAAAAACAAAACATAATTTATTTGCAATGTGTGTTTCTGTCCTTTTTCATCAATTTAATTTGCCCTTGTATTAACTTTAGATGGACCCTGGATTAAAATCCCTAATTTTAGGGAGCTGCACAATGAGTTAGTAATATATATTAAAAACATTGGCACGTACCTGCCAATCACACAGTAATACATCTTCATGCTGTCAGTCTGTTTGTTTATGGCTGATTGAAATAACTTCCTCCCAGCACAGATATTTATTTTCTTCTGGTCAGCAGCTGGCTGAGATAACACAACTGCTGCTTTGCTTTATAGCACATAGTTACACGTTAACTCACACAAACTGCATGCAGTCTGATATAATGCTGGCTGTAACACCCAGGGAATTATTTATAAGACATAATTAGAGGGAAAACAAAACACTGTAGCAGTTTGATGCAAAAACGGAAATTAAAAGCAAATCAGCAGCTTTTTTTGTGTTGTTTTTGTGCCTAATCTTTGCTCTCAGCAATGCGGCCTGATGGGTCGTCCCTCAAGCTTCTGGTGTCAGGCTTCCCACACGCACACACACTCAAACTTGCCTAAGAGAACATAGAGAATAGCAGTTCTGTCTTCATGCTGCTGAAGTATTTGATGAGAGGTGCCAAGGGACCTCCAATCACCGTCTTTACTCATTATTATTTAAAGACACAGGTGACCGAGTTTGTTTATTGCACTCTTGAAAGATGCGTTTGAGTCAAGGACTCAAAAAAAAAAAACGCTTCACGGTGTGTCTCAATTTGCATGTGTGTGTGAGTGGGAAAACACAAGACATAAACCTAACGCAGCCAATAAAACCCAGCAATGTTCGTTCATTTTGCTGTTTGTTTATCCAGCATTGGGATTTGTGCACGTTTGTAAGCTCTTTTAAGAACATTAAAAATGAACTAATTTCTGCTTCCCACGCCACCCGAAACAGGCTCCAAAACATGGTGAGCCATCATAAAAGAAACATTAGGCATCACTAGTGTGTCTGAAATAATATCTTTGTAAATTAGCCACTAAGCTTGGGTTTTAATCTACTGCGAAAATGTTTGTTTATCATCTTATCCCCTGCTGCTGACACACTTGAAAATAATTATGCTAAGAAAAAAGAGCAGCGAAAGCAAAACTGGAAAGATGATGCTTGGTTCATCAAGTGTGAAGGGTCTTTAACTGTTCTCCTGACATGGGGCGTGTGGGCTTCTCTCTGCTTAGGTCAAGGAGAACCTGTTGTCCTGTAAGATGCTCCTCCACTGTAAGCGAGATGAACTGAGGAAGCTGTGGATCGAGGGTGTCGAGCACAAGCATGTCCTGAGCCTGTTGGATGAGATCGAGAACATCAAACAGGTTCCTCAGAAATTGGAGGCGTCCATGAACAGCAAGCACTACCTGTACGCCACGGATATGCTGGTGAGTGTATGTTTGTGGTTGCCATATTGTGTTGGTATGAGAAATCTCATTCCTTCCATGGTAAGTACATATTAGCTGATTTTTGTTTCTCTAGCTTGTACCCATATATATATAAATTTAAAAATTATTATAGATCTTTACCTTGAGCTTTGCACTCTTAATAGTAGTGTTTCAACTAATGTCATGATGTGCATTTTGGGATGCTTGAGAAAGGGTTCTTCTGTATACAATAATTACTTTAATTGCAATAATTATACAATATAGTGCATTAATTGACCCTTCGCTAAGCCACGCCTAAAATCATGTCTTAGCAATCGTAGCTAGGTGCGGGAGGTCTGGCAAGCTCTTGAGTGAGGGAAACATGCCAAAGCATTGTGCGTATGGATTGTGCAAATCTGATACCCTGTATCCTAAAAGTTTGGACGGGGAAGTGGATTTTTTCCCCCCCGAATACACACTGTAATACATGTGCCAGCAGCGAAAGCTTGACAGGGATAGCAACAGTAACAAGGGAGAGCGGGGCTTAGCGAAGGTTCAATTATATATTGCACACAATTACAATTACAACGTACTTTTTATTTTTTAATGGAAGAGCTAAGGAACAAGACCGCGCTATTTAGTTTAATATAAATAATTAAAGTAATAAAATAATTTTTTTTGTGAAGATTTGTGTAAAGAAATCCATAGATGGGCAATAAAATAGTATATATTATTTTTATATATATTTTTGTTTATAACATATTGCAAACATAACATGATATTTCAGAGAAATTATAAAGAAACTTAGCCTTTTGATGAAAAGGTCTTTCACACTCAAACTTGCCCCGGAGAACATAGAGGATAGCAGTTATTTTGAACTTTCTGTTCATAAAACAATCCTAAAAATGTATCATGGTTATTAACCAGCCCAACATTTGTAAATATTGATAATAAGAAAACAGCATATTAGAATAATTTCTAAAGCATCATGTGACACTAAAGGCTGGAGTAATGATTCTGAAAGTGTTGCTATTACAGGAATAATTTAAAATTGAAAATACATTAAAATAGAAAGCATTTTTTTTTTGAAATTGCAATAATATTTTGCAGTATTATTATTTTTTGGATCAAATAAATGCAGCCATGGTGAGCATGTGACGCACTTTTGAACAGTTGTTTACGGTATTTACTTTTTTTATATCAACATAGTGACATGAAGTTATTTAGGAGAGAGAGAGAGTGATATTTTATTTATTTATTTATTTATTTTTTAAGTGAGAGGGGAGATGGTATCAAAACTGCATGGTGTGTCTGGAGCATGTGGTCTAAACACGGCTCCATTAAAAAAAAAAAAAAAAACTTGCCTGATCAGTTACGCAATTCTGGTCAGGTGATTCATTCCCACTGCATTAATCAAAGCTCATGGGCCCAAAACATCAGAATATGGACTTCCTTTTTTTAGATTCTAGGTTTTACTTTGTGTTCTTTTTTAGTGTGTGTGTGTTTTTGGCACATTTTTATCAGGTGTTTGATCACACTGTTTCTCTGGGTACATTAACACTCAACAGGGGAAATCAGTGAGTAGCGGTGGTCAGAGATGACAAGCTTCCATCCTCCTGCTCTCTCAGGTCCCTCAGGTGGTGTTCTCCTCCTCAGAGAGGTTCTTCTCCTCGTGTGTGTGTGACTGTGTTAAATCTGACAAGGAGTATTGGGACTGCCAACAGAGATTACGGTGTACACAGTGTTTCAATTTGCAACTCTTGTCTGAAAACCCTGTCCCTTACTTTTCTGTGTCTGTTAGACACACACACACACACACACACACACACACACACACACGTACCTGCCAGTCAACTTAACTTCCCTAGTGTTTGCTTTTCAGATGAGCTGTCATTCATTACCTCACATCTGTTGAATTGTCCCTTTCCTCTCTTTCAACTTTTTACTTAATTCTGTTTGTTTCCTCTTCCCTTTCCTCTCTGTATAATTATTCTCCTTTTCTTCCTCTACTCCTTTCTTTTGTCTTCTTCCTTTACCTTACTCTTCTTGTCCTTAATTCTTTCCCTTTCCCTTCCTCTCCTTTGCTTTGCTTCCCTTCCTCTTCCCCTCTTTACTTTGTCATTTCCTCTTTCTATTGCTTCCATGTCCTTTATCTGTTCTACTTTCTCTCCTTCTTCCTGGTTCTTTTCCATGTCCTCTTCCTTCCTGTTAACTACTCTTCTTTCTCTCCATCATCCTTTACTGTCATGTCACATACTCTCTCTTATCCTCATCCTTTTCTTTCCTCTCTCCTCTCCCAAAGATAAAGAGAATTATCTCAATTGAAAATTGAAGTGTCTTCTCAACTAAACCTGGTTTGGCAATAAGACACGTAAACAGGCACACTTACACGTACTCAGAATGAACCTGATCATCTGATCCTGGTATACACTGTGGTTCATGCAACCCTCATTTGCATGAACAACTCCTTGACTTGCATGACCCCTTCTCTGTCTGTCAGAAGCGGTGCACAAAGTGCGCAGTGATGGCCCTCCAGAGCACTATCAACAGGCCATTAGCTTTCCTCTAAATAATAAAGCACATTCATTCACAGCCATTTTGATTTATTTGCTGAATATAAACAAGCAGTAGCCACTGCAGGATCATTCAGTGCTGAAGGAGAGGAGAGTTAAAGGCAAAGAGATGGAAAGACTAGAAATACAAGTTAATGCAGTAAAAAAAGCAAGAGAGAGAGAGAGATTTAAAGAAGGATGGAAGCAATAAGGGAAAGGTTGCATAGAAGATCAAGGCTCTGGGACATGCGAGCCAGGTCAGGTGAATGAAATGAGGAAATTGAACTTATCAACCGCACAAATGCTTCAGATTCAGTTTGCAAATGCGACAGCATGGCAAGTAGCTGCAGATTCAGGACAGCATTAAAGCTAAGCCTGAGGGGACTACCTGGACTCGCACTCCATGTTAAGTTGCATTTGTTCTTTTTTTGCTTTAAAATCCCCTTAGATGCGTGTATGCGAAAGAGAGGAGCAGATGAATACTGATATACAAAACATTTTTGGAAAAAAAAAAACACTTTTTTTATTACTTTCTATATCCACAGCCTGTTTTTTTTATAATGAGAAAAATATAATATGTATACATGTAATATCCACCCATCCATCCATCCATCTATCCATCCATCCATCCGTCATTCCATCCAATCTGTCATTCCATCCATCCAATCTGTCATTCCATCCATCCAATCTGTCATTCCATCCATCCATCCATCCATCCAATCTATAATGAGAAATATATAATATGTATGCATGTAATACCCATCTGCCCACCAGCCATCCATCCATCCATCCATCCATCCATCCATCCATCCATCCATCCATCCATCCATCCATCCATCCATCCATCCATCCATCCATCCATCCATCCATCCGCCCGCCCATCCGTCCATCCATCCATGCATCCATCCATCCGCCCATCCGTCCATCCATCCATGCATCCATCCATCCATCCATCATTTAGAGATTATTGAAAAAGAGATTTTGTTTTCCGCCTTTTTTGCATCATTCTCTCACTTTGTGTTCACTGATAAGCTCAGTCTCATGCCTCATTCAACCAGCAGCCACATACTTTATTATGCTCTCTGCAGGAGCCACACACACACAGCAGAGTGAATATTCAGCGGCACTGCAGTCCACCATGCTGCATTCTCGCTCTTTTAATACTTTGATTGGACGAGAGTTGTTATTGTGCTTTATCACTGTGGTTTTTGATGGCTGGTTGGGGCATGTGCTATTATGTGATCCTGGAGTGCAGCTAATCTAGGAGGCTTTACAACAATGGATATACCTGGAACACACTATACGCACCTTTACTACTAGCTGTAAACACACTGGGATTTGGTAGATTCAACCTAACATTCAAAACAACAGATACCAAGGAGACAAAGTAGATGTATTGTCATATTTAATAGCCAACATGCAATGCAATCATAAATATTCAGATACATCACATTAAAAAATGTATTAAGTCACTGCAAAAGATGACAAAATATTAAAGCAAGTTAATATAAAGAACACCTTATCAAGCAAAACATTTCACAAAAAGTTTAAGATTTAATTGCAACATTTTTTTAAACATTTATTTGAATGATTCTGTCCAAAATTAACTTCAACTTCAAAACTTATGAACTTAAAAATGTATTATATTATATTATATTATATTATATTATATTATATTATATTATATTATATTATATTATATTATATTATATTATATTATATTATATTTTGAACAACACCCATTCTTGTTTTAGGACAACTTTAATTAACTTTTTGGTCCACTTCAAATGTTGACAACTGTATATATGTGATGTTATATATTTGATATTATTGTTATATATCGTTATTTATTGTAATCCATCCTTTTTGCTCATAGATATTCAGGCATTTATAAACTTCAGGCGTGTTGTTGTGTTTGCAGGTCTCAGCGGTGGATTCTCTTGAAGGACCCCTGTTGCAGGTGGAGGGTCTCGGAGACTTGCGACTGGAGCTCCACAGCAAGAAGCTCAACATCCACCTGGTGCTTATCGACGAGCTCCATCGACACCTCTACATCAAGTCCACTAGCCGCGTAGGTCACCGCGGCAAAGACAAGGACAAGGGAAGGTGAGCTACAGTAACATGCTTCACATTTGAGTGGGCTAATTGTTTGATTTCAAATCTAGCGTCAATTCAAATCAAAGATATGATACACCACATCACTTTAAAGATATGTTGGGTCAGTATTGGACCCAAAGTAACATGCAAATAATGTGAATTCAAAACCTCACTCCAAACTTTTGATTCCAGTGTTGGCAGTAAACCGAAAGCAATTACCTGTGGAGCGGCTAAGTCATTTCTCAGCTTTAGATTAATTTACCTTCTCGGGTTGCTGGTGGCAGGGCGCACAGCTCATCTAATTACTGTGTGTGTACTTTTTAAAGAGAGAGACGTGCTCTCTTAAACCAAACATCCCAAGAGCCGCTGCTGTCTGATCATTAATAAGGGCGTGGAATATGCCCGACAGAATAACTGATCAGACTAATTAAGAATCCAGGGGCCTGAATATGGGCTAGAGCTGGTGTAAAACCCCAGCTAGTTTGACATTCTGAATAAACTTTAATTAGTCAAAGGGATGACGTGTAGAAAATGTGTCTTCTCTAAAGCCTGTTTCCGAGTCTCAGCATAGTTCTGCTTCACGTAACTAATGGCAGCCTGCTGACGGGGTGATTACGCTATTTTGAAGGGAAACCGCAATATTAATTCTTTATTGAAGGCTTCGTTCTCCAGGCTCTTAATTCATTAGCTTGTTGGTAAACAAAGCTTCTGTGGCCCTGTTGCATCCTTCTCACCAGAGTCGTGTAATTAGCTGATTTTGCGAGTGTTCTCTTCCCGTCCCTGCGTACGCAGGGCCCGGCCGCCGTGGCACTGATGCCGGCATTCAGCACAAACACAGATAAGTCATTCACACCCTCGTGGATGAGCACGAGAGGAATGATAATAGGTTTTCGCCTGTTCTCGATGGCGACAGGGCCGCCCACGTGCGCACGGTCGCCGGGGGACTGCTGACCCCCTCCGTCGGCGTGCCGTGTGAACCGCCGCGGCTGCCTCTGCAATGCTAATTCTCTGAGATTAGACAAGGCGCAGCGGTGTAGCGCATTAAGCTAATGCAGGTTGGTGACCCCCGCAGTGCTGAAGTGTGGAGTTGTTTGTAATAGCGTTTTTGATCTCAGAATTGTGCGTCCATGTTTGTCGGTCTTCCACCGCTCTGTTTACGGCCTTGTAATTATAGCGCGACGCTTTCATGAGGAGAAGCGATTTATTAGTCAGGGTCATGACGCGACTGCAATTTTCCGGCAGGGTTTTTATTCATTTCGTCTCTCTCGTGTTTTGCAATCGGCATTGTTTGATTCTTCATGTTCTGACCACTTTAATGGAAATGTTTTTTGTGGACAGTTCTCGATTATTTTCATAAAACATTCAAGGCTGCTCTTGTTATGAATGCTTAAACAATTTCTACTGTCACTCTGGAAAGGGTGTAACAGTTCATGTGTTGTTGTTGTTTTTTTCTTCAGGTCCACTCCAAAGGACACATCTGTTTTGGATGTTGGCGGTTTGTCCACTCCACGCAAGCTCACAGAACCCTCACAGTTCAGCACCCCGGGAACATCCAGCAGTAAGAACCACCACTAACAGAACTACAGATATGACCAGACACCAAAACAACACTGATGTGTAAAGAAGAATGAATAGCAAGTAGTGCTGCGCCATACTTAGTGGAACCAAAAACCAAAGCCAAAACTTCTGCAAAGACTGGGCCAAAAACCAAAACTAAAAAATAGAATTGTTTAGAATTACTGCATATTCTTATATTGTAATATTTCTACAGTCAGGATATGGTACTAATTATAAGGGATGCAATATAAGTGATTTGAATATACATTAAATAATTATACATATTTTGTATAAAAAAATGGAAAAAAATCCATCCGTCATTCAATCCATCCAATCTGTCCATCCATCCACCCTTCGTTCAATCCATCCATCGTTCAATCCATCCGTCGTTCCATCCATCCCTGAAAAACAAAACAAAACAAAGTGACTATTAGATATTGAATGATAGAAATAGAGTGCTACTTTTGCAGAGAGAGAGAGAGAGAGAGAACGAGTGAATTAGAACTTGATTTAGTGGCTCATAATTTGAATGATGGATTCCTGTCTGCTGTACTGAAGGGAACAGCGGGTGTCCGGGGCGAGGGATGAAATGATAGCGAGGGGTGATTTTGTTGGGCCTGGTGCTCCATAACGTCCGCCAGTGTTCAAAGTACCAGTTAAATCATTAGGACACACATCTGAGCAGTATCACTGTGTCTATTAATATTGCACTAAGGGCTGCCACAGATAAGAAAAGACTTGCAACTGTTGCTTCCTGTGTGTTACTGAAAGCAGCGGCACACATGTACTCCTATTATACATGGAGAAGGTCATTGTAATATACACACACTAATTCGTTGACACACCAATTTTCTCTTTTACAATTATACAGTGACTCACACTTTCACTTGCATGTACCTCTAAAAAGACTTGTCTGCACACACACACACAAGAACACACTCTCTCCGGTTTCATGATCTCAGTACATCATGTTTCAGTAAGCATATTAACCGGTGTAGATGAGATCCTCTCTTACGTTATTAATCATGCAGCACTGTCAGCACAGCGGGGGTGCGGGCCTTGTTATCCGTGCTCTCCTGTGTGGGGCCGACTCCACTGTGAGCTCTGAGACTGTTATCAGTCCCACTAACCCACCCACAGCTGTCTGTTTCTGTTTCTCCTACACTGTCTCTGACATGCTGTCACTTTTCAGAACAACTATTAACGCCATCCGTCCGTCCATCCATCCATCCATCCATCCATCAATCCATCCATCTGTCGTTCCATCCATCCATCCATCCATCCATCCATCCATCCATCCATCCATCCATCCATCCATCCATCCATCCATCCATCCATCCATCCATCTGTTGTTCCATCCATCCATCCATCCATCCATCCATCCATCCATCCATCCATCCATCCATCTGTCGTTCCATCCATCCATCCATCCATCCATCCATCCATCCATCTGTCAATCCATTCACAGATCTATCCATCCATCTAATCTGTCCATCCATCCATCCATCCATCCATCCATCCATCCATCCATCCATCCATCCATCCATCCATCCATCCATCCATCCATCCATCTATTAATACCTACACTTTAACTATTTTTATTTGGTGTGATTTTGTAAAGCAAGTAGAAAAGTCTCTAATTCACACTCAGAGCCAGAGTAATTCCTGTGTCGCCTGCAGTTTTCTTCACATTACACGAAACACTCGCAATTATTTCTGTCGTAACGCTTTATGTGTGATATAGGGTGACGCCATCAGACAACATTTCCCCTGCTGCGGAAGACGCTTCCCTTTTGTCGCCTATTTTGTGTAATGGCCTTTTGCACATCATTTGTCGGTGGTAATTGTAGTAATTATTTAGCAAGCTACAGTTGGGGGGGATTGAAGAAGAAAAACCTGTGCCCATTAACTTGCCATAAACATTAAGACCATTTTAAACAGTCATTGGTTTTGAGGGTATTAGCTGACAGAAAAATAAGCACTTCACTGTACGATCACTCTATTGAGCAGGTGAATATGGAGAGGTGTGTTATGCAGGTTTTTAAGGAGTGTGCTGATGAGAAGGGAAGGGGATGATTATGAAATGGTGAAGCGTACCACTGAAACATTGTTAAAGATGACTCTAAAAATGTATTTAAATTGCAGGTGCTGTAGGTTCAAGTAATCTCAACGTATATATGTTACAATATGCCTTCGATTATCAATATATTAAGGTAAATTTACGTTAACATTATTACTAACCTTTTTATCTGTAAAAGCTCTCTAAGAAAAACTTTACAATAAATTAAATGTAACAACATTATAATATATACATCTTAACAGATTGTTAGCACATTTAGAACATATTCAGGATTACTAATTGATATAATCATATTTGAATGTACATTAGTGACCTTTAAATAGGTGGCTCAACAATTTATTTAAAATCATATTGTACGGTTTTACTCTCTGTTTGCTATCATTGTTGCATGTATATTTATTTAGCGGTTCCATAAACCAATCTGTCAATTCATGCTGCTGCAATTATATAGTGGTGTAGTGTTCTTCATGGAGTGCATGTGTGTTTGTGCAGTGCAGGAAATGAGAGAGGAGCTGGAGGTGGACCCAGAGGAGAACAGTGCAGAGTTCATGGGGATCCTGATCAAAGCTCTAGCCAAACTCAAGAAGATCCCTGAGACCATTAAAGCTATCATGGATCGTCTGGAGCCTGAGCTCAAGCAGATCCTCAAGAGATCCACCACTCAGATCGCTGACCACGCATACCAGAGAGGAGAGAACCTGGCACAGGACAACCAGCCCAGGTAAAAGATAATGCAACGATTGGGATAGTAGCATCAATTAAAAGTTGCTATCTGCCATGAATATCCATAGTTATACTTTACTACACTAAAGCTGATTCCTAGTTGATTTGATTGATTGATTTATTGGTTGATTGATGGATTGATTGATCAAATATTGTATGGTGGTTAAAATAAAAAGACAAGCACAAAGAAAAATCGGCGCTTATAGAGCAAATGAATAGAGACATCATTCAAACAACTCAAATTAATACAAATACACAAACGAACACTGGGGAAAGTGTGAGTCTGAAATTCATTTTTTGTTTTGTCAAAACATATGTAAAATTTGTGAATCTTATTGTATATTTCCGAACATAGTATTTATTTATTTCCATTTCATTCATTTATACATCAGTTTTCTATTTTTGAATTTAATCATGAAAAATGCAACCCCACAAATTAGTAGAAAGGGTAGAAAATCAGAATATCTGCATGATGAGACACAATCTATTCTTTTCAGCTCCCTAAATATGTGCATCCATACTGAATATGTTCAATGGCTTTTTGTTTCAAGCATCTGTTGTGTAGACACTCATTAAAGACACCATAACACTCTTTACTTCAGACATGACAATGTTTCTAATGCAACTGTAGATGAGACTTGATTTTAGCAATTGGCTTGTGATTGGATCATGAAAAAGGAAGTGGTAATCTATGATACTCTTTGAGGTTGATTTTTATTTTTCCCTGCCTACATGGCCTTGATTACATCAAATCAGGAATGTTTTGATGGAAGATTATTAAAACAAATGTATTTCTTTACATGTATAACATGCCCAAACAAATCATGCATAGGGCTAGAATTATTCATTAAAATGTGTCCTTAAATAATGTAGGAAATTAAAAAAAACACAGATGACAGTCACTTTAGACTTGAAGTTCTTTTAGTTCTCCCTCTTAAAGTGGTTTTGTTTTTAAGGGAATGCACTTTGGAAGGCATTTGTACTGAAGTGTGATTGGTTTTCATTGTTTTCCTTCTTTATTGCGCTCTCTCACTTTACCCGATGATGGCTCGCTGGATCAATGCACTCATCTGTCATGCGGCATTCATACCTCCCTCATTTCCAGAAATGGTGTAATCCATAAAAGCGAGCCACGGCTAGGGTCTGCTTAAGCATCGGCTCTAACAGAGAAAAACAAAAGCAATGGAAGAAAAGAACGATAATGAAGGCTGTTAAAGAAACTCTCTTTACCCAAGGCAAAAATGAACTCTCAATCGCTTATTTTTTTCATAGCTATTATCTGGGATTTAATGTTTGCCCTCCTCATTTCTCTCAGATGTGAGCTTCCAGTTTGCAAGTGAATATTGTCATTGTGTGCTTTTAATGATAAGAACTGGGGGGGTTTTCTTTGAAAGCAGTGACTAATGCTGGAAAATATCCATTCATCACAAACTCATTTGAGAAATGGTTTTGTTGGACCTACTGTATGTGTGTTTCATCTAAATGTGCTAATGTGTCATTCAATGTAATTACCTTGATAAATAACACACAAAGCACTGCCAAATGAATATGGCGGTTCATAAATCGGTTTCCTGTAAAAGGTAAACCAGCTGAAAACGTCCAAATGACCTGAGCGAAAACAAGGTCCCATTTTAACCATAGAGCATTTTCAGTGTTAACTTGTGTGTCTATATCTGTGCTAACTTGGGCTCTGTTTCTATGGAAACCTCAACAGAAAAAGGAAGTCACTGCTGCATTACAGTTCACAGTGAAAAATGCCTTACACAGTGTCCTAACCAGGCATGATGTTACAAAGGCTACGTTCACACTGCAAACCTTAGTGTTCAATTATGATTTATTGCTCGGATCCAATAAATTTGAGTGTGAACAGGTCACAGTCCTGAACTGACCCGCATGCAAGAACAGTGACTAAGAACCATTCAGCGCGCTTTCATTGATGTAAACATGGAGGCCACTAAAGCAACGTGTTTCTCATATAGTTTTCACTCAAGTTTTGTTTGTATAGAGCTTTCAACATAATATGTATGAGTATAATAGCTCACTGTCCCTCTACTGACTAACTTCACTGTTGCTTTCACTGAGTGACCAAAGACCTACCCATGTTTAACATTTTTGGAGTGGAGCGATCTAACATGACTTATAGGGATACTCCACTTTTCTTTTTTTTTTTTTTTTGGAAATAGGCTCATTTTACAACTCCCCCAGTGTTAAATAGTTGTGTTTTACCATTTTCTAATCCATTCAGCCAATTTTCTGATATTTAGAAGAATATCAGTAACCAGACAGTTTCTGGTCTCATTGACTTCCATAGTATATATTTTTTCCTACTATGGAAGTCAATGAGACCAGAAACTCTCTGGTTACTGATATTCTTCTAGATATCAGAAAATCGTCTGAATGCATTTGAAAACGGTGAAACTCAACTGTTTAATGTGAAATGAGCCTATTTGCAAAAAAAGTGGAGTATCCCTTTAAAAGTCACATGAATGCATAACATGGAAGTGGCCCAAATCATAATTGAAAAGGTCAGATATATGTGGATTGTGCTCTTCACACGTCTGAGTTGTATGTTTATTTTTTTAAAATATGTTTTTTGAAGAATATTTGTCAGAATATGGCGATACATTAAGAAAGATACTTAGCTAGATGTTGTCGCTATGATATCTGGTCCATGCCAAAACCTTGTCCCATTGGTTCATATGTGTTTGTGTAAATAGGCGTGATGCTTTGGGTTGGCTTTCTGCAATGCTTGTATGAAGGAGTGTCATCCTGTATAATATATGTTTACATGCTGAGTCTGAGTCAAGGGTTATGTCCTGTCCTTTGTAAATCAAGCTTAACACGTGTTATCATGCACTGTCTCTCACGTGAACATCCATCATCTTCCTGTCTTCCACTCCCAGCAATCGTTATACCCTACATCATGCTGTCACCTCCAACCTCTTCATTCCACCGATCAGGGGTTTTCTTCTGCCTCACTATACTGGGATGAATGAGTAAACTCCACAAAAGTCAGACAGATGTGTGTCCTCCTAGTGGACCCAGAGAGTTTGACAGATGCTGCTAATTGTTGTTGGTGAACAGCTGGCGCTGCTCAACAGGGAGACTCTGTCAGCACCCTGCTGCTGTCATGTTCATTAGTAACAGAGAATGGACCGCTTTTGGCTTGGTTTTGGTGATGTGGAGGGATTTATGACAGACAGACTGACTGCAATAGTGGCTTTGTCTTGGAAAGTTTTTTTTTTTTTTTTTTTTTTTTTTTTTTTTTTGAGTTTTCAAACTGGGGTCCAAGGAGGTGTTGGGGAGTTCTGCAAACAAACAGAAAAAAGAAGAAGAAGAAAAAAAGAAGAAAACAAATGTTTGATTTGCAAAATGTACATTTTAGAGCTGTCAAGATTACCAACTCAATACATCAATGCAAAAATTCTGATAGTTAAATATGATGAATGCAATATTTGTTAACTGTCAGTCTGTCTGTCTGTCTGTCTGACAGGTTCAGGAGTAGCTTGTATTTGTGTTTCTCCTTGACATTGCTGAACATTATTTTTTTCATCCATTTTGAAGTTTTTCCTCACTCTGTTGCCCTCTACAGGTTGTTGCTGGAACTGCTCGAGCTGTTGTTTGATAAGTTGAATGCAGTGGCCCAGGCTCACAGCGTGGTTCTCCGTCACCTACAGCAGATTGTCGTCTCTCCCAATGGAGCCCAGGAAGGGATCAAACTCTACGAGCAGGCGGATGTCTATGCCAAGATCCAAACAGTCCTACAGGTCAGTTTCTGGAGAGACATTAGAGCAGATCCAGGTAACTGGGTAATATATTTGGAATCTGAAAGATTGCAATGAAATATATGCAATATGTTAAAATTGTGTTTCTGACCACCTATCATGGCCTTGCCACCACAAAGCAACTTAAACAATTACACTGACCTTAGCTACTGCAAATATTCAGCATAGAATTCATAGCAACTCCTTTGAAACAACCAAACCACATGCTTATTTAAAGCTGTCATTTAAAACTAAAAGTACTGTTAACTTATATTGACTAGCTGTATATTTAATTACGAGTAAACAGAAGGGCTGTTTATAGTTATTAGATGTTTCATGTGTCACTTCTGTGACACATATACAGGTGGAGAAAGAACGTGTGGTTGAATTTTGTGAATAATTTACATGAACTCATCCCAAGTGCTGTGTTTAATTGGAAAATGTTGTATTTTAGTGTGTATGTGTGTGCTTGTGTATTTGGCAGAAGAACAATGGGCAGGTGAGATTACCAGCTGTTCACATAAACTTTGAGAATCTCTCAAGAGGCCCAACATTTAGTGTCTGTTTGTGTGTTTTGAAAAGTACCCGCTGGAAATCCTAGAAGGTTTTTATTTCGTATGATTTGAGAGTTTATATTTCTTTGTTGGTTTTTCTGTGAAATGGAGTTAACTAAATGACTAAATTATTTTTTGGAGCTAGAAGCTCTTACTTAAATTATAATTAAGTCAACAACAATGATACATTAAAATTGATTTCATGGGAGGGGGAAATGCTTCCCAAAACGTGTTGTTGTTGTTGTTGATTAGATCAAATATAGTTGATCAATTAGATCAAACTATGTTTAAATGGTTGATTTGTTGGGTTATGGAATATTGACTCGCATATATCTAGAATTATTGTGCTCAAGTAGTTTTAAAACCATTTTAGGGACAGATGATCAAACTAATAGAAAATTCAGATTCAAAGAGGTTGTAAAAACGAAACCTCATAACCTTTTCATGTTCATATTATTCTCTGTATTTGTAGTTTTTCTTCCATCTCTCTCCATTCTCTCTTCGCCTTCTGTCTCATTGCATGTGCACTCTTTCAAAGCATTATTTTTCAGCTGCATGCTAGGGAGGATCCGGTCATGCAGTAGAGACAGAAGTCAGGAGAACGAGGGAGGGAAAGAGGGATGGGAATGGTGGTGCATCTTGGGAATGAGTAAATGGGTTTGTCATCACTCCATCACACAGGGTGAAGAGTCAGACTGTGACCTTGTATATTCCTCCTGTATTTTTTACTCCTCCTTTCAAAGCAGTCTGCAGAGAGTAGTAAGGAAAGAACAAGCGGGCTCTGCCTGCTCTCCTCGTAGACCTTAAGTAACGAGGACCGTCTTTCTGAGGTGAATATGGAAGTCAAAATATGAATTTACTGTAACTGCCGTATGACGAGGGGCTCGACTGTGTGCATGTGCACTGCCTTTTTTTCGGCATTGATTTATACGTGAACCTCACACCCTAGCTAGCAACAGATTCATTTGTTTATTTAGAGCCTTAGCTTCAACTTGTATGCTGCGTCTGTAAGCTTAAAAAATGCCTTCAAAGGATGCATTCCAAGATCGGAAGGCATCAAGGCACGTACGAATCCACTGTTAGCTTCATATCCATCCATCCATCCATCCATCCATCCATCCATCCATCCATCCATCCATCCATCCATTTGATCAAAAATACTTTAAGAACAGTAATATCTTGAAATATTATGACCATTTAAAACAACTGTTTTATACTTAAGTTTCCCATATTAATATGAAGACATTTAAGACATCATTTCAGATGGATGTATGGAAATTGTTTCATAGTTTTTGTTTTAAACAGTTAGAATGATTTACAGCAAAATAAATGTAATAATCGGGGCGTCAAAATCAAGGAAAGGCAAAAAACCGAAAGGCAACAGCATAGGAAAGACTTCCTATACTGCAGAGTCATCTTGGCTTGCTTGCTGAAATAGATGATATTAACTTAAGTGTTCAGTGTGCTTCGTTGCCCAAGCGGGCTGCTTGCCAGGGGCTGCGGAGTCTCCCGTGGACACTGTGTGAGATAATGTCATCTCTTGATGAGAATCTTCATTAAGGTAGATGAGGTTTTTTTTAATCTTTTGTCTTGATCACATCACCAAATCTCATCTTATCTCTTCTTCCCTTCACCTGACTGCGACAGTGTTTTGTCAGTTTAGGCTGGTCTAACATAAAAATGCACAGCATCTTCTGAAGACATGCAGAAAAGCTGCTTCCTTTCTGTTTTCTCTTTGGAATGAAGAATGTGAGAGAGAGTGCGGAAGAGTGCAATGTCACACTTTTCTTTTTTTTCTTTCCCTTCCTGTCCTTTTTTTTCTTCTTTTTTTGTATTTCTGTTTTCTTTCATTTCATTTTTATAATTGTTTTGCATGTCTTTTTTTTAGTTTTCTCCCCTTTTTCTGTTCTATTCTGTCCTGTTCTTATTTCTATGTATAGAGTGGTGCAGGTATGATGTCACTTTGTTGGCCAACCAGCAGTTAGCATCACACATGTTGCCAAGTCAAATACCCAATAGGATTTTACTATATGCTTTTGGATTTTCGCCAAAAACACTCTGTGATCGACAAAAGTGTATGATACTTGCACGTTTTGTCCACCAAGATAATTATCACAGATGAACGCAACTTTTATGAATTTTGAAGCCCAAATGCAGCTGCCAGAAGTAAAAAGCTAAAGGTAGGCTGTGAACGAACAACACCATGGTCCCACGATTTCAACAACACCATCACTAAGCTTCTGACAACTCTTATTTTCAGAAAGTTTGATTTGTTAGCAACCGCTTTTTTCAAGGCATGTACCAGCTTCAGGAAATCACGAGTGGGTTAATATTGATGTATTTTAAGTTGTGTTCACAACAGACCTTATTTTAGCCATTTAACCAAAACCCCGTTAAAAAGAACCTATTGATTTCGGGATCATGGAACTGGCAGTGCTTTTCTTTTTCTTTTTCTTTCCTATAGTTTGCTGTTCTTTTCTGTCATTCCTTTTTCTCATACGGGGACACTCTTGAGTTCTGGTGTCAGGTGCTAATTGCAGGAATGTTCTCAGGTGTGAATTCTGCAAACTACAGTCTCAGGTGAGAATAATAGTCCCGCCATCATGCACTGATGGACCTGAGGTTTTCTTGTTCTCTCTTAGGTGTAGATGAGACCCCTGTGCACCCTTGTCTTTCTAGCTAGCTTAATACCAAACTTTTTTTTTTTACCAAGTCTACTCTGTTCCTGTGGGAGACAGGAAATACGTTGACCTTTCCATTACACTGAAAACATAAAGGCCATGGACAGATGGCCTTGAGAGACATGTTATAATCTTTATTTCTTTCAGTTGCTGAATCTTTGAACTGTAGCTCGGCCATTCTTGAAGACAGCTGAGCTACAGTCTGTGAGCGTTAGGATCCATATTGAACTTGTAAACCTGCTTCATAAAGGACCATGAAGAGTTTTTTTTTTTAGGAGTGTGTGGAGTAAATAGATATTGACTTTTTGAAGTGGCCATTGACTGAAATTTTTGCCGCTGACAGACCAATCCAAGATTTGTCCTTCTAGCACATAATTTAAATGCCATTGAACAAGCGACAAAACTGGCAGTAGTAATTATAAATATGTTTTAGAGGTTCTCAAGTGGTTTGGCCATAGGACCATCATTTTCCTATAGTCGAGACACATTTATGGGAATTTGAACCAAGCAAATGTATTTTTTTTTAATGGTTGACACACACACAAACACTTTACTTGTTGACATACACATAAATTGAATTTCACTAACATTGATGAATAAACAGTAAGCTAAGGCTATTAAATAACAGCTCTACGCTAGTTTTTGTTAATATAATAAAGTAAGGAATTGAAAGTGGTAAATTAAAAATAAATAAATAAAGTGGTAATTTCAGTTAAGGTTACAAACGCACTGTTTTATGTTTGTGATAATGTTTTCATAAATTTATTCTATCATCCCTTTGGATATTGGCATTGATATTAAATAGATATTTGATTTTTTTTTTTTTTTTTATGATATTGAGTTTTCTTTTGAAATTGCTGTTTTTAGGCCTGATGGATCAATCCTAGATATATCTGAATTATTGAATATTAATTATTGGTTTGATATTGGTTTAATACAATATTATTGGTATTTATAGTATGTAAGAGATTTATTATTTTTGAAGTGGCTGTTGACGCTATACTTCTTTCTTTTTTCTTTCTTTTTTCTTTTTTTTGGTCGCTGACAGACCAGTCCTTGATCTTAATTTTTCATTATTGGTACATTTAATATGATCTTGATATTTTAAGATTTTCTTTTTGTTTACTTAATTCTCACAGAGGTCCAAGTCCCAGCTCTAGAAACAGTATCCCATTGTTAAGAAGATAAAAATGAAGGCACTAGCTGTAATCTCCCTCTTTGCGCTGTATTACCGTCCCTCCCCCTAAGCCTTATAGAGTTGAGCCTGGGAATGATGGGTAAGAGGGTGAAGGGAACAAGAGCATGAAAGGGGAAAAAAGAAAGGAAATTACAAACTTTCCACTTTGACAACTTGTTTAGATTTAGTGGGAGCCACACAGCCTCAGAGTAATTGGATTATACAGTGTTAGTGAGGCGTTTCATGCCCTGACAGTGATTAGTCTGGCAGCGGAGGGAGAGGCAAAGTGCCTCTGTTTCATGTCGATGAGATAGACAGACACATGGCTTCTAAATGAGCTGTTGTGTACCAGCCTAAATGATCTATTGTAACTGGCCACGGCTTGCATATCGCTTGTGGATTTGAAAGATTTCCACCACAGGGTTAATGATCATAACAGTTCATTTCCATGTTTTAAAACCCAGCGTCCCCCCCCCCCCCCAGGCTTTATGGTCGAGGCACGGTGGTTGTTTTGAAAAGCGCCACTCTTATGTTCATTAATTGCTACAGTAATTATGCATTCTTTTGTGATGTGCGTGTCTGTAATAGCAACGGCCGTAGTGGACCGTACTGAGTATCGCTGAGGGGAATGCTAATGACAACTCATAACTAAATGCTGCTCCAAGCATTGACCTCTCTGTGATATGTAATGTCTACATTGAACTGGAGTATGTCAAAAGTACCGGATTTAATACAGGATGAGGGATAGAAAACGCTCAGCGAGGCTTTTGAATCGATAGACGTCACAGGGCATCACTGATGAGGTCAGATTGTGTTTTTAGAGAGCGGTTTTTGGCTCTCTGGGGGGAAGGGGTTGTTTTCCCATGTCTTCATCTCGGCCAAATATGTTTTCCAGCCTGGAGGCTCACACTTATTCTATATGTTGTTTTTTTTTTGTTTGTTTTTTTGTTTATTGAATAGATATTATGATATTGAAAATATATTGAGTTTTTTTTTTAAGTGGTTGTTATTAATTAGTACGTTTAATATTGTTTTGATAATGTTTTCTTAACATTTAACTTAAACTTACAGTAAATTTAATTGCCATGTTCTGAGTCCCAGTATATATTAGTATTTATATTGAAGAGTTATTTGAGTTGATTTTTTATATTGATAATTTTGGAGGTGGCTTTTGACTGTATTTTATTGTATTTTTTTGTTTTTCTTTTATTATTTTTTCTTTTTTTTTTTTTACTCTGGGTTTTGTGACCTTTTCCATTTTTAATCCTCACTACTTCACTATTTTGTATAACTATAAATTTTATTGGATTCTTTCTTATACATAATATGTATATAACAGCTTATATGAGTATATAACAGCTTATATATATATATATATATATATATATATATATATATATATATATATATATATATATATATATAGATAGATAGATATAGATATAGATATATAGATAGATATAGATATATAGATGTAGATATATGGGTCAATGACGTATAAGGCCTTTGAGAGGCCCATTTTTAAAATACTTGAAATAATAATATATTTGTCTATTTTCTAAACATTTGGAGTGTAGTCTACACATGCATGTGTGTGAAAACTTCAAACAAAGATATTTTAGTGCTTTTAAACTCAAATGAATAGGGCAATGACCTTAAAAAAGTCATTTGGGGCGACCGTAATTTATCTTAAAATTAATAGATTTCCTTTACATAAGTTATATTTTAAGAAGTATCATTAATTAATTGAACTGTTTAAGAAAGATATACTCATGAGTCCTTTCATTTATTCCAAATGATGTTAAATACATTTATATCTATAATGGCAGTGTCACCCTCATAAAGCAATTACATATTTTTTTTACTCATATAATCCATAAAACTGATTTAAAATGCGTACATATAGTATCCACTTATTGATGTTATACCAGTGAATTATATTCCAACCAAAATGGACAGACGTAATTTTTTGAATTTACTGCAGAATTGAATATGGTTGGTTACCCCACATGACAATTGGTCGCCCCACATGATGAAAAACAGCAGGAAATTAAGACTATTCAATGATTTTGATATTTAAAACACATTTAATGAAATTTTATGAAGAATCAGCATATTTAATGAAATTGTATGAAGAATCAGCATATCCATTTCATTTGACACATTTCATAACATTAACAGTTTCCTCACTATTTCATTTGACACATAACCATCATATTAAAATACTATCAATACTAATGCATTAAACGCTTGGACATAACATTGAACAGCATTTTCCTTTTTCCTTTTCATTTCATTAATCACTTAAACATACAATGTTTGCATTTTCATTACTATTTTCATTTAACAATTGAACATAGCAGCATTCTGCAGACACATTGAACAGCATTTTCCGCTGCCTGTAGCAAGCAGTCTTTTCTTTGCTTGTTAGTGGGGCCATCTAGAAAAAAAGTATATTTAAACATACACAGAGTTAGAAAAAAGAAGGAAAAAGTAGAATGAATGCTTAATATTCACACATTTCTCTGATAAAAAACATAATAATCAAAAAGAAGTAAGCTTAGTCCTCTCTGAAGTAGGATGGAAATTATTGAAATTTAGAAAAAATATGTGGTGAAATGTAGAAAGTTATTTAAAACAACTAAATGCATAAAATGAATGAAAACATTTGCATACAGAAACTACAAATACATAATATGTGTTTTCTATCATTTAAGCAATCAGTGGCGGTCACCCCACATGATGCTCGGTCGCCCCATATGATATTTTCAAGTTTAATCAAGTATAACAGCCTAATGCTTAGCTATAGAACCCAAGCTAGCTTCTTCTCACCAAATATCACTGACAAATTTACAATTTAAAAATTTAAAAATAAAGATTTGCGTGTAAAACTTATAATTTACAGTTTTAGGTTGGTCGCCCCACATGATATCAAAATGTGACGTATACACTGCAGCAGTCTTAAAGAGGATTTGTTTGTAAAAATGAGAGTGACTACTCACCTGCTAGTTGTCTCTGTGGGACCCTCACCATGAGGCTGGCTGATGCAACATCCTCTTTGAGATGATTATCAAAATATAAGTCCCTTATTTGTATTTTCGTGATGGTCGCCCCAGATGATATTTCAGACAATGAACATCTTCGGACAAGATTTGTTTGTTTGTTATGATTGAAATGTGTGTACAAATGTTTCATAACTTTGTCAATCAATGGAAAACAAGTTTAAAATTATGCCAAATAGGGTAAGGATTATATTTAAATTATTTTAGTTTGATTTAAAACCAGTTGTCCAAACAGATTTCAAGGCCGGACGGTCGCCCCACATGATGTTTTCACACTTCAGATGGCAGAAAATGCCAATAAACCAATTATTTTTAAAGAAATAAGAGTGGGCATATGTATAAGGGAAGTGGTAGACATACATGTTATAAATTTATTAATTTTAATGTTTATTAATTGGTAAAAAATTCAGTCGGACAGAAAAAGCAAGCGTCACGTCATTGACCCATATATAGAATAGTTTCAGTTGTATTTCCACTTGAGCCTGGTACGGCACGGTTACAAAATGTTCTTGGCCCAGAATTTTCAGCACCGTTGGCACCTGGTAGCTTAATTTAAACTTCTAACTATTTATAAGAATGCTAAAATTATATTTACACTGAAAATATCTGTGATAAAACAGCTGATATTCTGTTTGTAGACATTATTTATTGTGTGTGCTGGGAAAATCTGATGAAATAGCATGCCAGAATGTGGAGAGAAGAGATAAATTAATCAACAAGGAATTTGTTATCTCTAACTGAGGTGTATATGTAGTACACCCATGTGTGCTTATATTACTAGTAATGGTAATGTATCCATGGTGACAGAACCCCTGGTTCATTATGCCCCTCCTCCACAATAATAATAGTTTTATTGTCAGATTTTAATTGCGCCATTTAATTGCACAGTTTTTGTGAGATTTTAAAAGTTATGAAGGTCGCATGTTTTGGTGTCAGATGCCTTCTTGGAAACCATGGAACGAGAGGAAACGGCGTTTTCTTTGTAATCTCAAGAGGGGTAGACGAGAGGCGGGAAGCTTTGTTTATTTCCCTCGTTTCTTAAAGCACTCTGCAAACGTCTATCATCAGAGAGCAGGTGCTCACCTGCACATCCTTCAACACTGTTTTTCTTCTTTAATTAGCTTGATTTGTGGCTAATAGAGGGGATGAGAGCTGCTTTTCACTGTTCATTAAATTGAGAATGTGTCCTCAAAGACAAGGGGCTGGGTTTTAAGGTTCACTGAAGATTAACTCTTGCTTTCCCAGACAGTATATACACACTTTTCTAAACTTCGTGATGGTTCTCTGAGCCGTAAAGAAAGCAGAATTGTTTGAAACGGTAGTGGGTTATACTGACACACACGTATTCGTGCGCATTACAAACCCAGCCAGTGTGCTGCTCCGTGTTTATTATCTGGTGTGAAAAGCCATTTGCTGTTTCTCACAGGCTCTTGTTTCCCAAGCCCATTTTCAAGCTAGTCTTTTCTTGGAAGAGGCCATGAATATTGATTTTTTTTTTTTCCCCTTCCGTTAAAACAACCTTGTCTTTAAGGCTCCAATAAAGAAGATGGCTTGTGAAATGAACGTTCGGAAATGGAAGGGTCCAGAGTGTGTCCATCTCGTAACTTCTATTATTTGTCCTCCCTTTTTCTCAGAACAAGGTCATCTGGAGGATGTTTACAGTGGAAAGTCAATGATAATCATTCATTTACTAGGAATTTATCAAACTATTTCAGAACCAAGTTGTCAATCATCTTGACCCGTCCTTAGTGTTTTCCCAAGGTCATTTGCGAGAAAAAGGTTTTAAATTACGTATATTCTGGCTCTAAAACTGCAATGTAAAACAGGTCTTTTGTTAGTTTGTGACCAGCCATGGGCGGCATAAATCATAAGTGGGACGCTCTTTGTATCTGTTTGACGTGGTGCTTTTAGACGTTCCTGCTGTAGATCAGCAGTTTGTTCTGCATGTTTTAATGCCAGACTCATTGGAGAGTTCTTTGTGTTGCTGGCGGAGCCGCCTCTGTTGTTTCCACCTACTTGTTTGGTGTTTTAAAATGGACACAGCGCTGTTGCTGCCCACGCTTCATCCCTGTTGTTACGGGAAAAAAAAACGAAGGCTGCTCTAATAAGCCGCATTATAATGGGGACGAAGACACTTCTGATGAGGCATGAGACGCTTTAGTGAAAGTGACCTTGCTGGCTCTGGTGGTGGTATAATGAGTTCTGTCTTCAAGTTTTGCTCCCTTCATCTTCTTTGTGTTTATCTGTTCAATGTCGTGCAACAAATATTTTCATCTACTTGCAGTAGCATAAACTGTTTAAAAAAAATACACTGCTGTTACTCTCGCACTGAAACATATTTAACGGATATTACAAAAATGAGCAATATTGACTGTGATAACGAGGACACAGGAGCAAAACTATAATTACTTAACTATTAAAACAGTATTTCTATCTTTTAGACATTGTTATTTTTCTCTCGTCGTCTTATTATTTAATGTTAGTTTTTATGCCAGTTCCTAATACAAATTTCTATTCTATGGCTCATTGGATGGCTAATAAAGCGTACACAGCAAATAAAATTAGATCCATATGAGGGGGGCTTAAAAATTTACTGCGTTGTACTGAAGGAATGGCCTGTTCAATTTTGCTATTAACTTTGCTGGGATGAATCTGCTGAATGATCACTTTCTAATCTCTCTCTCTATCTTTCTCCTTTCCTGTGTTTACTGTTATCTTGAAGATATTTCTTTCTCTGTCTCCTATGGTTAATTACCTTAAAAGTTTCATGTTCCCTTCTTTGAGGTCACTGAAGTGGGTCCAGGCTCCTTCATCAGGCAAACGCTGGCATTTAATTAAGTTGGGGGTCTACATGCGAGACCCGCTCCATCACTGGATCAGATGGGCATTAGTAATTAATAATCTGACAGGAGTATAACGGGCTGGCCGGATTGGACTTGTCTGTGGGTTGAGGAATGGCTGTTGATGAGGCTTCCCCTCCTCTCATAGGCCGTTCCCTTCTTGTCACTGTTTAATTATGCTATTATCAGTCAGATGTAGTTCCATCTGTCCTTTCCTAATCTCCATCTCCACTTTGGACTGTTTTGCAGCTGGGATTTCGAAATAGACCAAGCAAATTGCTTTACTAAATTATGGAGCCATTGGAAATCGGCTTGCTAATTTGTGGAAAAGTTTACTTGAACTTCTTTTTCAGTACTCTTGCAGCTGTTTGAACCTCTCTTAATGGTTATGGATCGTGTTGAATGGGATATTCATGAACTCGGATGTGCAGTTTTAATCAGAGTTAATGGGAATTTGCTGGCGGACATGGGTAAGCGTTTGAAGTCACACAGACAGACTGGAAAGATGTAGGCCTGAGACAAACCGAGAAACATTCATTCAGGCTGATCCAGTTAAGTCATTTTAGACTTAGGATATGCATAACTTAACTACATATTTTATTGTAGTAATGTATTTAAGGACTGTGTAAGTTAATGTTAAAACTGGTTTGAGCAGTATTTTTTGTATAAAGCGCCATGTAAGGCCAGCCCAATCGGTCCAACGACAGTTTCCAATAAGCGGGTGTTGCTCCGTGTGGCAAAGTCATTTGATTTCAATTAAACTTTGATCTGACTCGAATTAAGGTTGGAATGCCAATTTGTTGTTGGTCATTTATATAATGGTTTAGCAATACATTTGATTGTTCTATTTAACTCTTTACTCTTATTAATCCTTCATTCGGGTGCCAAAGTCGTACTGGGCCCTCGCACCTGCCGTTAATATTATGCAGTTTCGGGTCATTAAACAGAGGTAATTGGCTAATACCTTAGGTGGTCACATTCACGCTTACTCAGTCTAAGATATTTTGTATAGCCCCCATGGTTACTTTAATTAAAGTAATGTTTTCTTTAAACAGAGGACCACTACTACAGATATTCCCAACCAAAATTACTTCTCTGATAGTAGCTTTGGTTTGGTCATGCCATGGTTACCCACGTACACTTGACTAAAGTAACATTATATCAAACAGAGGTAAGACTCGCCCTATTTAGGTGGACCGATCAGCAATTTGCTGTCCTACATGGAAACTCCCTTTTTGTCTTTACATCCTAATGGCACTTGAATTAGTGCAAAATATTAGCCGCAACTCTAAAATCGCAGTTGGTGAGCCCTATTCTCCACTCAAAACTGGAGGTTAGTCCGTTACTAATATGATGCAGATTTGCGGTAACAATGGATACAGCGTAATCTACTAAACTTAAAGGGATACTCCTCTTTTTTGGAAACAGGCTCCTTTCATCACTCCCCCAGAGTTTTACCGTTTTCGAATCCATTCAGCCGATTCTCTGATATTTAGAAGAATATCAGTAACCAGACAGTTTCTGGTCTCATTGACTTCCATAGTATATTTTTTTTCCTACGATGGAAGTCAATGAGACCAGAAACTGTCTAGTTACTGATATTCTTCTAAATTTCAGAAAATCAGCTGAATGGATTCGAAAACGGTAAAACTCAACTGCTTAACTCTGGGGGAGTTGTAAAATGAGCCTATTTCCAAAAAAAAGTGGAGTATCCCTTTGATAATTTCAGTGTTGATTTCCATTACACGAGAGTAGATGTTAAAATTTCATGCTGATTTGTATTAGGCTTTCACTAAGATAAGCAAAACTAAGATGTAGCTTTACAGCAAACTATGCTTCTCCATCCATTTACGCTTCTTTCCATATGGTGGTGTGACTCCCCTTGAGCCGAGTAGGGGACATCTCTTGGGTCTTCATGTGGGCACCTTCCGTCCTCAGTGTTTCGTCGACGTCTCTTCAGCTGTTACTTATTCCCGATGTAGCACAGCCTCTCGTACATAAAAATGCCTTACCGACACCAATCTTTTGAACCGTACTGTACTGTAAAAAGTATATCATTAGTCTAATAGTGGGCAGAAATGATTTGCAGATATACAGATGAATACATTTTTAAATGATGATAATATATTCAATAACTTTTTATGTAGGCTATATCGTGCTTTTACTCACAGTATAAAAGTGCATGAAAATATACAGCTGGCTTTTCACAAATGAATCATCTCATTTGGGTGTCTTTTGGTCTGTTTGCTTGTGTTTACAAAACGCAGGGTTGTCAGCAAGTGCATTAATAAAAACTGTTTCTCATAAGTGCATGAAGTGGAACAGCTGCTTAAAGTGTCAAAAAAGTCTAAATGAATTTGGTTGTTTACTGTAATGTATGACTGATTTAAACATTTGAATATTGCTTGTCACTCAACAATCTGCTATTATGCTCTCTCAGGTGCTGCTAATGGACTACCTGGATGTCAAAAACACCCGTAGCGCTGCAGAGCCTTCTGCCCAGCTGTCCTACGCCAGCACCGGCGGAGACTTTGGAGCGTTCTTCTCCAAGAAGAAACCTCAGCGACCCAAACAGTCTCTATTCAAGTAAGTTTGGAAATGGATTTCAATTGGAATTGAAAGGTTTTAAGCAGACAAGGTCCGCATGAAAGAGACCACGGATGGGAGACCGTTTTCTCCTTGCGCTTACGTTTACAATCCATCAGATGCATCAGATTTCAGGTTAACTTAAACCGAAAACCCTTGACCTGCTTTAATAAATGGTCTTTGACAACTCCTTTTGCAGGTTTGAGTCGTCTTCCCACGCCATTAGCATGAGCGCGTACCTGCGAGAGCAGCGGAGGGAACTCTACAGCAAAAGCGGGGAGCTGCAAGGTAAGCCATGGGACCTGGGGGAGCCTGTATGAAGGGGCCGGAGAATGAGGCATGGGGGATGGCAGGTGCAGTGTGAATGGGATGGAAGGAGTGAATAGAGCGATGATGAGGAGGAGGCCCTGAAGTCATCAGGGTGAAGAGTCGCTTAGCTATGTATCATCCACCTGTTAGAGCTTCTTTTGTCCAGCGTCTCTGTGCTGCAGACACATACACACACTTCCCGCTGCATTGAGACAGACATGCCAGAGAGCGTCTCTTTCGCTCCCCTCCTCTCTCACTCTTGAAAATGACCTTGCAGTTTCAATCTGCGGTGCTTGACAGTTGTATGTCCCTTCTTGTTTTTCTTTTTACTTTTTTTCCTCAAGCAATTCCTCTGAGACGCACACTCTGTGAAATGATCGAGAGGGAGCACAAGGTGTTACAAAAAAAGTGAAGGACACATAGAGGGAGAGAGGTGAGAGGCAGATGCTTCTCACACCATTCAGAAGTACTGACAGGTTGTTTTCTTGACAAAAAGTTCAATATACCTTTCGTGCAACCCTCAAGTTTAAAACAATGGAAATAAAGCATAGGGCATACTCCCCAGCTGTCTATTTAAGCTTGTGTGACTCTGTTTATTTGGAGTTTTATAATTTTTTGCTGGGGATTTTTTTTTTCTTATTTGTAGCTTCATATTTTTATTTTGCAGTTAATTTCTTTAGCAGCGTTATTACATTTCTGTGTAATTATTTATTCACATTTTATTTCTTTTGTAGTTAATTTATTTTGCAGTTTAGTTATTTTACTGTTTAATAGTTTGATTTAACTATTATTTTGCAGTTTATTTATTATACAGTTTATTTCATATATATATTTATTAGGGCTGTCAAAATTAAAGCCATTAACTTCTTTTTCCTCATTTTAACATGTTAAAAAATATTTAATGCAATTAATGCAGCATCTTTTTTTTTTTTTTTCCCTGTAATCTTCTGGCTCTGCTTCAGGATATGATCACACTATCCTATATTCAAGAGTGATAAGACACAACAGAGACACTCATTTTTTGTGTGTGAATTTTGTCCCCATCTCCATAGTTCATAACATACAGGTTTGAAACAACATCAGGGTGCGTTATTAGTGACATTATTTTTTTTTATTTTTGTGTGATATTCAAATTAAATGACCCATCATTGATCAGCTCTACCAAACTTTTTTTTTTTTCAATGAATAAACAAACACTGTTAAGTTGTCTTGGTTGATATTGTGAAGCAGCTTTGATACAATCTGTATTGTGAAAAGCGCTATAAAAATATATTTGACTTGATTTGACTTGAACTATCCCTTTAAAGATGTCGGTTTGGAATTCAAAATTCTTGACTTGTGGCAAGTTCACAAAGCACACCAATTTCATTTTTTTTTTCTCTGCCCCAAAGCTCTTCAAGTACAATTTCAATTGATAGTGAATCAGAGTCGACCCGTCAGGTGCAAAAAGAGCAAGGTGGATGTGGAGATTAATGAGATAAGGAAGTAAATGGGCTTCTAAGACTCTTATGGTGTTCTTTCAAATGCTTCACGAGTGAAAGAAGGAGAACATTTGATTGGTAGAGCACCTCACACCACCAAATAGGAGATGAAATTTCCACTGTTCATTTGTGCCATCACAATACGGGCGCTGTGTCTGTCGCCTGAAAGGACGAGAGAAGATTGAAGGAATGAAATAATTTAACAGACAGAATAAGTCAACTCGGTAGAAGGAGGGAGGGGGGGAGAAGAGAGTTGAAAGTCTTTGTTTCATTGCGTGGGCCATTCATGGATTTCTTAGGGAATAAATTAGAAAAATGACAATAACTATTGAAGCCGACACAGGAATGTTTCTTAATTTGATTTAGTTTTCAGTCGCACAGACGTTCAAGACTGAGCATTGTGATGAGTAGATCGTCTCATCTATCTGAATGGTTGTAAAGAAAATCCTCCATAAATAAGCAGATCCTGCAGTTTTTATAATGCGTTCTCAGAACAACCTTCACTGTCCTTTCATACTATTGACAGGTCACATATACACAGGTTTAATACCATTGGTAGGTCACATATACACAGACATTTAGTAGAATATATTTTTTGTTGTTGACAATTCAGTCACAGTGCAGTGCAATTTTCACTAGTAGGGTTGCAAGTACACGATTGAGTATGCTAAGCTTTGCACCGTTTTCCAGTGATATGAAATGATCAAATTTCAACGTCTGCTGTAAATAAAATAGCGAGAAAACAGCTTTGTCAGAGGTGCGTGAGACTGCAATTATGTGCGTTTGCAATGTCATGTGGAACGTCTCTAAGTGAACGTGTGTGTTTGTAGCACTCATTATAAGACTGCATTCAGAGCCTCTGTAGCTTAATTGCAGCTTTCTCTCCACCAGCACGACTCCTACAGATCAATTAATCCTCAACTTCTTTCTAAAGAGTTCATTACTGCTTCAGTGCTCTCTTCTTTCTTTCCGTCCGGGTTTTGCATATTTTTCCAACAGGTATAGTGGAGAATGAAAGGAAAAGTAGGGGGAAATGAGGATTGGAGCATGTTTCAGGCAAAATTCAACTTGCAGAACTCAAATGTTCAGAACTCTTTCTTCCTTTGCTTTAAATTTTTTTGAGGTTTTTTTTTTGCATTTTTTAGTCTGGTATTCTAGAGAATGAGCTTAATATTATAGGTAAAATGAGAGGTGAATTGGATTGATGCATATCGCAGGCTGAAATTGAACTTGCAGCACTCAAATATACACCAAGGCTCTCTCTTAACGGATTTGTGATTTTTTTTTTTAAGGTGATGCAGTGAAAAAGTATATGAAATATATAGTGTATTTATATGAAAGAATAGAAAAAGTGAGCATGAATGGGATTTGAGCATATTGCAGGCTGAACTCGATCTTGCAGCACTGGTATGTGCACCACGGCTAATGTAAAATGTTTCTTCTTTCACTTTTTTTTAAATGCTTTTCCATAATATTTTAGGTGGGTATTGTGAAGAATGAGAGAAAAAATGAAAAGAAAATTAATTAGAAGGGGATCAGAGCATGTTGCAGACTGAACTTGCATTTTTTGCAAATTCACTTCTGTGTTTCCCCACTCTTTTAATGGCTATTTCATAATTTTTAGCCAGATATAGTGGAGAATGGGGAGAATTAGAACATGTTGCAGGCTGAATTCAAACTATCAGCACCAAAACTCTTAAAACCTTTGGTAAAACTTTATTTCGATAGTCCACTTTAGATATTCTACTAACTGTAAGTAACTTTTCAACTACGTGTCAACTAACTGTCATAAGAGTATTAGTAGACTGTCAGCTTAATATCTGCTAACACTTTATTTTATTGGTCCCCCAACTGACTGATGAGTAACTTGGAGACTACAAGTAAACTTATTCTCCTAACCCAAAGCCTAACACCTAATCGTAACCTAATAGTCTACTGACAGTCTACTATAATATACTAATACTCTAATGAGAGTTAGTTGACATGTAGTTGAAAAGTTGCTTATAATTAGTAGAACTTCTAAAGTGACTATCGAAATAAAGTGTGACCAAACCTTTTTCTCCCCAAACTCTACATTTTTGTTTTTTGTGCTTTTACCCTTTTTTGTATAGTGAGACTGAGAGAAAATGTTAGAGAATGTGATTGGAGGCTTCTTTAGACTCATTTATTGAGTGTTTCTGTCATTTTAGACAGGCGAATGAGCAGAAAATTGTTGGAAAAGTGAGCTGGAACGGGATTGGAACATGTTGCAGTTTTAACTCGAACTTTCTTGTATATGCACCAAGGCTCATACAAACTCTTTCTCCCCTCCACTCGTTCAATTTTCCAAAATTGTGTAGAAGGGTATATTGGAGAATGAGTGCATAATTCCAGGGAACAGGATAGAAAAATGGGAGCAGCTCATGTTGCAAGCTGAACTCAAACTTGTATTTCTCATATGAGCACCAAGTCTCTGTATAAGTAAATGGACACTTCAACCACACCTGAGAATCTGTGATTTACAATAGTAGACATTGTTTTCTGTTTTATATATGTCGGATCCAGGAGTGATAATACTGTATGTCTGTCCTTTGGCCTATTCATCACATGTTGCTTCATTCCCACAAACCTGCAAACCATACAAAGCAGATATAGAAGAAAAAAGATACAGAAAAGCTCATTGCGTGTTGGGCTGGGATTATCACAACGCGAGGAGATTCGTCTTTTTCTGTGAAAACACGTATACAAATTGAGTTTTCTCCTCTAGGCTTACAGCGAGAGGATAAAGGTCTTGTTTATGCATGAGTCTGGTGTTCCCCAGAGAGAGAAAGAGAGTGAGAGAGGTGGATCATGCTGAGTGGCGGGGCTGTGGGTGGAGGAAAGTTGTTGTCTGTCGCTCTGATTTGTGAAGCACGATAGGGGTAGGAGAGGTGCAAATGGAAAAATCCCTCACCAGTGGAGTGAGGAGGTGTATATGGGCGTGTGTGTGAAAGTGTGTGTGCGACTATATAAGCTCTGTCAGATTTCTCTACACTAACGAAAGTTGTTGTGTTTGTGGACTCTCTTTTTAGTAGTGTTTCCATCAAAAACTCTCTAGCCTCACAGGCACTTCCAGATAACCCGCTCTCCATAACAAAAGAGATGTTTCTATGAGACCTTTTAAACTTTTCAAAGTCAGAATGCTGATTTAGGTTTTACACATCCAACAGAGATTAAATTCTGGGTCAGCACTGATACACAGAGGTGTTTCATATAAATCACCTTTAAAAGAAACGTTTTTTGAATTGTTCATATATAAATCCAAGGTTTCATTTTTAATTGAGTCTTAACAGAGTTCAAAAGTAACAAGATTCTTTATCTTCAAACCCATTGACTTGAGTTGACTTCACAGTTCTGATATGTTGTTTTTAAACTAGAACTTGAAATGAGATTGAACTTTATTGCATAAATATTGGATTTTGCCACATATAAAGCGGAAAAGTGATGAATGTCTTTTTTTCTTTCATACACAAACATGATTTGATTGATATTTTTACTCTTTTTTTTCTTCCTTTCCTTGTAACTTTTTCATCTTTTTAGCTACATTTAAACTTCACATTATTGATACAAAGATGCATTTTAGTTTATTTTATTAAAAAAATATTAAAATAAAATGTTAATTGCTCTACACTGTAAAAAAATCTTTTCATGATTAGTAATCACAACAATTTTTCTTTTGTCAAATCAACTTAAATAATTTTATTTAGTTCAGATAACATTTTTTTTTTGAGTTTCAGATGATTAAATCATTCTCCTTCATTGTATTAACTCACCTTTTCCATTTCAATGAACATAAAATTTTAAGGCAACCAGGTTACTTACTTTTTCTAAGTTAAACCAACAATATTTTGCCCATGGTGGCACTTGTGTGTATTTACTAACCCGGCCTAGATGATTGTAAATGATGATTTCAGACCAAATGTAGCCTGTTTGTCAAGTTGGAATGATGGAAAATCCTAAAATAAGAGCAAAATTGGATATAAGTTTAGTAGGTCAAATGATTTATAAGTAGCGTAATTAAAAAAAAATAATAATCTGTAAGAGTTTTTGTTGTGTACTTTTTTGGGTTGTTGTTTATCATGCAGCATCATCTAATCCATGTCAGATATCGGTGGCCTGACCTTTCTGTTTCTTTCTCTCGTTCTTGCTCGCTTGCTTTTTCGTTCATGCTCTTTCCTTTCCTTTTGACCTTTTATTTTTGTAGATGTTGATTAGCCCCATATCCTCTGTATTCAGCATTGGCATTTCTTAGCATTTCTTAAAGCACCAAAGACAGTATGCAATCAGGCATTCCTACTGAGAGCCACCGGGAGAGAAAGAAAAGATGAGAGAGAAAGACAGACGCTACAGGGAGCATTGTTAGGTGTGATTGTTGAAGAGGGGCTTCACTGTTTGACAGACAATCAAAGCATGTTTGATGGACAGCGACGAGAGGAATAGAAAGGACACAAAAAGGTCAGAAGTTTGTTTTTGGGATTTGAACCCAGATGAAACGCACCTGAAAATACTTCAAGAGACAATGCGACTGATTGTTTTGATGGTGAATTTAGTCATGATTAAAGGGATACTCCACTTTTTTTGGAAATAGGCTCATTTTACAACTCCCCCAGAGTTGAACAGTTGGGTTTTACCGTTTTTGAATCCATTCAGCCGATTTTCTGATATTTAGAAGAATATCAGTAACCAGACAGTTTCTGGTCTCATTGACTTCCATAGTATATATATTTTTTTCCTACTATGGAAGTCAATGACACCAGAAACTGTCTCCCCTTTAAAGGGATATTTTAGCCTGGATGCCAGCCGAGCTTAGTCCAGCCAACAACATTTGAGGTCTGGAAGTTTGGTCTGGACTTGATCTGTTGTGGAGCAACTATGCTCGAACCAGAGCTGTTCGGACCAATCAAATTGTGAGGGTGGGCTCAAATTGTGAGATGTGTAGATTCCACCATTGCATCTATTATAGAAGATATTGACAGTGAATTCATTTTAAAAGAGGAACAGATAACCATGATCAAGGTTGGTTCTGATTGGTTGTAAGTCTATCCAATTGTGTGCAGAGGCATTTTCTTTCCTGGTTCGGTTGAAACATGCCCCATAATCACAGCCCAATGGAGAATGACTTTGTCAGGCTAGTGATATTTCACTCAGTTGACAGTTTCACAATCTTTTCTTTCATGGAACTTGAAAGGAGAGGTTTTAAAGAATGGAAATGCGTTCTTTTCCACACAATGAAAGTGTATTAGGGACTGGAGCTGTCAAGAAAAAGAGCACCATAAAGTATCCCAAAAAGTTGTTCATAAAATAATTTGTATGCTATATTACAACTGCCTTTAGCTATTTAATTGCTTTGTGTGAAGACATTTAAGTTATTATTTACTGATAATCTTCATTTCAATCTACATTCTATAAAAAGAGCAACATTTTGTGTTGCATAGAAGAAAGAAAATCAATCAGGATTAAAAATGAGGGTGCGTGAATGATGTCATATATTTATTTATTTTATCTCTGAGCTTTACCTTTAAGAAAAGTCTCAGAACATCACAAGTGTGTGTGTGTGTGTGTGTGTGTGTTTGCTTGCTGAGCTTGATGATCTGTGTGCTAAATGAGGCCTGATGGAGCCCAGAGAAAGAGAAAAGATATGGCACTCCAGACGCCACATGAGAGCGAAGCACTTTAAATGGCTCTTTAAGCGAGATGCCGTGTGTATGTGCCCGTGTGTGCTAGAAAATTGATAAAATGTCATCTATTGCCTGTATGTTTCTGCGGCTGCAAGCTTGATCATTTCTTAAACACCTGATTTAACTTAATAAATAGATAACCAATAGATCTGGCTGGAGACTTTATAGCCACAGATGTTGACACATCACGTCTAATACCTGCATCCGAGGAAGAGAGTCGCCGGGAACAAGCGAAAGAGAAATGAGCAATTAAATTACTTCTTTATGCTGTTGCGGGTTTACTTTTGTTTTTTTTCATTATATTTGCTCCCTTGGCTCCTCATCCAGCATATCAAATTGAATCTAAACAAATAAGAGCGGCCCACCAGATGTGGAGCGCCAACAAAACGCTGCAATACACACTTCATGCCAATCAGTCGCAGTGCTAGTGTGTGTGCTAGAGTGCTGTTTGAGCCATTAGGACATCCTCAACTTTTCTTGTTCTGTTGAAAGACATCTTTTTATTTTATTTATTAATTTGCCATGTTATCCGCCCTGTCTGTCTGTCTGATTTCCTCTCTCACCTTTACCTCTTTATCAATCCATCCGTCGTCTCTGTCTCACTCACCTTTTTCTGAATTTAGACTTTTTAATAATCGATATTGCCTCAAAGATGTTAATATATCAAGGATATAAATATATAAGTTATAAGATGCATATATCGCAGTGTGGATCATACTGGGGTCATATTGTACAGGCAATCTGCCAGGCAGAACTTGTAATGGACAGAAAAAACACCCATTTTTAAATGCATGGCCAGTTTCGTATGCTTGTGTTGGCTTTGAGTCACAGATCATAAAGTCAAATACTGAAATTCACTCACCCAAGTTCCGTCACAGAGCGTAGCAGCAGTCAGCTGGCATGCGGTCCGGGCGGATGCTTCATGTTCAATCTGTTTCCCAGTAATTTTATAGCAGAAGCTGATTAGGGTTGAAACAGCATTACGGACCGTGATTGTGTTGTTTTTTTCTTCGGGGGGGCCGACTGTGATGAGTGGAGTCCTGAGGTGGATCTCATCATGGACACATTATTGAATTACTGCAGTGGTGAGATGAGATTGGCCCGTGATTGGCTGAAATGGACTTGGAGGGTAATAACATATCAGTGGTGCTGTGGGTATTGACTTGGAGACGGTCTCTTGCTGTTTCTTTCCTCCTTCGTGAAGTGGAACCGAGAGGAAATGGTAAATAGTAAAAAAAAAAATTGTTAATATTTGGTTGGTTAGGAAAAAAAAAGGTTATGTTTGAAGGATTTGATGTTGAACGGTGCCTAACAGGGTAAACAGCTCAAACTTTTTATTTGCATTTCTGAAGTTCTCTGGTTTGTCTTACAGTTAGATTGTTGTAGCTGTTATCAGACACATAATTACAGACTTTGTCTGAGGGAGCGTGTGTGTCTGTGTTTCACAACCTGTGCTAATTTTAATCAACGAGACCATCATCACCGTGGCTGTCACAGGCTTGTTTACCTTTCATTTGGGATTGGCGTGATTGAAGGAGGAGTGGTGGGGAGGGGGTCATGAGGGAGGAGGAGAGCGAAACAGGTGAAAGAGAGGACAGAGAACAAGGGTGATGATGATGATGATGATGATGTCTGGATGAGTGGAACAGCCTTTTAAACACAATCACAATCACTGGCTCTCTGATTCTAAATCAGTAGAGCTTGAGAGGGCAGCAGAGACCCATCTCAAATCGTATGTTCCTGTTCTCCAATCACAATGAGACTCAACAGAGGTGGAGAGATAGATAGACAACAATGCCAGAAATGGCTAAACCCAGGGGTAATATAATCCTGGGTTATCTGTTGCATGTTTCACACTGTGCACTTTTATGTGAACGTTTACAAGGTTAGGTGATTATCTTTTGTACGACCTGCTTTAATAATTGCTTGTCCGTCATGTAAATCTGCTGTGGTTGTCTTTGAGGACTCAAAATATCCTGCCAATATAATAGTACAGTACTATTCAAAAGTTTGTGGTCAGTAAGATTTGTTCAAAAATAAATATTTTTATTCACCGAGGGCGCATTGAATTGATCAAGACGTGACCTCAAAACATTTATAATGTCACAAAAGAGTTATATTCCAAATAAATGCTGATCTTTTGAATGTTCTATTCATCAATGAATCCTGTAAAAAAGTATCAGTTTCAACATTGGCAATAATAAGAAATGTTTCCTGAGCACCAAATCAGCAAATTAGATGATTTATGAATGATTATTTGACACTGAAGACAGGAGTTTTAAAATATGTTTTGAAATAAATGTTTTAACAATATTTCACAATATTACTACAGTATTTTTTTTTTTATTAAATAGACTTCTTTCTGACCTCAAACCATTGAAACACTAGATTGTATCTATTCATTAGTCCAGTTAATATGTTTATTTTACATCTCCAAAACTGAAACTATACAAAGAATGAGTGTTTCTTTAATTAGTATGATTAATGAGTTATTGGTCATCTATTGCTAAGCAATTTGCTGTGACATTCTAGCATGACATCATCCTTTACTATAGGTACTATTGGTTAAATATATTAACAGTGCAGTGTGAAAGCCTTAAAGCGACACAGACACAAAGGAAAAAATGAACTCTGTTCTTCTTTTTTACTTTATCTTTCGGACATTCACATCCAAATGCCAGATGAGGGGGAAAAAAGAAACTGGGCCTGGCTTTTTTTCGCCAGAGAGACAGACAGGCAGAATAAGAGGGTTTGTGCTACTATGCGCATGAGTATCGGATTGGAAGTGGAGGGGTTGACTTTATTTTCTTTTTTGTAATGGAGTGAAATGAAGCAGTAGTGATGGCTCAGTAATCAGGGCTGTTAGACAGACACTAGACACACCATTATTTTTAGGGAGGAGCAGATCGTGGTCACTCTAATCAACAACTTGACTTTACTTCCATCACTACCTGGCGTTTTTGACCTTGGGAGACACATCTGTTGAGTTTTTTCAGTGAATTAATTTATTGTGAATTTATGGAATAGTTCGAGTAATTGCAAGATTGTAACTAAATATTCAGGTGAGGCTAAAAAGTGTGTGATTTGCATATGATTTAAACTGAATTCCTAGTCTTGTGCATGTGCACTAACCACAATGGATCCAACAAAAAACAGGTTGTTTTGCTCTAAGTGCAAACATTTAGAGCTGTCAACCTGGCCTTATTAAAAATACATGTAATAATGCATCATATCAGAAGCGAGGGGAATTGCCCATCATGCCACAATTAATAATTTATCCAGCTCTATTTCTACAATTATATATTCATTCATTAATTTGTTTAATTGTCATGAGTGCATTGTCAACATATACTGAGCTAGTGGTCTCGGCTCTCTCCTTGACGGAAATATTGGAAAATTGTCCCCTTAAAATTAGTTTTAATAATAGACGAGTCTCATCAGAAGCCAATCAGACATGAAGACATGGCAGAGGAATTATAACCAGGCCAACTGGGAAGTCATGAATTATTGAAAATTGGCCTGTTCTTTTTTTTCAAGATGGAGGTTTCTGCCTGACAGCACTGATTGGCCACACACGCACACACCTGTCGATCTTCATTCCGTTTTGTTAGGAGAAACCTGGCAGCTGGTATGGGTTTGTGCTGTGTAGACTGTCTGTCTGTGGCAACTCAACTGATAACTAACCCGTGAAGACCAAGTCAGAGCACTGTACGAACAGAGAATGGGCTGTGCCTTGTGTTTACGTGTGTTGTCATGTTTTGGGAAGGCCTTGCCCCGTTAAAAAAGTATTTGTACACTTTAGCCACACTTAAAAGTGTGTACATGTCACTGGATTCGATAACAAAATATCAAATCAAGTATTTTAAAGGAAGAAGGCACACATATTTATTTTTTTTATTATTACTTTAATGGGAACAACTATACAGATATACATTCACAATAGATAGAATGTTAAAAATGGTACTGATTGACTAAATTGATTGTCAGACGAAATGAACCTAATTCTGAATGATTAATGGAGATTGATTAGAGAAAGTAATTACAGAATGTACCTGCCGGGGCTAACAAGACCATGCTAATCATCCTAACTTGAGATTTGACTACATGCATCCACACAAAATGACTTTGGGTCCAGTAAGTAATTGCAAAACTAGAAGATACTTCTAAGGAACTGAATTCTAACATTATTTGTTTGTAAATGCCACTTGAGGTCATATTTTGCCTCAAATGCAGTGACATTCATGCATATTTTTAGTGTGACTTCAGTGCCCAGATACTTTGGGCCCACGCTACTTTATATTTGTCTTTGAATGAGAGTTTGAGTGTTATTTCTTTGCTGCACATGTTAACTGGTCTGCCACACACACACAGACCAGCTGTATCAGAGTTGACTGTATGGGTTACACAAACAATGCTCCAATATTGACACTCATTGTAAATGAGTGATCTCCGATCTGTTGTCGATGTTTCTGCTGACACACACACACACACACACAAAGAGAGTAGCTGGATCAGAGTTGACTGTTACACAAACAGTGCCCAATATTGACACTCATTGTGATCTCCGATCTGTTGTTAATGTTTCTGCACACACACGCACACTCCACAGCAGACTTTTCGGCCTGATTGCATGCCCTCACAAATTGACATGCGTTTTGTTTCTTTCGCATACACACATGCACGGATGGATCCACTGGTGTTAGCGAAGGCACTACACGTTTCTCTGCTGTAGATCCGGGCAGGGACAGAGTCTCAGATCAGACCATTTCTAATCAAACCCACGAAAGTGTAGCTAATGCAATTTCACTAAGTCACTGGCTGGCTTGATTACATGGGGGCAGACATGAGTGGGAGGTGTGCGTGTATGCGCACTCACACATTTTTCACTCATCAGACTGACTTGCACAATACGTGCACTTTCTTGTAAGACGCTTTGGTAAGAGAGTGCCTGCCAATAATAGAAATGTAAATTTGATATAAAGGCGCATCCCAATCCTATATTAGCCGCATCTACAGGGGCCACCGGGCCAGGCTATAACACCTCCCGTATAATATTATGCACACGCAGATTGTCTCTTCAGCATAATAATAAACCGCCAGCAGATGTGGAGGGACATAATAATAAATTGGACCAGCTAACTCGTATTTATTCACATTTGTTTATTATTTGAATGTTGAAATAACTTGTTAAACTGTTGCTTATAAATGATATATTTATCACAGCAGATGTTGGACAGTTGCTTTTTCCAGTAAAGTCTGTCGTGCTGACAACATTTTAATGGACCTTCATTAATATGTGCTAGAATCTGAATAATGATTCGAGTCAAGCCAGGCTGGCGTGGGATGACATTTTCTTCTCTGTCTGTGCCATTAAATGTAACCGCACAATCTGGATGCATAACACTTTGACCTGCTGGCTAGCGCATCTTTCATTTATGTGTTTTTAATTAGTGATCAACTGTTTTGGTTTTTTTTAATGGCTCAGACTGATATAGAGAGCAAAGTGGGATATGATACAATTTAATGATAGCAAATGAAAGCCGCTCAGAATTGTACAAATTTAATGAGCCCTGAAATTCCATTAAAAATTTTTTAAAATGGAAACTAGTAAAGGTTAACAATAAGGATTTTTTTTTAATCGGTCTCAGTCTTTTATCAACATATATATATATATATATATATATTTTTTTTTTTTTCATAAAACATCATTGTCTTGTTATAAGGTTATTATAGGTCTGCACCTTAAAGGGGGGGTTGACTGCTTTTTTTCTTTGCATGATTGTATTTATGGGGTGCAATATAACATGTATTCGTGGTTTTTCTTTTTTTAAAAGTCTTATTTTTCATAAACTTCACCTTTATTGTCAGCCGCGCTCTCCTCTGTCCCCTGAACGAGCGGTTCACTTCCTGATTCTATGAAAACACTCCCTCAGAAACACGTAGTGGGCTCAGATTGGTTCGTTTGGGCCGGTCTGTTGTGATTGGCTAAACTGTCGCTCACGTTGTCCGGAAGATTAACGACCATTACCTTTACGGGCGAAATATGTATGTCATGAGCTCCGATCCAGATGTAAATATGTGTCGAACTGCAGTATCAGTTTCAGGCAGAATCAGACTGAGAAAGCCTCGATGAAGTCAAGCAGAACCACACCACATACTACAGCTCTTACTAAACATTTCTGAATGATAATTTGCTACATTTTTTTAAACTTTGTACACGTTTATTTTACACAATAGCGTCTGACTGGCAACAATAGCAACTGACTGGCTACTAATGTAAAACTCAAACAGCGTTGGCATGTTTATGTTCTTAATCAAATCGAAAATAACGTCATAAAGCATATATACATGAAAAATACGTTTAAAACATTAGTACTTATGGAAAATTCAGGTCCATAATGTTTGTACGCGTTTGTTGTAGACACAAAATAGCATAGGCTAACTAGTAGTGGCTATAAAGCCAGCGCTGGCATTTGGAAAAAAAATAAAATAAAACACAAGGCTACATCTGGAATTATACATGCAAATACATTTAAAATGATGAAGTCTTAGCCTTCTTACAGGTTGTGGCCCAACACTGCTGCCTCTTGTTTTAAAGTCGGAACTGCTTCATGTTTCAGTAACAGTTTCTTGTTGAATCCGGTGTTGAACTCGTGGAGATTCTGGAAGCTGTCTTCCGTAAAATGCGCAGCACAGAGAGCTAGATTACGATTGTCATTTTCAGGAACATAATCAAACATAAATTGTATCCATTGTTGAGGAAGTATAGCATCCATGGGAAGCCCGAAACACAGAAGACCTGACAGCTGCGTGAACAACACACTCGACGAGTCGACGTGCCTCATGCCATTTTCTGGGTTGATGCAAATGTGTAGGTTAGTGACGTACCATAACCCAGCTGTAGTCCCAATCGAGTCGTTTTTGTAGGCAATATACTTCCTGATTTTTAAAATACAATATCTCTGCTTACACTGAACTTTCAGCGCTGCAACTTTGCAGATACTGTTCATGCACCAACAGCAACATTACACACTATTTAAAATGAAAAAAAGTGAAATCGCAGCCAACCCCCCCTTTAACATCATTGTCTTATTATAAGGTTATTATATTAAGGTCTGCATTCTAAAAAAAGTTTTATTCTTGACAGGAGATATTGACAAACGTTCGTCAGCTTTCGAAAACTTTTCGTTCGAAAACTTTACAAATTCAAAATTCAAATTTAAAATGGAAGTCATTCCGTCACTTTTTTTTTTTTTTTTTTTTTTGACAAAAACTGTCACTGTTTTCAGTTGTTGTTTACCTATGTCCTCCCTTACATAGTAATTATTTTATCATGCAACTCTCCTTTGAACCAGGTGTCGCTTGTTTAGGTCGGTGTGCGCCTTGTCAGCTGTGTTTTCTTGTTTTGAAGTTGTAATTGAGCCTTAATTGAATTAGCTGTAGAGAGATTGGATAGATAGAGAGAAACAGGAAACTAAAGGAAGATGAGCTCCCTTTCCAGAGCAGCAACTTAAGAGCCAGCGAGAGCTCCTCCAACCAGAAAGCTTTTAGAGGATAAAGAATCCTCTTGTCTTTTTTTAATGAGAAAAAGTGGTGGAAATGAAATAAGGGAGCGAGAGAGCCAGAGAGCTTTTCATCAGAACGTGCTCCATGAAGAATGTCAGGAAGGTGGAAATGACAGGAACAGCAGCGGGAGGTGCGTGTGAATGCCGGACAGGTGCACTGCAGGGTTTTTAGTGCAGTAAAAGGTGAACACGTTCTTCATTTGAAGCACGTCCTGCCTCTCAAAACAATGAACAAAGGATAACTCTGATTCCAGACGTGCGATTAAACCCGCACCAGTGGGTCTGAGATTACAACGTTGGACACGAATCATGCAAGCGCGCTCTTTTGCTTCGCTTGTAATTCCATGGCAATCAAAACCCATCACACAACGTGATATATGTGCGTCACATAAATCTTCCAGCATTAATTTGTGTTCCTGGACTCGTTTCCCATCCCCTGGGCAAGAAATCTCCTACAACAACTGACTGATAAAAGCAATTAAAGTGATTCTTCGACGAGGGGATTGTGTGTGTGATGTGCACACGAGTGTCTCAGATGTTTTTTCCTGCGTGGTGTTTGTCAGGATAGCGGTGCCCGGGCTTAGTGCTACGTAGTTACAGAAGTCTCTCCAGTGACTAATCTCAAAGGGTTGTGAAATTTTAATGAATAACATTGTCACTGTGCGAGAGAGATGCCAGTGGCCTGTCGTGGTGGCACTTCATCGACCCATGAGGCTACGCACACACCTTTTGTCCGCCCGGGAATGTTCTTATTGATGGCAGACTTGATTCTCTTGCTGTCAATTATATTGATTACTTGTGGATGAGTGGAGCTAATAAGGATTGGAGCTCACTTCATTTTTTGGGCCCTGTCTCATCATGAGAGAGTTACACAGCCATGATTTTCTTATTAACCCTGTTAGCGCAGGACTACGCACAGGCAAAGAGGAGCAAATGGGAGAAAGAGGAGGGGGGTGGGGTGGGGGGGGGGGTTGTATTTTTTCTATTTCTCTCTTCGGCTTGTGGTATTGGCAATGATTTGATAAAATGTTTTGCCTCACTTTGCTTTGTTTTTGTTTTTTTTGCTTTGCTTTGTTTTTGATTTTTATTTTTTTTTGCTTTGTTTCTTTCTGTTTTTGCCTTTGTGGTTTTGTTTTGTTTTGATTCATTTTGTTTTGATTTGTTTTGTTTTGATTTGTTTTATTTTGATTCGTTTTGACATTTAGCCATCCATTTTTTTGTAATGACCATTGAGTTGTACACTTTTTTGTTTTTTTTTGCTTTGCTTTGTTTTTTGATTTTTTTCCGTTTTTTTTCTTCTTTTTTTTCTTTTTTGCCTTTGTTTTGTTTTGATTCTGATTCATTTTCTTTGCTTTTTGTTTTGTTTTGATTTGTTTTGTTTTGCTTTTTACCCAAGATTGCATCCCATGTAAAGGGCCCGTATCAATTGAGTTAGTGTTTGAGGAAAGTCTGTTTAATATTTTCTTCCTGCTTCTTTCTGTCCAGGTGGAGCTGATGATAACCTGATTGAGGGAGGAGAGACTAAGTTCCTGTGTAAACCGGGAGCCAGAAACATTACGGTCATCTTTCAGCCATTGCTTAGGTAGGTCCTGTTCACAAATGAATGTGTCTCCTGAACATGCTTTATAAAGCTGCATTTCAACAAGCTGTTTAAACTCTCCCCTGATTCATCCATCTATTTCGCCATTACATGTGTTTGTTTTTTCCCATTCCTTCCATATTTTTCATGGCTGGCGGCCATTACCGCGTCTTTACCGAGCCCCTGCTATTGAGTTTGATTTGTTCTGACGGTATCAATTGGAGTGTTCCATTTAGAACCGCTCCGCATTCAATTTTCCTTTCAATCTCCTAATCTATTGGATCATCGGCCCAACCCACTAATGCCCTGTCATATTACCACTCTAATTCAGAGACATATCCCAAGCATGGTTGTCCTGCCCACAACGTGACTGGACTTCCCGATACTCCTCTTGCGCACAATTACTTTCGAGCCGTGTTGCATTGATTTTCTTTTTTTATTTATTTATCTATTTCTTTTTGTCCAGAGATGGTCAGTGTCATTCTCAGAAAGCTTGTTTTTATTTCCTCTATGTAACACCCTTTTCAGACACTCTTTTAAAAGACCCTTTGGCCTTATTGCACACTCTGTGGATGAATGCCTTTTGCCCTCCTATACCTATTGTAGACATTTTAACCCATGTCAAGTCAAGCATATATTTTTTAATAGAACAAACCTTTAACCCTATTAAGTATTAGGCTTAAGAATGAGAAACTACAGCATGAATACAATCACAAATCATGTGGCTTGTTTTTAACGTGGTTTTTCACAGTTTAGTAGCTGTTTGTATGGAAACCTGGACACTTCATGGGTTTTCTCAGATTGGATAGCTATCCGATCGTGAAAAGACCAGGTGTAAATTCCCTCCGAAACGCTTTCGAGACGGATGTAAATCTGATCGCTCACATCAGGAGGTGGTCTGTGGCAGCAATGAAACTGGACAAGTCTAAATGCATGCAAATGCAAAATGCAAAAGACTAAGTCGTAGACGCCAAAGTCCTTTTAGGCAAGTCATGCCACTCAGCCGCCATCTTGGCAACGCCACCGGGCAGCTATTTCCGACTAACAAGACCAGGCTCCTATCTAAATGAATGGGCAGAGACTCAGAACTGCACTTTCACTGTATCCTAGAAATCTAGACGCACCCAGCAAAAATTATTTCACATCCAGTGTCGTCTAGCAACTCTCCATAGACGTTTTAGCTGGAAAAACTAAACTCTGGTCAGGCCAATCACATCATGTATAGAGTCGGCAGGCGGGCCGTTTTAACAAATCAGATGATCAGTCGATCAGTAAAAACTCATGAAATGACCGGGTGTAAACAGTTTTGTCGTAATGGTACCACATCCTCATTTTGTGATATTTCAGCTTAAATTTTTTCTCATGTTCACATCACATTAGCTATCACAACCTCTATAGTCATGAACTTGTTGAGTTTGCCAAACTTTTTGCCCATTTAGTCCATTACAAACTTGTCTTTCGGGATATAAAACAATAACCATGTTGCTAAATGTCATTTGGGAAAAATACATCTTTTAGCCTGCTGTGATTCCGGCTGTATATTTTACAGTACGCCCACTATGAAGTTGAGGCACCTGCTATATATTCTAGCCATGTTCATTAATCTAAATGAGCTTCTATCAGTGTTCACGCGAGCAGGGCGACAGCAGCAGGGGATGGACAGAGGGAGTGTCAGACAGCTGTCCGTCTGAGATGAATGGCAGGCGGATCATCACTCCGACAGTATAGACAGCTCATCTGGTCCCTGCTGGGGTGACGGACCGAACAAATGAATGCATGAATAAACGAGTGACTGCACTCCACCTTTTGCCTGCCGCCACATAATGGCTGCTATCAGTCATAGTCCTCTATGAGGAGCCTGATGTGTGGCCACCCGACCTTGGCTGTGCTTGTGGAGCTTAATTCTTTGCTGCATTGATACACACTCAGCCCTATGAGGAAAAAGATATCCTTGTAGCCGACTTTGCTTTTGGGAACGTGGGTGTAATATTTTTTACCGTAAATTGCACGACTTATCACTTCTTGTCAAAATCATAGTTTTTATCTTTTGATGGAAATGTCCTTTTAAATGGAAAAAAAAATGTCATATTATCAGGGAACTAAAGTGACTTGTTTTTGATGACAGAAATAGCATTTTAGTTCAGGATAATATGAAAATGAGGACAATTTGTTCCAAACTGTTGCAGACTAATCTATTTTATAATTTAGAAACACACATTGTAATACATACTTTGCAGTCTTATTTTTCCTCATTTTACAGCAGTATTTAAGAACAAACTTTTTCACTTTTTTATATATTTATTATATATTTATATATTTAGAAAAATGTGTAAAAGTACTTTTAGAAAATGTATAAACACAAATTATAATACATATTTTGGAGTCTTATTTTTCCTAATTTTTCATAACTTTTTATTAAAAACTTAACTAACTTAACATAACTTTTTTTATTTTCATAATTTTTTAAAACTTTTTTATGTATTTTGAAAAAAATGTTTAAAAGTATATTAAGCATTTTTGCACCAAAATGTTACATTAAAAATAATAAATAAATAATACATTAAAAAAAAATTTCACCTGTATACGTCATGATAGGGAAGAAAAGACTATCAAAATTTCTGTTTCGTGCCAACTTTAAAAACTTTTTTATCCGGTTTGTTAAAAAAAAATATATAAATATTTATTATAAATATATATATATATTATAACAAATATTTACCAATTTGTAAAATATTTTGTCATATTTTTCTCATCAGTGTTTTAAATATGTTTATTGATTATTTGATGTAATTTTTTGCATATTCGTTATTGTTGACAAAACAAAAAACTTTTCCACTGTTTCAAAGGCAGCAGATAAATGCAAATATAATTTGTCCAGAAAAATCATATACATATTTGCAATTTATATGTTTTATATAGACATAAATTGCCAACGGTATGCCTATTTACTGCGGACACTTGGCGATCGAACAGCACCTGTGCGGACTGATGCAGGAGTTTGTTTTATCAGTGACCGAGAAGAACCTAAACTTACATCAAAATCAATACAGGCTCTTAATGTTACTGCCAATCAACTCGCCATGCAATTTGTGATCAATAGTCTCTGTGAAAGAGGCTGACGTTGAAGATCTCGAAGGTGTGGAGTTGATGCTTTTTTTTGATTGATGCTGGGGAGGAGCGGTCCGAGGGGATCGATAATTCCTTTGGGGAACTTCGCACATTTCCAGACCAGCTCACTGTACGCTAATATATGGCTGCTGCTAGCACTGTACAGCACAAAGCGTGAAAACACTCTGCTGTGTATCAAATCTCCCAATAGATCAATACGGTTGCTTTATAAAGGCCGCTTGTGTACGTGTCTGTTTGTTTGTGTACGATTCCCTTGCTTTCAACTACCTGAATCAGTCTGGAAGTACTTTCAGTCATTTGTGGGTTTTTATAGTTGTGTGTGTGTTTAGCTACGCATGCGAATCGGAAACATGCTCACTACAGCGAAGAGGGGAGACGGGGCAGGTAGGAGGTAATTTAGTTTGACTTGTGGGGCCTCGCACTGACATTTGAATGGCATTTAAACCCTCCTGCACTGACTGAAGTTGGCATTTTGAAAAGGGGGCAGTCTGTGGTTTGCCATAATCTCTCCCCTTGTATGTGTCCATGCTCAAAGGTGATTAGGCCTGGCAGGGACCAGAGTTTTTGAGATCACACCCCTGCCTGAGAACAGATGTTAGGGGACGGGGTATTGGGGGTTGGGTTAAAAGTGACATTTGTGAAGTTTCGAAAATCATTGATCGTGAGCTTGATGTGTGTTTACGTGTCAACATGAATCGGCACCATACTTCCGCAGTGTGACAAACAGAATATCTCATATCTATCATTTAAATTAATTGTATTTTTATTATTAGTGATAATAATAATAATAATACTTGTTTTTTGAGCAGCAAATCAGCGTATTCGAATGGTTTCTGAGGGATCATGTGACACTGAAGACTTGATGTAATGATGCTAAAACAATTATATTATGATTAAATAATATTTCACAAAATCACAGTTTTTAATGTATTATTGATTAAGGCTTGGTAAGCAGAAGAGACTTTTTTTTTCAAAAACATTGTAATGTTTCTAAACTTTTGACGGTTACTGTATTTTTTTTGAGGATGGGTTCTAAGGAAACGTGTACCCTTAAACTATAAACCCAAACTCAAACAGCACTTGACAAGTGACAAAACACTGTCACTGTGTCTGTCAGTCAGTCTCATATTTTTTATTCTTTTTCTATTTTCTGTCCTCCTCTGCCTTGTATAGCTCTGTTTTACAGTCTCTTCCATCAGTTTCACACTTAGATACAATTGTATGTAATTGTAAAACTCGTTTTTTTTTGCCCCTGTTGTAGAACCTTTTTTTTTTTTTGGTTTGACATCTTTTTTCCATCCCGTCTTTTTGATCTCTCTCTTGCTCTCTTTAACACAAGGTATCAATTTCTTCAAAGGGATGGGAAAAAGCAATTCTGTAGATCACAGAGGATGCTATTTGAGAAGTGTCAAAACTTTTCGAGTTATTGATGGCTGGGGCCAATTTCCTGGACAGTTCTATAGGTTTTTTCCCCCACTGGTGGCGTAGAGTTAAACACATTTTCTCTAATAGTGTGTCAGTTTGAGTGTGTTCAGTGTGTGACCTGTGTTTTACAATGGTCTGAAAATATACTTGCAGGAACATTTTTAAAATATAATAAATTCTACAAAGGGGAAAAAAATATTCTTAAAGCAAAATACGTTTCCTTTTAAAAGGAAAGCATAAAAGAGAATAATGCTACGTTCACGCCGGATGCGAATGATTTCAATGTTAAGTCAATGCAAAGATGCGCTACACGTGTAAAAAATTTCTGCGGCGCGAATGAGGCATAGAGCGCGGCGTGGTAGACGCAAATACGCCTCATTTGCGCGAATTGAGTGTTTGGCGTGTTAAGCGCGAATGATTTAGTTAGTGCTATTTTCGTGCCGCGTTAACCAATCAGGAGCCTGGCTGTTTGCTCACGTGGTGAAGTATCTGGATGCTTCAAGAAATTATATCGTAATTTGACTAAATGCATGGTGGGATTCTTATGTACAACAAAGCAAATATTTTATCACTTAACTTTATTTCCAGATTTCCATGTTATTCATTCCATATCTAGATTAAATGAAATAGTATTATGATGTAAGACAACCAACATACACGTGCATAAGTTCGTGTTTGGACGTGAGAGAGAAAAAAATCACAGAACAGGTTAATAACTTTTGAAGGCTGGCTCTATTTATCATCAAAACAAAAATAAATGATGGCTAGATTAGATGGATGAGGGCGAGAGTGATGACAACAGGTCATCAAACTGGGCACTGGACAGGCGGAAGTACCAAATGCTCGGAAGCGAGCAAATGGTGAAATTCGCCAAACGGTTCGCCTCCAAAGGGTCCGGTGGACACAAATACGGCGACGATGATCCCCACGCTGCTGTTCTAGGTATCCAGAGCAAATACAGTGCGTGGAATCTCTCGATGAATGCTCGATCAACATAAAAAAAGATGGCCGCCAAGAGGGTTTCGATTCTGAAATTTCACTTCAAACTTTTGATTTTACGCAAATCAGTTTCACTTTTGATGCGCAAATTAACACAAAGTGGTCAAGCGTCAAAATAGACGCGGTAGATTCGAATTTGACGCGCTATTCACGTCCGGTGTGAACGTAGCTTTAGGGATTGCAAGAGTTCAGATGCAAAAGCCTCTAAGTGCCATTTGAAATTTTCTTCTAGAATGATCATTTTTATCAAGCTTGTAAATTTCACTTCAATGGCAATTTGAAAAACAAATAAGTAAAATTACTGAACTTAAATATATGGTACAAGCTTGATAAAAATGATCATTCTAGAAGAAAATTTCACTTAGAGGCTTTTGCATCTGAACTCTTCATATATTTTCCATGGCATGTGCCTTGACGTAATTCAGATGGAGGCGAAACATTTTTGGTCACCGTCTCAGATCTTGCGTCAACCAAGCACCTTAAGATGAATGCAAATGCTATTGGATATTTTTTTCTAGGTGTCCATCCATCCACTCCTCCATCCTTTCATTCATCTACACTACTATCCATCCAGTCACGTCCAGGCATTATCTGGTCATGTCTTGCCTTACACAAAATAGGAAGACTGCCATGATGATAGGACAGTGCAGAAACAAAGAGCCGCGATAAGAGAAAGTCTTTCCTGTTCTTCTACTATCAGGAAACCAAGTGACGGTAAAGGATCTCACTGATAGTTGTAGGATATGGTCCTCTAATATGATTAGCAGACCCTTGAGGCTTCATCGCTGTCATCTGATTGGCTTGTGATGACGGAAAGGCTTTCCGCCTGTGAAACTGCAAAAGACATAACATGTTTTCACATTGTTAAACATCTTTTTAAAAGTCGCTATCACCTTCCAAAAGAACATGTCAGTTGTGTGTAGGAGGCTAGCTTTCCGTGGACCATCTGCCAGACATTTCCTGAAGAAAAAGTCAAACTTTAGTGTTATATAAACAAACTGTGCAATAGCAAACTGCCATTAGCCAGAGTGGCCTTGGTTGTCTCTAAATGACTCCATATGTCAGTTGACAAACTCAGTTTTTGGTTCCATACAAATGTGTTTACCTCTCAGTTTACTGGAGCATGAGGGAGTTCTGGTTCTTGTTGCTTTTTGTGACATGTGGACTGGTGTGAATTTGGTAATTGAGCTTATATCAGTGCAGATTGTCTTAATCAGTCTTGTAAATACATCCAAACCTCAAAAGATAAGCAATATGCATAAAATATTTCAAATTGTAAAGTAAATTAAATGATTTTACCCCAATTTGCGATTTCATTTCTCTTTCCAAGCCTAAATATAACATAATTTAGAAATTTCAAACCTTAAATATTCATTTAATTTATACAGGCCTATGTGTCACCATGCATCTGTATCAGACAAAAGCAGTATTGTTTCACCACACGTAGCATGAGTGGTCATGAAATAACTGATTTTGCTGTGGCTTCTCATCTCAGTAGATGCAAATGCTGTTTGTTATGCGTCTAAAAGGGCAAAAGACGCTAATCACTAGCATCAATTGCAAATATCAATGTGCTTTGATTGGAGAGGGATGGAGAGGGTTTGTTTAGCCTGTTTTTAGTGGCCCAAAGGCTGGAATAATCTTCTGTCTGTCGCATTTGTGCTACAAGCATTTTTCACACATGTCTCTCTCTCTCTCTGTCTCTCTGTCACTTTTCCTTCCCTCTGTGTTGACAGAGATTAGGGGTGAGCCATCGATCCACCACTAGTATGTGCACCTTGTAGTGTCTCCAGCTGATTTGGTGTCCTCTCACAACGGAAAGGACAAATGTCGCTCGCACTAAGAAAGGATTTCAGCTTCTAAACACCTGGGAAGTACCCCTAAAACAATCTTTGTCTTATTCTGAAACTTTTAACTGTGGTGGTCAGTCTACTCCTGGAGGCCCACTGCCCTGCAGAGTTTATATCAAACCTGCTTCAGTCTGTGATTTCCAAGCGATCCTGAAGAACTTGACTTGCTGGTTCAGGCGTGTTTGATTTGGGTTGGAGGAAAGCAGGAAAACTCTGTAGGAAAGTGGGCCGCCAGGAGTGGGGTTGAAGACCTATGCTTTAGACTGACCACCACAGTTAAAAGTTTTAGAAAAAAAAAAGGAGCAAAAATTGTTTTGGGGTACTTCCCAGGTGTTTAGAGGCCTACTGAAATCCTTTCTTAGTTGCAGGTTTTGCATCTGACTTGGTCATATTGATCTCCATTTACTTATTCTAAAATAGTATTGTAGTTTCCATTTAAAATACTGTATCTAAAAATCACTGAATTTGGAAAAGAAGCAGCCCTGTAATAATGAGTAAACTTGTAAATTAAAATTAATTCAATCAAGATTTTTTTTGAGTCCAAATAGACTACTTTAGTAGTGAATGTGATTTAGTATTATTGTGAACAATTTCTGTGAGTTATTTCAAAGAAAAAAAAAGGAAGTTTGACTTTCATCAAAATATAATAACTTCTTCCACCTCTGAAATTGCTTTCCAATTCAGCTGATGGCAGTTATTTGTCAACCAATTATCGTGTAGGGACCACTCTTCAAAATCCAATCAATTTCTCTTCAACATCTTTTTGATCCTACTTCACATTATGGAATTAAATCGGTTCACTCTAAAAAAAAAAAAAAAGTTGTATTGTTTCACTTTCAACTCATGTTTAGGTTAAATAAGTATATGCCTCTCATTTTTACTTCAGCACAATGTCCTTTTGTTCAAATCCAGCCTAAATTAGAATTCAGCACGAGTGTCTCAGCCGGCGTGCAGGTCTTAAGAGTATCCTCAGCTGGGCCTTTCCTTTCTTTTTCCCCTCCAAATCTTTTCTCATATATCCAGGGATTTTCTTGAATAAATAACCCCTCTCGTATGTGCACAAACACTATGAGGCGTAGCTGTGAATATTGCACTGCATTATACATCAAAGAGAAACAGAACAGCGAAAGAGGAAGACAATACATTTTTCGGTGGTAAAGGTTAGAAAACAGGCAGAGGGAGCAGCATAGCTATTTGTTTTGCTTGGTGCTGGCGAACATCCACACTGTTTTTAAAGGTGGGAGGGGGGGGGGGGGATTGCTGCTTTGCTGTCTTTTCCTCCTCTTGTTTCCCTCGTCTATGGTATGGCTTTATCTTGCAGATGCCCTTTATCTCTCCCTCCTCTCTGCGGCGCTCCATGCATAAGTAAATACTAAAGAGCTGAGTATCGAACAAAGGAGTCGCCGTGAAAAAGTGCCACCTCAGCAAGTTGCTTCTGCGTCTCACTAACTTTCGAATTTAATAAAGCCACACGTGTGCTTGAGATTGTGGTTGAGATTTGACAGACCAGTGGTTTTCTAAGCCTTGTCGTTTCTTATGGAAAGCTTTCCAAGTTTATCTTTTTGAGTTGAAAGTCATTGTGTGTTCCCACTGCTAAGATTTAATGATAGTAAAGCTGAGTGAATTTGAACATTCGGTCACACTCACCTCAAGGCACATTGGCAGGTTTATCTCTCAAATTACCAGTGCATTGTGGGAAACTGAGTATTTTTTTCCCCATTCATTTTTTTTTCTCACAGACAGTTTATGGTTATTACTTCCAAAAGTGAAAAAGCTTGGCTGTGTTCAGTATACTGCCATGCTACTCTTTATGCAGTACATATTTTGTATACAGTTCTTAATACACTGACCTAAAGGATTATAAGGAACACCTGTTCAATTTATAATTAATGAAATTATCTATTCAATCCTTTAGGTGAGTGTATGCACACCATATTTCTTTGATTTTTTTTTTAACCTTTATTTAACCTAGGTTAATCAGTTGAGAACAGGTTCTCATTTGCAACTGCGACCTGGTCAAGATAAGGTTCAGGGTACAAGGCGACATAAAATTACACATGACATACCAACATACAATTACACAGTCATGAATATAGAAAACATTTAGATTCAGTTGAAAAGTTCTGGACAATGTATAAAGATACAAATTGAAAAAACTTGATAGCAGTGCAAAAGAGATAGCAGTCGGATAATAGTACATGGGTGAATTGACTAATAGTACAGTCCAACATGGGTAAATTGACTACTAGTACGGTCCAACATGGGTAAATTGACTAATAGTACGGTCCAACATGGGTAAATTGACTAATAGTACGGTCCAACATGGGTAAATTGACTAATAGTACGGTCCAACATGGGTGAATTGACTAATAGTACAGTCCAACATGGGTAAATTGACTAATAGTACAATACAACATGGGTAAATTGACTAATAGTACAGTCCAACATGGGTAAATTGACTAATAGTACAATACAACATGAGTAAATTGACTAATAGTACAATACAACATGGGTAAATTGACTAATAGTACAGTCCAACATGGGTAAATTGACTAATAGTACAGTCCAACATGGGTAAATTGACTAATAGTACAATACAACATGGGTAAATTGACTAATAGTACAGTCCAACATGGGTAAATTGACTAATAGTACAGTTCAACATGGGTGAATTGACTAATAGTACAATACAACATGAGTAAATTGACTAATAGTACAATACAACATGGGTAAATTGACTAATAGTACAATATAACATGAGTAAATTGACTAATAGTACAGTCCAACATGGGTGAATTGACTAATAGTACAGTCCAACATGGGTAAATTGACTAATTGTACAATACAACATGAGTAAATTGACTAATACTACAGTCCAACATGGGTAAATTGACTAATGTGCAAATAAATGCAGTGACGGCCATTTAGTTGAATATGTGCAAAATACATAAGTCTTTCAAAATACATAAGCATCAACATAAACATGTACAGTGGTCTGCCAATAAATTTGAGAGTAAAGATTTAAAAGTAGTGATCGAAACAGTGGATTCTAATTTGAGAGACTTTTGTAAAGTGTTCCAATCATTTGTAGCAGAAAATTTAAAAGAAGAGCGGCCAAAAGAGGTCCAGGCTTTTGTAGAGTCTAGAGAAACATATTTACTCGAACGCAGGTTAAAAACAGGAACTGATATGGTTATTAAAGTATTTGCCTAGTATGGACTTGTAAATTAATTGATACCAGTGAATTAGGCGCTGATTGTGTAACGAAGACCATCCAACTAGTGAGTAAAATAAAAAAAAAAAAAAATTGTATTCAGCAAATATGCACAAATGTGACCGTAAAGGCATTTATATTGTTACATAAGTTTTCTCTTGAACTTTCTATTTATTAAAATAGTAAGCAGCACAAATGTTTTCAACATATAGCCTACTAAAAAAAAAAGAAAAAGAAAAAAAACCTTGAGAATCAAAGAAGCATATTTCCAAGGGTCATGTGACACTGAAGACTGGCACTATGTCTGCTGAAAATTCAACTTTGCCATCATTGGAATAAATCAAATTTTATAATATATTAAAATAAAATCAGTTATTTTAAATTAGATCTTACACAATGCACTCGACTTGACCTTTCATTTTCCATGAATGAACTGGATGTAATACTCATTGACATAATTTTGGATCCGATTGAACGTGAAGGGTCAAGTGACAAAAAAAGTAGCACAGTACACTTAAATTTATGCATATTGCTTTACTGTTTTAATCTAGGCAGAATACCATATATACTGCATATATCACCTTTTACTGGTGTCCACTCCTGTCTAGTATGAACACTTTCAACAAAAGTTTTATTTTGTAAGTTTCCAACTTCAGTTGCAGTTACTAAAGACACCCCAATTATCACACTTTGGAATGTGAGCACTGACTCACTTACAACGTCCAGTGCTAAGCGATAGCCAGGGAAGGTGTGGACAGACAGTGGGAGAGCTGTCGTCAAGGTGAGTGTCTGGAGACCAAAGAGGAATGGATGAATGCCTGGAATAGAAATGTATGGTCAGCCACATACACACATAAAAAGGGGATTCAAAAAGTCAGAGACCACTACTAGCAGTGCTTCTTTTTTGTTAATTATATTAATCAGAAAAATTTGAGTAATCTTTTTAAAATGAAGCGAACAAAACTATGTTTTGTTTGGTTCTGTTCTATTCCATTTTGTATTTAATTTTGTTTGTGCATTTATTTATTTTCAAATTTAAAAAAGTAAGACTTTTGGACTGTATATACACACACTTACTTTTGTCTGCCTTTTTCTCACAGAGTTATGATGAAACCCCCAAATTCGTACCCCATCAGTCAACAGCGGGCCAGTTGTCATACACACACACGTGCCCTGAGAAGAATAAGGACCACTGTCATGAGGATCTTAGGCAACTCATGAATCGTCCTATGTGTGTTATTAAAGATTAACGCAGCCCAGTGGCTTCTCTAATGCAGTGATAGTCATCACTACGGCCCGGAATAGCCTCGGCTAGCTCCACACACCCGGCCATGCATTAAACATGCCTCTCCTTTCTCTCTGTCCCTATCAGGTCGGGGCACTCTGATCAAATCGTATCATATAAGCTCAGTGCCCGCATACCACTACCGTTACTAATGACCTTTGACCTCAGCGGGATGGGGCTATCCCTCCTGTTGTCAAGCGAAACTAAAGTCACTGCGCCGCTGGACAGCTCCCCATTAATAACTGCGCTCAGTGTTGTGGTCACTCACACACAATGACTTCTCACTATAATAATGAAACCGGCTTGATTTTAACCTCCAGTGGTTGGATTATACCCCAGCCAGGAACTTCATGAATTATTGAGGATAGCTTGGAGTGGATTTGCAAAATCTGTGGCACTGTCTTTTTTTCCCTCTGTGGTGCTATCTAGTGACCTTTGACCTTTGACATTGCTGTGGTTTGGGAAAGGGGAGCTGTAGAGAATGACCCAGTTTGCAGGATTATGGAATCCTTTTAATTATTTTTCTGTTTTTAATAATTTCTCCACACATTTGTTTGCGCCTTCATTGCCATTTCTACCTTTGGTTTTGATTATAAAGATTTTTGTATTTTATATCTATTTAGAGGTATGTTGTGGCACAGATTCATTTTTTTTTTATGTTTCAGGCAAAAAATGCTCTCTTCTTTAATAAACAGTTTAGTTAGGTTTAGCTAAATAAATAGTGTCATTAATAGTTTTGGACCATTTTGCATTGATTTTACTCTTTGCAGGTATTTTATATTATTTATCTAATTTCTGGAACTTGTATTTTAGCCAGGGAGTCTAACTTTGGGTTCTTGTTTGGGTATGTAATAAAAACTAAACTAAAACTAATTATATTATATTATATTATATTATATTATATTATATTATATTATATTATATTATATTATATTATATTATATTATATTATAATTATATTATATTATAATTATATTATATTATAATTATTTTATATATATATATATATATATATATATATATATATAAATACACACACATGCTTGTATACATTAAGAAATATTTTCATGTATATACTGTATATAGTTTTATATATAATTTATATTATATATAAATATTCTATATATAAATAATATTTTTTTCTTAAATATACATGCATGTGTGTGTATATATATATAATTATAAACAGTATAATATAATTACACAGTATATAACAATTATTACAAAATAATTATACACAGTGCACTCACATGAATTATGTAAACACAAACTTTTATTTTGGATGTGATTAATCGCGATTAATCGTTTGACAGCACTAATTTTATTTTATTGTTATATACGTACATTTTCAAAGGTATACTGCAGCTCACCCAAAAAAAAAAAAAAAAACTTTAATCCAAGAATGTTTTTGTCTATATATTGCCTATATAACACAATTTTTCTTTTTGTGTTCCACTGAAGAAAGAAAGTCATTTAAATGTGAGTGAACTATCCCTCTAATGTTTGGTTATATAATTTCACAGTGCGTATGAAAACCAGCACACCAAAAAAAGCAAGCTTCACTACTGGTTTGAGGCCATATATAAATGCATTATCATAAGCATAGTCATTAGCATAGTGCTTTTGAAGCCATCTAAAGAGCTTTACAGGAAATGGTGATTCACTGACTTGTTTGTGTGCATGTATGCTCCTGGTTTTCGAGGTCAGATGAATGTGCCTGTCTAGATAACCGAATGGTCTATACCTTTCATCTTAACACCTCAATAAGTGTTCATATGTGTGTGCGCGTGTTTGTGTGCGTATCGCTGCCTCTTTGTGTTTCACCTCCCAGAGCGGAGGGCAGGTGCCACTCTCTGTTAGCGCCGAGCCACAGAGCTCTGGCAGCAACATCACAGCAGCCTTTGATTCGCCAGCCTTTCCAGGTCGACGAGCTGATGCCTGATAATAATGTTGTTTGATTGCTGAAGTGGAGAAGTAATTGATTGATCCTTCGGCGTGTCTGGGGTCAGGCTTCAGAAGAAAGCCGGTCTCTTGTGTTGATTCTGGGGACAGATTCCTCTTTCAATCACCAGGAAGATGAGTAACGGAGGAAGAGAAGATGAAAAAAGAAGAGAGGAGAGTGGCCATTTCAGAGAGTGTCCTAAAAAAGGAACAAGCTTCTCTAAATGGAGGCCATCTTGTATTAGAGCAGGAGTCTTTTTGTCAGGCCGATAACTCTTTTGTGGATAAAGAGATGGAGCAGGGACCCCATGTTACAAATCACATGGACCTGTTCACCCAAAAATAAAAGTGCTGTCATTATTTAATCACCCTCATGCCGTTCTAAACCTGCATGAAATTTATTTCCACTGGAAACACAAGGAAGATATAATGCAGTTTTTTGTCCATATAATGAAAATCAGTCGGGTCCAAAACAACAACCCACTGGACCCATTGACTTTTGTTGTTTAGCCTGGCCTATAACGTACTATGTACCATATTAATGCATTTACATTATGTTTACATTGCAACAGGATTCGGAATAATAATTATTAATGTGTTGATCATTGACTTTACATTGTATGTAATAAATTCCATTGTGGTATCAATAAAGACACATTTAGCTTTTTAACATTTAATTTATTTTTCACATACACGAGTTTGAGATCAAATAGTAAATGGTGGTCCCCTGCGGTACCGTCTAAGAATCGTGTATTTGTGATATATACTGTATAGAGAGAGAGAGATGCACTGTGTTTAATGGCTAATAAACTTTAATTGGATTATTGGATTGGACAATCTATCTTTCTGCATTAATTAAGCTCTGGGTCAAACACTCTTCACTCCTTCTATAATCCACAAAGTGCTTTAGGGAAACTGCCCATTTAAAGGATACAAATTAGAGTTAAATGCAAATCAAAGCATATAATTGACAATTACTGATGATGACCTGTGCCTGTGTTCCTGGCCTGATCATCAGACAGTAACCATATGCTTCCTGGGTGACCGACATGGGCTCATGTCCTGTGCATAAAGAAGATGTCATATGTATCATAAGTGAAGACTGTTATATTAAAACACTTCACTAAATACCGAGGCTTAATGTTTTAACATTAATGCTGTTTCTTGTGCACATATTTCCAAAGCTGCTAATTCTTGTTCAAGCAATGGACTGAATGTGCAGAGCTATGATTTTTAAAGTGGAGATTGAGATTTTTCTAATGATGAATCAGAGTTCCTGGCTCAGGCGGTGTGCCTGCCATGCTGAGCAGGTAATAACCCCCGATTAGGCTCTTTATATGAGAGAATGAATGCCGAATACCAGGCCTTCTCCGGAGGAGAAAGACATGAGGAGAGCAAATTAGAGAAGCTGAAAATTGGAATGGAGGTTGAAGACAGCTCACTAAGCTCTCATGCTGGGGTGCGTTTCCCGAAAGCATCGTTAGCCAACTATGGTCACAAGTTCCGTCGTTATCAGCATTGTACAGCGACTCGGTGTTTCCCGAAACAATCATTCCAACGAACATTCACAAACATCATCGCAAAGCTGAACGACAGCTCTCGACCTGTGGTTAGAGGTGTAGTTTCACTGTAAAAAAAAAAAATAATAATATTTTCAAGATTTGTTATCACAACATATTTTCTTTTGTCAAATCAACTTTATAATAATTTATTTAGTTGAGATAACTTATTATTTTGAGTTTCTGATGATTAAATTAATCTCCTTCATTGTATTAACTCACTTTTTCTAGTTCAATTAACTTAAAACTTTGAGGCAAATCAGGTTACTTACTTTTTTAAGTTAAACCAACAATATTTTTTTACAGTGTAGTAATCACAACATTTTTTTATTTTGTCAAATCAACTTTAGAATAATTTATTTAGTTGAGATAACTTATTATTTTGAGTTTCTGATGATTAAATTAATCTCCTTCATTGTATTAACTCACTTTTTCTAGTTCAATCAACTTAAAATTTTGAGGCAAATCAGGTTACTTACTTTTTTAAGTTAAACCAACAATATTTTTTTACAGTAATCACAACATTTTTTTATTTTGTCAAATCAACTTAAATAATTTATTTAGTTCAGATAACATAATTTTGAGTTTATGATAATTAAATCAATCTCCTTCATTGCATTAACACACTTTTTTCCAGTTCAATGAACTTTATTTTAAGGCAACCAGGTTACTTACTTTTTTAAGTTAAACCAACAATATTTTTTGTAGTGAATATTGCATCACATTTGGATGTAATAACTCCTTATCTTGAGCAAAATAAGCAAGCTGACATTCAGTACAACCGGTGCCTTTTATTTAGAATTCATACAAGATCTATCTATCTATCCATCTATCATCTATATATCTATCTGTCATCTATCTATCTATCTATCTATCTATCTATCTATCTATCTATCTATCTATCTATCTATCTATCTATCTATCTATCTATCTATCTATCTATCTATCTATCTATCTATCTATCTATCTATCTATATCTGTATCTATATCTGTATCTATATCTATATCTATATCTATATCTATATCTATATATATATATTTATTCAATAGAGTCCAAAGTGTTTGGAATGTACAAGACAATCAAAACTTCTTTTTTTATGTATTATTTTGTTTTATTGTGTGTGTGTGTGTGTGTGTGTTTATATGTATAATTCTGGGGATTTTTTCAATTACCGAAAGTATTTTTTGATTAATTCACAATGTTTCTAAAGGTAACTGTTCCATCTCCTTTATAAATGGTGCTTATTCATGAGTATGTAGACGTTGGTGTCATAATGTTGCATTAGTGGAATCTGTTGTAGCTTTGGGCAAGCTGGCTGGAGAATCCCTGGTGAGGCCACAGGATTTGGATTTGATTTAAAACATGATTTAGTGCAGTTACTCCAGGCTACTCTCTCTCTCATATTGAAATGAATTCTCTGCTGCGTAGCCCTGGTTGCTCTGTGCAGGCTGTGTGAAGCTCTGGCTTGCAGCCTGATTGTGTTGGGGCACCGATACAGCTCACCTTGGCATCCTTCATTATCGTGGGTGGCTCGGTGTCCTCTCTGATGCCATTAATGGTACTTCTGGTAAGCGTTAGTTAAGGTAGTGCTGCTAATTTTTTGTGCTAAAATATGCCAAAGAGGACAATTAAGGTGCAAGGCGGCATTTAGTGCTGAACTGTGATTGCTTGTAAGTTGCTATCATCGTGTCTTTTTTTTTTCTCTCAGTTAATGGCTTTACAGGGCAGCAGTGACTTGTGCTGCCCTGGCTGGCTAAGCACATCTCTTTCTCTATCCCTATGGTCTCAACCTCACTATTAGCAGAAACTTATGTCAATAATTTCTCTCATTTTTAGTAAAAAGTAAAATAAAACCTGTTTTTAGGACTTTTGTAGCACTATTTTCATGAGAATTAAGCATATTTTTGACTCCAATTCTTTTAGGCATTTTATTTTTCAGGATTTTTTCCCCAATTATACTTCACATTAGATTCTAATTACTGCATGGGATGTCTTGCAACAGTTATCTGTTTCTTTTATAATTGAAATCAGCATAACTCATAAAACAAATGCTGCTTTTAGGGTGCATGATGTACAAATACTGTAGTTAGAAGTAATATGTAGTTATTTTAATGAGAATGGAGTTTATTTTGACATTACACTAATGAGAACTGGTTGGGATGATGTGCTCTATTGTCATGAAAATAATGTCACAATGCAGTGAACGTTAAATGTCTTTAAAATATGCCTTATTTGCTGTAGGTAAATTGTAATTAATTTTACATTATGCTTTAAGAATGAAATGTGAACCAGGCTTGTTCTTGACAGGTTGCGTGACCCAAAAACATTTTTTGTAATGTTCACGGAAGTTTAATTGAGTGTGCAGTGAACATATAATAGTTAAGTGAATCATTATAAGTGAACATAAGTTTAGTTTAGAGTCCTCATTGAAGTTTAATTAGTTTTTAGTTTAGTTTGCATGCGTTTCCAAAAAGTGTTTTTAGAGCATAATGGACCATGTTACGTTTTTCTGTAAAACCCTGTGGATTGTGTTGTAATTCACCCAAACAAATTAAATTTTACTCGGACTTGAAGAAAATGAGGGAATGTTCAAGGAAAGCGAGAAGATGGGAAGGAAATCTAACAGTCAGAGGAGACTACGAGGGAAATAAATCCATTACGTGTGATGTTACTGTTTCACTCACGGCAGCCGAATTGGGTGAAATGATATTAGTTGTGTTGTAATGTGATTTCTGCGATGTGTGAATATGAGATTCTAATGGATTTGAGGACATTACAGCAGTCTTTATCTCTAGTATTTATTCCTGCTGGTTGCAAATGCAATTTACTAAGTATGAGGCATCAGTGGGGTTCTGCTTTCTGCTCGGTTGGAGAGAGAGAGGAGGAGGACTGGGGCGATTCTTCAGGGGGGAAATGCCATAACAGATGGTTTTCGAGAGAGCTGTGGACATATCAGATGCTGGAGAACTTACTTTGGTCTTGAGTGGAAAGAATAAGAGTGTGTGCGGGACTTGAAATGGAGTCTTTTCTTTGATGAAGAGCCATCAAAAGTCTCTGTTTTACAGGCCACATGGATCCCAGGTGCTGGGAGTCTGGGAAGCTAGATTTTTCCAATCAAACCAGGCAGATGACTGACAAGATCAAGATTGTTCTCTTTCTTTCTTTCAGTTTTTCTCCCTTTTCACAGTGTCGGGGCCGAATATCGGCCATATTTGACTTTCGTTTTCATTTATCTCTGAATTGAGATTCATCAGATGAGCGCCTTTCATTTTCTTGCTCTTTTGGAAATAGAACGTACGTGAAGCCAATTTTAAAGAACGAGAAGACTCTCATTACACAGAGTCACCCTACCCATAATGCCTTGCACTTACGGAGTTCCCATACAAAACTACACTACTCAAATCAAAGATAATAGAGAACAAAGAAGCATGTTGCAGTGTACCCAGTGGATTTCATTTGGTTACATCCAACGACATCCTAGCGTTTGTCGTCATCCATCATGTTCCAAAGAAATGATACTCTATTCTATGAAAATCTATCCTTGATTAACATATTCCTGCACTTATGTTTCAATTATGAATGTCAGTGTCAAATATGTATCTTAGTAGCAGAGGTAATTTAAATGCAGACGTTTTAAATCCAAGAAGCTTTTTTTTTTTTAATTGTCAACATCAAATTGACATTCACAAGCAATATGATGTCAGTCATTTTATGTAGTTTAGAGTGAACTAGGGTACTCAGCTTGAAACATATTTAGACAAGACTTGATTTTATCATCCACAGTCATCCAAAAAGTAATCTCTTTTCTGAGCAAGTATTTCAATTTGATGAAAGATAATGAAGACTTATTTTACTATTGTCATTGATTTATTCATTTTAATGAATTTATTTGTTTGGAGTAAAATGGGCAATGGAATTGTACATACAAAAGTACATACAAGAAATTAATTGGAGAAATATATTTGACTTAAAGATTTATTTTGAGTATACATTTTTTATATATCCATCAGTTTGTGCATATTTTCATTCTCTCTCTCTCCCTGCTAAATATTTTTTTTACTCTACTATTTTTCAGCAATTTTTTTTGATAATTATACAATGCTGACAGATTGTGACTAGTCAAATATGATTTACCCAAAAGTCATCTTCTTTTCCAGATTTTTTTTTTTTGTTAAAAGCACAATGCAAACCTTGATTGATATGTTTGTGCTTTGCTTGTTTGCCATACTCTCTCTCTCTCTCTCTATATATATATATATATATATTAGGGCTGTCAAAACAAAGTCTGTGTTTACATAATATATGTGGGTGCACTGTGTATAATTATATATATATATATATATATATATATATATATATATATATATATATATATATAAATACACACACATGCTTGTATATATTTAAGAAATATTTTCATGTATATTCTGTATATAGATTTATATATAATTTATATTATAAATAAATATAAATATTTTACATATAAATAATATTTTTTTTTCCCTTAAATATACATGCATGTGTGTGTGTTTTTATATATGTACAATATAATTATACACAGTGCCCCCACATATATTATGTAAACACAAACTTTTATTTTGGATGCGATTAATCGCGATTAATCGTTTTGACAGCCCTATTATATATATATATATATATATATATATATATATAGCATTCTCCACCAAACACACTTCATCACTCACATAGACACTAATCACAGCAAAAGTACTGGAACACACACCATTGTTTTCTCCTTCCATGCACGCACACATTTCACTTCCTCTTGTTCCCAGTAGCCTCAACTCCTGCTAGCCTGTGTTTCTCATTGATCTGGATTAGAACGAAGGAGAGCGGCGACAATCACACAGTGTGTCGCCCTCGGCAAAACTACCCAACTAGTTCAAATCTCGCTCAAGGTTATTCCCTCATTCCAGAATCGCTCCGCATGTGCTCTCCAGGCCTTCGAAGATAGACAGCTTCGCATTCCAGCGGCAGGGTCACCTGACCTCATCCACTTCCACCACATGCTCTACAGCCGTCCACGTACCTGTGAACGTCTGCACCCGGCATACCTGCGAAAGCCAGACACGCCACTTATTTGCACGCTAATGTGAATCATATATATGACAGCTCGAAGCAGAGGTGATCTCGCCGGTCACGATTGAATCTTGCCCTGCCAAATATGAACCTTATTATTTTGCCTCGGGCACAAGCGCGTTCGATGATTGACTCGCCTCTTTCCGATGGGAAAAAAAAACGCCACTGAATGTGATTTTAATAGGTCGCTTTTTGAGCAGCACCTTCTGAATTTAACCAAATCTTGTAGCTGCCCTCTGCCCCCCCATGTGACCAAACAACATGGTATTTGTTTCAGAGCACTTTGATTGCCTTCCCCCGTTCTAGCCCTCTTATTTCATTGTTTTCTTTTCACATCCAATCAACCGCCGGTACACCTCAAACCATTTCAACACACCACTCGTGCAGATATATGCCAGCAAATGCCTGCCGGGGGAATAACGCTCTGGCTTAGAAGAGAGGGAATTTGTTAAAAAGTGAGTTGTGGAAAGGGAGGGTGGTAAATATGATTTAGTGTTTTATTCCAATTTTGCAAATGGCTTCGTGAGCGCTATAAGACCAATAGTGACTCGTAGATTGGTTTCAGTTTTAAGTGCACCTGTGGGTGATGGAAGGAAAGGAAAGCATCCCATATTCCTATCAGAATGATCCCTGCGCTCAGTTCTCACAGCTACGGAGCGACGCTGTAATGCAGTACAGAGTTTACGCAGCTTTAAGAGTCCATTGTACGATCTGACCACTATAATGATCTATTGCAGGGGTTGCTAGCAGATAACAGCTACCCTTACATGCTTTAAAACCCCTTATCTGGCTCTGCTCTGCAATACATCCTCTGGTCTGCACTTATTTTTAGTCTTGGTGTCTGCTGCAATGCAGTGTAGGGTCTTGGAGGGTGTTGAGTGTAGTTATGTACTGTAATTTCTCTCTCTGTCACTGAAAGGAAAGGACAGTTGTGTTTATTGGCTGGGGCCTATTGGAGTTTACACTTTTCAGTGAGTCATGCTGAATCATTCACTATCAATGTCCACAAAAGCTGTTTAAAGCTGCCGTTCGTAGTACATATTTGAGAAAATATATAACCAGCCATTGTTCAAAGAGATTCGAGCATGTCTTTGCGTCATTTCGTCACACCTGTACACATAAAGAAGAGTCTCGGCTAGTAGACTATATTACTAGGGGTGTAACAATATATCGTGCCACAATATATCGCAATACAAAATTGCAACAATACGTATCGTGGATAGTGACAATATGTATCGTGGACAGTTCCCCCAAAATAAAAATTCAAGTTTTCAGAGTTTTACTGTAAGTACTACATTAAACTACTATATAATGTTGAATATAATGTATAATAATGCAATGGGGGAATATTTGTGGGTCCAAATGTCAAATGCCAAAATGTTACCTGACATTTATTTTAAAAATATCTAGTTAGTGACAGAGTGCAAACATATTCATCTAAAATTATTCTGTATTTTCAGCTTCAGAATCATGAATATTGTTATTCTGTAGTCACCATTGTCGTTGGGTTACAAGCACCAAGTCCAAGTCTATTCATTTAAACCCACAATGTAATATTAAAAAAAAATAGCATTTTAATTAACAGTAAGTTTTTTGTTAACCTTTTACCATATATCTTGGAGTATCGCAATAATATTGTATCGTGAGTTCAGTATCGTGATATGTATCGAATCGTGACACGAGGGTATCGTTATACGCCTATATATTACGTGTGAGGATGTTGGAGGTGGAGATTTATAGCCTTTTCTCACAGCACTTGATGTAAAATCAGAGATGTTTTTTTTTGCTTAATAAATGTAAAAGATTTTGCAGTTTAGTTAAAAAAATGTTTAATTCAATTCATTATTTCAAAGCAGCTTTACAGAAAATGCTTAAGTCCATATTACGTTAGATGGACGAATTGAAAAAACAAATTGCCCCTTGCAGGACATAAATATACACTGAAAAAAATAATATGCTTTATCTAATCAATAAAATTGTGGCAACATATTACAAGCAATATTATTAATTAAATTGTACAAATTATAATTAATTAGAATATTAATTTGATTAACTATTACTCAATTCTAATTTGTTCAATTTAGTAAATAATATTGCTTGTAATCTGTTGCCACAATTTTATTGATTAGATAAAGCATATTCATTTTTACAGTGTAATGAAGATGATTTATAGTGGTATAAATTATATATTTTAGAAATTTACAGATGTACATATTTTAGAAACCAATGTCTCTCTTGTTTTTTATTTATTTATTTATTTATTTATTTTTCAGTTAGGAGCCATGAAAGGAATAGTTTAACTAAAAATCATGTTAAATCCTGAATGGCTTTCTTTTTTTTTTCTCTGTAAAACACAGATGAAGACCTTTTTGACTGTAGCTGTAACCCACTGTACAGTAGCTTGGTTATGAATGTGCATATAAACACACTTATTGTTGCCTGTAATGTGTGAATAATGACGGATGTTGGTAGAGGGCATTATTTGGGCTGTAAAGCAGTGCTAAAGTCCTCCTGCCAAAAATCCTATGTTTGTACACCAACACCAGACAATGTGTTACCGAGCACACGCTTTCTAAAAGTTCAGACGGCGCTCCACGGAGAGCATCGTTGGTTTGGTTTCTTCAGTCACCTCCGAGGATCATCCTTCACTGTTTTCCACGGCCGACCCATAAATCATAAAGCTGGCCCTGGGCCACGCTCTTTGGCGAAGCCTCTGTGATTTAATTAAGTCCTTCTCCTTCACAGAGCCCAGAGGAGCTGGAACACGGGAGCGCTTACCAGGTTCTTTCCGTAGGAGACGCTGAGCTCTAATTGAAGGAGCTCTAAAGTGCTTGGAGTCTGGTTCACAACGGAGATGCGATGATGACCTGCTCACGCTATTAGCTTCATAAAACTCCTGAACCCCCTCTTGCACTGTTTAGTGAGCATTCGCAGCCTCTATTAAGAGGGAAGTTGAAACAGGCCCTAGCGATTCAGCCATTTTGTGGCCTGAAAGGGAGTTTGATTAGGCCAGATCCCAAGGGGGGATGAATTGTTAAGCCGGTAGTGTGTCAATCAACACTTCTCGCCCTTTTAACCACACAATCACTTGCCTTCCCTCCCTTTTTCTAGCTCATACTCTCACACACACTGTTATCGCCTCGTGTGTGATGCCGCTCGTCCATGCCGGCTCCCATTAAAGGGAATAATGCAGGCCACTCCCAATTCCCGCTCTAATGGCTCAATTTGCTGAGTTTCCTCCCTCGCTCACACCACGTAGGGTAATAACAGCCCTCCGCTGCTCTGAAAACAAATGCTTTCAGAGGCAAAAAGACTGACAGGTTATTATCCAGTCCAGATGTGTTGAGCTGCTTGGGGAGGCAGTGATGTGCGTTTGGAAAGGCCACAGTAAGCATTCAGAGGTAGAATAGTGTAGTGTGTTTGTTCTGGTTGGCAAACACAGTGTTTAAGCAAATAACACAAACAATGATGGATTTTCGAATTTTTCATTGAATGCACCTACATGTTCAAAAATGTAAGGTGAAAAAAGTTTGTGAGCCCTTGATGACCCTTTAAACGACCCTTCACAATCAATAATGCTTTATAATGAACTATTAGAGAGCTACATATGGCAATGTATCTGTTCAATAAAATACCTTAGCTGTTGAGTAATGAAAACGCCATCTCCTTTTACAACATTTCAAATCCCTTAGTTCTCGACATCTCCAAAAAGCCAAGCCTATGTTGATTCTTGTTTTATTACATGCTCTGTCACATTCTCTTTTTGCCGGCAGAAGCTCCTCTGTTTGGCTTTTTTTAATTTTATTTTTAACAGGTGATTCCCTGGAAGTTTGTGATTTAGCGTCCTCCATGTCAACCTTTCTCGCTCGTTTTGACAACTAACCTATCCACAACGTACACGCATTAAAGTAGAGGTCCACTCCCGCCTGTTCCTGCTTAAAAATCCCTCTGTTCACTCGCTATCTGCATAGAATGATTTTTCTTGCAGACCCGAATGATCCTGCTAAATCCCACTAATCTCAAATTTAAATCTCCCCTCAAGAAAGAGAGAGCAATACAAGAATTTTATTAGTTATTTTTGTCTTATGACACTGTCTTATGATTGATTCGTTAGTTACAAAAAGTTCTGATCCAAACTGCTTTCTTGAGTTCTGCAGAACTGCAGAAAAAGGACGCAGAGGATGAGAAACTAGGCGAAGACGGTGGGAGGGAAAGATGTTGAGAAGGGAGGAGGCAAAGCAAAAAAAAAACGTTAAAGTGAATCAGGGAGGGTAATTTGTCAACATGGGGACATGTCTGCCAAATGAGCTGATCTCATTTCCTGTTGACTGCAGGAATCCAAGCCCCTGGTCTTCTTCGTGTGATAGATTTCACCTATTTTAATTGGCCTAAAACACCATTTTCCCTCTCGCCCGCACACATACATTTTCGTATCTCGTATAGGCGAATTGTTCAGCCCTAAACAATCATAATTTCCACCAGAATTGCGGCTCATTACAAACTGCTCTCTTTGGTTTGCGGCTTTTGTTTGCGTAAATAATGATGCTGTAAGGAAGAAGAGGGGAGGGGGGATACAGAAAAAAATATGAGAAAGAGAAGGATGGAGAAAAGTGAACTACTTTGAGAATCTGCCAATGTATGGGGTTCGCTTTCTGATTTCCGCCTCCATGTGTTTTAATTAGCTTTCCAATAAGGCATTTCTGTCCTACACATATTGCGCTACCTTAAGTGTGTGTGTGTGTGTGTGTGTGTGTGTGTAAGATCTGCAGCAGACAGCAGGTCTCAGAGCTAGTGGGTGTATGTGTGGGTTGGCCATATTCATTTACCTCACTGCTGTCTTTGTAGGAACGCAAAGAAAGCTAAATACATCGCACGGCGAAGTCGGTTTCAATAGTAACCCAGTAAATGCAATCTTAATGCTTTTTAAAGACGATTTCCCTTCATTAAGGTGGCTGGAGAACTGACTGCACATATACTGTATGGATAGAGAGAACTGACATACTGCCATCTAGTGGTGTATTTTCTGTATTTTAGGGGTTTGCTCTTCATGCTCATTTAAAAAAAAAGTCTTTACATAGATTTAACCATGTGAGACCTATAGAATTAAACTCTCTTTTTTGACTAATACGTTATTGGCTTTTTAATTGGATGAGGCATCAGCTATTAAAAACCTTCTTTTGAAGTGAAGTGATATTATATTGAAATAAAACAAATTAATTATGGTCCATAAATTCCATAAAATCATCCCACGCAGCAATATTTTTTTTTTACGATCGTTGAAAGGTGACTTTTCATTGTCGTTGTGGTGAGTATCCTCAGCTTGTTATATTATGACAAGGTTAAACATGCCAATAAAATATAGAAGGTAGTCTTTATTGTTCATGTGGCTCTTTATGTTTGCAAATTTTACGTAAATTAAAATACATATGAAGGCAGAGCAGATGTGAAATGAAGATATTAGAGTTCTCATTGAATTTATTATTATTATTATAATAATACAGTTATTACAATACAATTATTATTGGAATAAATACAATAATTATTGTATTACTATATACTGGCATATATGTATTACTGGCAAACAGTCCCCAGCAATCCATTATGCAGAGTCTATCTATCTGTCTATCTATCTATCTATCTATCTATCTATCTATCTATCTATCTATCTATCTATCTATCTATCTATCTATCTATCTATCTATCTATCTATCTATCTATCTATCTATCTATCTATCTATCTATCTATCTATCTATCTATCTATCTATCTATCTATCTATCTATCTATCTATCTATCTATCTATCTATCTATCTATCTATCTATCTATCTATCTATCTATCTATCTATCTATCTATCTATTTATTTATCTATTTATTTATTTATTTATTACTGCATACTGGCATATATGTATTACTGGCATACAGTCCCCAGCAATTCATTATGCAGACTCCCACGCTATTTATTTATTTATTTATTTATTTACTTATTTATTTATTTATCTATTTATCTATTTATCTATCTATTTATCTATCTATTTATTTATTTATTTATGTTAGATGGACTTTTTTTCTAGTTCAACTATTTTTTAACTACATTTAACATTTTTAATTTTTTTTTTTCACTCTCAACTATCTGAATTGATTTTGGGCTGCTTTGCGTTCAAGGGATACTTAGTAGCATAATATACACTGCCATAGTTGGCATCCATAAGTTTGGGGTCAGTAAGAATTAAGAACTGTTAGAATTAAAAAAGCATTACAAAACTGTTTTAAATATTGATGATAATAATATTAAAGGAAATGTTTCCTGAGCACCAAATCAACTTATTAGAGATAGAGACCGCATATTTCAGAAGGATCATGTGACAGATGGATGCTAGATCAACATTGCATTCACGCAAATAATTCAAACTTTAAGAAGTGCTGTTCCCTGAAGGAATGCCAAAGCCTAAAGTCTATTCAGTCTTTTACGTCTAGATATAAAATGTAGTAGAAAAGCAGAAAAGTTTGTAAAGCGGTGACACCTGGTGAGTCTGACGTCTTGTACGTGTTTTGGAGTGTCAGCACTCTGTTTATATCCTCAGCGTTCGCTCTCTGATCGCATAAAGCTCTCTGTCAGTCTTCAGAAGTGAATATTACACCAGACTGCAGCATGTCCAACAAGCCAACCTGCCCAGCTGCAGTGACAGACAGCAAACCTCAGGGCACTTTGCTCTTATTAAAAATGACTCCGCTACACTATTCTTCATGGCCTCCCTCACCCTTCTGTTCAGTAGTCTTCAATAATACACAAATACATATTTATACTACAAGGATGCTTTTAATTACTGAGCTTGTAATTGGTTTGGAGGGGAGAAGTACAGGAAGTGGTTGACGTACCTTCTTTCTTGTGTGTGTGTGTGTGTGTGTGTGTGTGTGTGTGTGTGTGTTCACTCACAGGCAGGGCGCTTTTCACACAATAATCCAGTGAAGGCCTTGGGCACAGACATCTGCTTTCTAATGACAGTTAATTAGATGCTGTTGAGCGCAATCAGAGGCAGTCGGCGCTAATAAACTGGGACTCAGTGTGTGTGCAGTGTTTCTCTGTCTGTGAGAGAGTCTACAAGACGACGGCTTTGATTTAGAAGAGTCACAGACACACACACACACATGATGAGTCAGTGGTGCTTTACACTTCAGCCAGAGAATTCAGGCTGAAGACTACTGAAGAACTTGCAGAAATATGGGTGGTTGTTAGGTTGTTTGCTATGCGATTGCTAAATTGTTTGGTTTTTTACAGTGATATGCGGTTGCTAGAGTGTTCTGGGTGGTGTTTGCTTTCAAAAGGGTTTCAAATATGCATATCTACTCACTGAAAGATTAATGCTTAGGGTTAGAGTTCATTCATATCCCGTAATCCTGCGTGAGCAATAGAAGTAATCAATCTTGTGGCCACACACAGGCTAAAACCTCTGTTTATTCACAGTAGAGTTATAATCATTATTCCTAGTCTTCCGGACCCTCATCAAATGTTCATTGTGTTTCATTTCTGTTATCCTCTGGATGGATTGCGATCATCCGTCAGTGAACCGTTATGTCCCGATCTCACGGCAGTAATTGTATTTCAGTGAGGAACGTAAAGGACCTCAGCTTTGATTACATGCCATAATCCCCTTATTAGCTTTGAGTTATGCTTATAGACATCTCATTCTGTATGGTGACTGTTCCGGCTCTGATCCCACATCAGTTTCATCCGCACGACACTGACTCGTATACACATAAACAATGCTGTTATAAAAGTCTTTCTTTCTTATTGTTTTAATTATTATGTTTGATTTATTCCATAACTCTGCACAAGTCACATGTGTTTACATTATAAAATTGTGGTAACACTTTACTTGAAGGGGTGTGCATATGACTAACACCTTCATAATCATGACACGACATGTTATGAATATGAAGGAAGTTTTATGCATATTTGTGACAACTGTCATTAAAGGGATACTTCAACTTTTTTGGGAAATAGGAAATTTTACAACTCCATCAGGGTTAAACGTTTGAGTTTTACCGATTTCGAATCCATTCAGCCGATCTCATTGACTTCCATAGTATATATTTTTTTTCCTACTATGGAAGTCAATGAGACCAGAAACTGTCTGGTTACTGTTATTCTTCTAAATATCAGAAAATCGGCTGGATGGATTCGAAAACGGTCAAACTCAACTGTTTAACTCTGGGGGAGTTGTAAAATGAGCCTATTTCCAAAAAAGTGGAGTATCCCTTTAAGTGTCATTTGCTCAGTTATGACATTTTTAATGCATATATTGCATTGTTTGAGATGCCTTTGTTATGACACCTTGACATAAACCAATACATCATGACATGTCAGTGTCTTTATGACAACTTGACACTACTAAGACAACACAACCTGTCATAAACATGACATAGCAGATTAATTATATCAAACTTAAGAAACCACCTAGCTTTATTGGTTAGCATTAAATTAAACCATCAGTTGGTTTTGACATTGGCTGTCATGAAGCCATTATAACTTTTTAATGACAAATTCAGTTAGTACCACTGTAGTTGAGGTCACGAAAAATATTCATGACAGTAATAATGGCCTCATGACAGCCAATGTCAAACCCAACCACATGACAGTTAAAGTTGCCATGACAAAGACACTGACAGGTTATGATATATTGGTTTATGTCAAGATGTCATCACAAAGACATCTTAAACAATGTCATATTTGCATTCAAAATGTCATTATTGCACGAAAGACACTTAATGACAGTTGTCATAAACATACATAAACCCTACTTCATTTTCAAGACATGTCATTTTAGGGTTATGAAGGTGTCATGTCAGTCTTATGCACACCCCTTCAAGTAAAATGTTACCAAAATGGTATACACGTGATTGATAATTCTCATGTCACACTTATACTTTTTGTTGTAGTACATCACATTTTATCAAATGGTTTTACTCTATTTTAACACACCCAACGCCAACGGTCAAGTCGAATTCAGAAATCCCTCATTGAGACTTAGAAATCTGTGTGACTCTCCATTGGAATTGAATAACTGGTCTGGTCTACAGATGGTCTATCGTCTGCCGTTATCGTAAGCAGCGAAAAGGTGGCTTAGGCGTTCAACATTAACCAGATTGAATGTTTACTACTATTGCACATGTTTAAGACAGTGTGTGAAGAGCATGTGTCATTTATACATGAATTCCTCTGTCTGCTGTGCTCCTGTCATAGAGAACAATGTGGCTATTTTCAGCAGGGCGTCTGGTGAGCCCATGTGACTGTGAAACTGATTGATCCACAGCACTGAGTTTTTCACTTGCTCTCCTTTTTCACCCTTGGATTGTCCACATGCTCTTTTTTCCATCCTCCGAAGAAGTCTTCTTCATCTTGTTTTCAAACATCTCTGCCTGGTTAGACACCCACATGCTGTTTGCACATTATATGTGATTGCAGAGAGGAGCGCCATCTTCTCCACACCTGCCTAATGCAGCGTACCACAGATCAAACGCAAACAGAAGAGTGTTTTATTTCTTCTGTCTCAGTAAGATGAACAATTTTAATTGTCTGAGGTTCCTCTAGTCTAAAGGAATCATGACTAGCGCTCAAGTAGGTCTCCAGATGGCAGCTACAAGTTTTGTCAGATATGAAATGAAAAACTTAAACTGTGGGACAATATTTCAAAATGATTTCGCTATTGGTGACAGTTGACAAAGCATATGGCTTTCTCAGATATCATCTTGTAGCAACAACAAACACAGTCGAGAACAAATGACTCTTATGGATCAATTCAGAAACGAGTCATTTAAAAAGATTCTAGTGATTTGAGTAAGTCAGTGAATCGTTAAGGAACCTTTTTTTTGTTAAACATTAAAACAAACTATACAAATTAAGTATCTGTGCCATTATATTTCACTACTTTAAACTTTAGGTGTCTTTCACAGTTAAAAAGCATCTTTTTTAGGCTTTTTTTTACCGTGTCTCTTCCTTTAACAACCACTTCTGTCACGACGGTCAATGTGGTCACGCTCACGATGTCCCTGATGCGCTTTCCTTCTCTGAATTTTGGACGAAGCAAAACTCGATTAGCTGAGCGAGCCAATGAGCCTGTAGAGCAGCTGTCACCTTCCATTTACCTCATAAGATCATTGATCAGACAGACTTATGGAATGAAATATTAACACAGCAAGATGATCACATGAAGACAGTGCCCAAGATACGCTTTTGTGTGTCGCTGTGTGCACAATATAACTGTGTGTCTATTAGACGGTTGAGAGCGAAAGTAAGAGACACCATCTGGTGTGAATAATTCTTATAGAGGACATTTATATTGGTGACATAATGAAGTGGAGATTGAGCTATTATCTTTGTCTGTATTTCTAAACCATGCCAAATTATTCAAGAGGGCCATGAGAAGCCCTGCCATATATATTATATACAGTCCCGGCTGCAGAGCTCCACTATTACACGATACACTGCGACACCATGCAATTGTCCATACTTTTCATTTATTCTTCATTCAAAGTTTTTGAGCTTAACCAAATGATCGTTGTCTTTAATAAATAGTTAATTACTGATTTGGAATATATACATTTTAAAGTTTCCTGCGTCAGGAATGACGAATATCAAGATTAACTTATAGTGAGCATTACACGACAGAAAAGGTCATCTACAGGAAATGTAAAAATCGGATAAACGAGCATGCAGAATAAAATATCGTCCAATACAGATAAATTAAAAATGATATTGTTACCAAGGTGATATTGTCATGTAGGACCCATGTGTGTCAGTGTTCCCTTAAATAAATATAGTCAGACAATAAAATAATTAACGATGTTTTTATGACGAAATCCATGAATATGTTTCTAGGTTTATGGCAGTGTTACACTTAAAGAAGTGGTAGAGTTGTTGCTTACTGAGGGCTGAGCCAGGCTTCCACTGTTAATGTCTCATACACACACGTATATAAACGTGCACATGTGTGTATGAGCTCCCCTCTGCTGGGTTGACTAATTGGCTGTGCAGTGCTGAGGGAGGTGTTTAGTGTCGGGGGGTTGTGCAGCTGTAGTCTCGTAGTGATAAATCAGTGTTCCTGCTGATCTATGAGCCTCTGTCTGCTCGTATGCAACGGCCCATCCCTGCTCAACACCTGTCTTCTTCCCTCTCCGACACACATGGTGTGTGCAGTATTTAAAAGCCAGAAATTACGCTCATGTTTGTGTTTTATTAGTCTGAGACTGTATTGAAAATCTGAGATTCAAAATCTAATTTAAACCTGGAAAGGACTAGAAAATTATGATTTTGACATTTTCTTTTTAAAAAAAGATTATTTTAAATTCTCACATTTATTTATCTTCTTAATTTTTTTATCTCAAATTGCTTTTTTTTTCTAATAATATAACTTGTAATCAGGAAATTTGTATTACATTTACACAAAAAGTGGAGATATTGTAGAAAATGTGTCACAATGTAGGTTGGATTCGAACCCATATTTCCCATTTCAGCACCACTGCACAATGTGTTAACCATTAGGCCTCAGCTCTGAGATTTTCAAACTTAGTCAAACCTTGCACAGACATGTCTCTTTTTTGTAAATCAACTCTTAAATGCATGAATGTTTCGCCAATCATTATTACATTTTTTGGGTCTCTACCTTTTGGAATAATATACAGTAAAACTCGACTTTAGGATAACAGTTGCAGAAGAATAAAATAAAGCGTATTTACTTACCTTTTGGAGTACAGCATCTGGCTCATATTCGCGATCTCAAACATATTCTCAAAACTGTCATTTTCAACATCTTCAAAATCAATATTTTGATCACTGACAGCTTCTTCACCAGATCCACCATCAAATGACAGTGACTCTTACATTTGATTGCATTTAGTACTTTCTCAATCGCTGCACCATTTCAAGTTTTGCTGATGATTCTTCCTATTCTATTGTTTTCTGCTTGCGGTAACTTTGAGTCAAACCTCACGTTATCATTGTGTATCAGACATTGCCACACTGTGGAATAAAGGTGAATTGCACTTCATTTTCTTCTTGTGCAGGAAAAATATACTTACACTGTTACACAAATCGGGTCATTAGCGACCATATACAATTACTACCAAAAAAATTATAATAATAGGAAAAAGGGCATTATTTTATAATAACATTCTCCTGTTATATTGTTTATTATGAATTTATTGAGGAATACTAAGAAGGTTGATGTCTAACTATAAAAAATAAATAAATAAATAGGGTAGTGAATGAAATGTCGGCTCATGCATTTTAAGGGTTACTGAAAATGCCTTGTTTTCTGTGTGTCATCAGGTTCATTCAGGAGATCGAGTCCTGTATGGGTCCTGCGCAGGCCAAGCAATGTCAGCTACGTACCTTCCTCACCTACTACATCAACGACCTGTTCCTCAGCCAGGTCCGCACCGAGACCAATAAGGAGATTGAGGCTGTGACCAAAGTGTCCGACCCGCTCAAGATCCTGGCCAGCGCTGACACTATGAAAAACCTGGGAGTTCAAAGACCTCTTCTACAGGTATCTTTTTCGTTTGTTGGTTTGTAAATGAGCCTTTTTCAGACATTTTCCAGTAAATGTATGACAATATTAGTACACACACAATCACACAGAAATATAATACACATTTATTTTTCGCCGTTGCTTCTTCCTGCCTTTCATTAGTCGATCCGTTTCTTAGATGAACTGTTTAAACATCATTTGGCGACCGGTCAAGTGTACAAAAGCCCAGCGTGATTGTTTTCTCTTCTGAACTTCACCCAAGAGGAAGGTTATTTTTTCTCTCGTCCTGTCTCTTCTCCCATGAGTGTCAATAAAGGCCACCTACCCCCCTATCACCCTGCATCATAATTGGACCTGAAATTGTGTTTGATCCTGGCTGACCTGGAATCAGCAGTTAAGTACAGCTTATATAACACACAGCACTGCTCCTTGGTGTGCACCTGCCACCTGTCCATCTCTCCAAGGGCTTCTTCCTGTCAGCACAGGAAGTACAACAGTTTTGTTTGCTGTTGAGACCTCTATATGTGCTTACTTCATCAGCAAAGGGATTTAGCACTCTCTCTTCTCGCCTTTACAATATTTGCTTGTTATAGTTCCTATAACAACAACAAATTAAGAATCATTTAATCATATATTAATAACGTTATATTATTTGAATATTTTATTGAATTATTTTAGTACTGCCTTGAAGAAGCTGCCACACAAACCTTTATTATTGGAGCTTATTTCCAGTCTTTCTACTTCTGTTTCTTATTTAAAACAGTGTGTTACTTATCGTTTATGTGTGAAATTTACTAGCAATTTCTAAGTGAAAATAGTTTCAAAGTAAATCCCACACTAATTCAGTGTAACCGATATTGTCTTCTATGCTTGTCTGCATGCTTCTGTTTGTTCCGGAGTGAATGCATGTGCAATTGTGCATGTACAACTGAGTTATTTCAATGTCTCTCTGTGTTCGGAATCCATGATCTGGTCAATTAACTTCATGAGAAGCTCTCTTTGCAAATATATGAGTGCAAGAATGCCATTGTGCTGAGTGTGATGAGTTTTAGCGCTCTGATATTACTCAGACGAGAGCCATTATGGTCCCCTTTTACTCTTTAAGCTGAGACCTGTCATCACAAGTATCTCCAAGTTGTGTGTTCGTGTGTGTGTGTAGGTACGTACGTCTTAGCATTGCTTTCATTTTGCGAATGCGAACGGTGGCAGTTCATTACAGAGGGGAAGACATCAAAAGCTCACAGCCATTTGTTTATGATTATGATTTCTCCTTAACGAGGACTGCGGCATCTTGCTAATTACCCTGCTGGGCTAATGAGCGCCTCTCTGGATAGCGGGAGCTCCATAAAATGCTCTTTGTTTTGGCTTTTATTTTATTTAATTTTTTTTCATTTTAATTACCTTAAATCAAAGGTGCTGCAGCTTTGCTCCTGACAGCCCGTGTGGCACGTTCCATCCCGGCCTTTTGCTTTGTACTGTCGTTGAACCATATCCTGGATCACGCGACGCACTGAGGGAACGAGAGTTTGCTCTTCAATGAGGCATTTAATGAACTCTTTTATGATGAGCTGTATTAGTATGTGAACTTATTTGTGTTCTCAAGCATGTGTGTGTATTTATTTGTGTGCCTTTGATAACTGCCCGTTCATTGTGAACTTAGCAGAGGAAAGAAAATCTCTACGGTATTTGGAAAGCATTTGCTCCACGTCCATCTGCATCAGGGTCCAAAATGGACACTTGCCAAGCTCTAAATGTGGGTAAAATTTGGCTTTAAAGATTAAATAAAATTTTACTCAACAAATGGCCTGTTACACGTTTGCAAGTTGTGAAATTGAAACTTTCTGGCTTCAAAGAAGTTCTTACTCCAGTATTGGCTTTGGCCATTCCTTAACAACTTTCCTGTTTTTTTACTTTTCAAAAAAAAAAAAAAAAATGTCGCATTGTGTTTTCTAAAAAATAATGCTAATTTGGTGCTCATGAAACATTTCCTAGTATTATCAATGTTGAAAACAGTTTTGCTGCTTAATATTTTTGTGGAAACCATAATGTTTTCTTGATAAAGAGTCCTATTGATCCAAAATAAAATATGTAGAATATATAAAAACATATATAACGTAATAATATGAAAAAAAATGACTCTCTGTGTTGGCAGGTTTAGTAAACATTTAATTTCGGACCATATGCACGGTATTCAATGGTGGCTAATAAGGCCAAAGCGAAAGTGCCAGTGATGAATTGGTGAAATGACACACCTTGTGTTTGATGCTAGATTGGAAGGAGGTTATGTCCATGACCATTTGATTGGCTACTGAACTCTCTGTTTAACCCTGCCCTCTTTGTCTCATTAGCATGTGATCACTTGAAATAGACTGGAAGAGCAATTTCACAGCATGTTTCTGACAACAAAATACATGGAAAAGTCCAATTTCATCTGAAGTTATGAAACAAAAGTTTAGTTTTCCACCTCCCAAACCAGAGTTCAATGCAGTGTGTCATTGAGAAGGTCCTGGAACCGTGATTTTGACCCTGTTCTCAAGACTGAACAGCCATTTTTCCTGTGAGAAGCCATGAAGTTGAGTGACGCTTCTCTCCAGATTGTCTATTGCCTCTGTGATACATTTTAGACCAAATGGAGGAGGCAAATGATGCTTAAAGTAGTGCTCTCCTGTGGTCAAGGAAATGATGACAAAGAGATGTGGGTGTGTGTTTATGGGTGCATGTCTGTGTATTCCAGGTGCCGTGGCTCGGATGTTACAGCAGGTGTTTTATGAGAAATCAGCCCGGGAGAAGTGGAGCATTGATCCGTAGGGAAAGGGGGTTTTCTTTTAGTTTCACAACATTAAATATACTGCACTTTGCCATCAGGAACCATGTTAACACTCACACATATAAACACCCACTCCCGTTTACTTGCTATACTGCAAAGGAGGTAATCTTAGGACAGATTTTATGTCAGTTGTTGTCAGCATTTTTAAAGCTAACCAACTTTTTGTCACCTTTTTCCTTTTGTAAAAACTTTTTTAGACAACCACCGTATATATTAATATGGTTGGATGTGTTGTATTTCAATGTGTTGCACTTTCTCTTTACCGCAAAGAAATTTTCGATATTCTATATGTTGAATAATCAACTGAAAAGTAGACAGTTTGACTTATTGAATAGATTGCACTTCTATTCACAGCCTTACTTTCATTCGCCTAAAATGAAATATGAGAGTCCATTTACGGACTATTTGGAAAAGGTTGTATTTCAAAGGCTGTCTTACAGCAGACACTTACATGAAAAGTTGGAGGATAGTGGAGAAAGTTAACAGCCGTGTGCTCTGGCAGAAAAAGGTGTTACTGCATTAGCATTACAAGCACAAGGATCGTTGAAATACAAACAGCCCCTGCTACTAGCACCCCCCCCTGTCCTGGAAGCTCAAGTTGGCTGTCCTCGCTCTGTCTAGCATCACAACAAGGCCAGTGATATCAGAAGGCCTGGCCGTCCATGTTCTGCCCGCTCTCGTTCTTAAACTGCTCTCCATTTCTTTCTCCGTGCTGATATGTTCCACTGATGCTATCTGCAGGTCCAGGGCCCACTGATGGATTTATTTCATTAGAAATGTTTTGGGGGGTCACCGTGTGGCTTGTTTGGAGATTGGCTCTATTAATCTTCCCCACCGCGGGATCCATGGTGCCGCTTACATGGGCCATATGTCCAGACACCTCTTACAGGAACGCTTATACTCACACACTTCATTTTTGCTCACGTTGGTGGTAAAATGGCAAATAAATGTGTATTTTATTACTGGTTATATTGTCATTCATACACACAGATTTCTAAACCAGATCTCTGTGTAAAGGCCTAACAAGTTTTGACATCTTAAATGCTGAAATATTAGGCCACTTGTTTTCTGGGAATCTACAAATGTCCAATATTATTCATATTATTAAGTTATTTCAGGCAAAGAGGATCTCAGTATAGGTATTCATGGTTGGAGCTGTACTGTTCTCAGAATATTCAGGGCTGTGTTTTATTTACAAGTCTGTTTTTAGAGACGTGATTTACTGTCTGTCTTTGCCATTCAGTCAAAGCTCATTCTGAAATGTGGACTTGAGCTGCCACCAGCGCTTTGCTAATGAAGCTGACCTTTTTAATCACACTTTATTCACCATCAACACACACAAACGAACCTCTACACATCAATCTAGAGGCGAACTAATGAGAGTGACCTTTTTGTTTGTAGGGTCTGTGTTGTGTGGGGGTGTATATTTGGGGTCTCTCTCTCTCTCTCTCTCTCTCTCTCTCTCTCTTTGTGTGTGTGTGTGATGTCTGTTGATTGGCATCTTGTAGTGCTTGGCTCCACTGGTGTGGCACAGACGGTGTAAGCCTTTATTGGGGACTTTCTCATGACCACAAAAAGAGCCAATCACAGAACGATTCAGGTTTAAATGGTGTTGTCTAGACCTTGTTTATATCTGCAGGAAGTCGTGTCTGTACATCAGAATTAGAAAGTTGCCATGATAATATACAGAAGATTTTATTTTATAAATGTTTTGTTTTTGTTTGGTTTCATTTGATTATTTTATTATATATTTAACCATTGTATAGATAGAATGGGATTGGGATTTTTTTTTAAACAAATATTGAATGTGTCTTTTCTCTAAGGTCACAGATGCATATAACGTGTCTGAATAGAGAATGCCTATGTCACCATGGATGACTTCACGGTCGATCAAGTGACATTATTATAAAGTTACAGGAAATGCGGACATTAGAATCCATAGAATAATTTAGTGTTTAATGAATTATTGATTTCTAACACTTTTGCTAATATGCTGTATAAGTATATAGAGTCATTTTTCCACAATGACAATAAATCATTTTCCATGACCCCTTCTAACCTTTCTTCGCACCCTGCAGTTTGAGAACCTCCGCCTTAAAGTGTTGGTCAGCCAACTCAAGACCTGATCTAGATTAATGTGGTAAATTCATGCTGTTACTTCAAAAGACTGCAGTCCTTTCAATTTAACTGATGAAATTTATCAAGATTTCGCTGACAGTGATGCAGTGTGCGCTCTTTCTTCTGTCCTTAAGGGCGCTGTCACCTTCTCCTGTTTTTTTTCGGCTTTTTCTTTTCTGTTGTTACCTCAGAACTCCTCAGTTCTGACTTGGATTCCTTCCCCAGGCCAGTGTTATTTTTTGGGGGACCAAAAGTTGCCTTCTGAGTGTTTCTTCACCCGTGGGCTGAACACAGTCCTTCTTTCCACTGACACTGGCCTAAACTTGGGCTACCTGTTCACAGTATGGAAGAGCTAATCTCCGCCTAAGGAGCTAAAACAAGACTAAAGTTCAAATGTAGCCAAATATCCTGTAAAGCAGGCCAAGTGAAGAAAAGCAGGCGTTTATTTAGCCCTACTTTGAATTTGAAGAGAACTGCTCAGAGTGCAGACTTTGGCTGTTGTGAGTCATTTTAATATATTTCCATATATTTCCAGTGCATTGGGGTGTTTCTGCAGGGTTTCAGTGTGCATTCAGTGTACACAAACATCCATTCCATAATGATAATGTGCATATCATCGCCTTCTGTTTGTTCCCCTCTCTGCACCATTAGCCCCATATGGCTCTATTTCAGGGGGTGTTTGTGAGCATGTGCGCGTTATTGAGAAATAAGCATAAAGTTGAGTCTCAGTGCTGCTACATTTATGATGGATGTATGTGTGGTCCTATTATTATGCTGAAGCGAGACTGTAAGACTTTAAGAAACTCTGAAAAAGTTAGAGGTGGATACACAATGTCTTTGTTTTTCTTGTCAAAGATTGTGCGTTCAATCATAACCTATGATATTTTGGCTCATTTGGTCTAAGCTTGCACTGAACCCAATGCACTCACGCTACCCATAAACACGCTGTTTATGTCCTTAGATTGATCCTCTGTTGTGATGAATGTGGATTTACATTTGGATTGAACACTGTTGTATTCATTTGTTCGGTAATCAGCTCTCCTCCAGAGCCGGTGTACCTTTATTTAAATCACTTCTAATAAAACAGGCTTAATCCTTCTGCCAGCGGATTTACGGCAGGAAGTGCAGTCCTGGCGCTTTTGTGCCGCTCTGTTTGTTACCGCCGGTCGAATCTGTCACTCACACACACCGCGCTTTAGAATAAATGACAGGTTTACATTTAGTTGTTACACGTATGTCATGCATGTTTACGGTTTGCGCTTGTGTGTTTGGCCTGTACTTCACCTCAGTCTGACTCAAACAATGTCAGACACAGATTGCTGAGAGCTACAATAGAGGCGTGAAAGAATAGTTCACACAGAAATAAAACGTTCATGACTTATTCACCATGTGGTTCCTGTATAATAGCTTTTCAGCAGAATGTTTTAGCCTGAAAAATAAAAATGGTGAACTTTATATATATTTTTCCCTTTATAAAATGTAATAATAAATTATTTTATGTTGATAATAAATATTTTAAAATGTAGTCTTTAAAAATAAATAAATAAATAAATAAAATCTATTCAATTATATAGAATAATACAATTTATTCCCTTTATTCTTTCCCTCTACAATAGCTCTCATAAATATGTGAATATTTAAATGTTTGTTTAGATGTAATGGCTTCAAAACACTTATATAGTGCATAAGTTATATGGGCCAATTTTATGGTGCTTTTCGTCACTTCACAGTCCCAGTATCCATTCACTTACATTGTATAGAAAAAAATGAGATGAGATTGAATATATTGTGACAGCGTTTTCTTTTTGTATGAACTAACCCTTTAAAGAGCAACAGAAGCAACCTCCTGCATCTGCATCTGTCCATACATTTGGTTTGCGGTTGAGTGGCAGGGTCATGTTGGCATGTGTGTGCATGTCTGTGGGTCTCAGTGGTGTACGGTCACACTGACAGTGATGAATGAACTGCCCTTCTCATGCATTACACTCCTTTACCCTGGAGAGGCTTGTGTGTTTCTCCATGTTTTTTTTTTTTTCACCTCTACTACGAACAAAAGAAATTGCTCTTCCAAATTAATTTACTAAGCATTCTACTATAGTCTTTGCATACGCACACCATTGTATAAATGTTTGTATCTATAACCCGTGTGTGTGTGTACGTGTGTGTATTGTGGTGTAATTGAAGTGCCGGAACGGTTCGGGTTAAATGCTCTGAACTCTGTGCTATGGGGTCAGAACTGGATTAATGGAGAAAACCCATGGCCCGTGAACCTTCTTTACACACACACACTCATCTCAACATCTGTCCAACTGCTTGTCATCCATTCTGAATAGGAACACCAAGTCATTTTAAGGGATTTTAAAATGTGACTCCCAGCCATGGAGAAGTCATTAACATTACATATACAATATTAATTGAGTGTAGAGCCCATTCATTTATTCATTCATTCATTCAACCTTTAATAAATTAAAGGTTATATCTATACATTAAATTGACTAGATAAATATGTACTTTGAAGATGTAAAGTAATGCTTATTTGGGAGTGGAGCCCTTTCTCTTCTGGCATTACAGTACATTACATATTATAAATATTATATAATTATGTATGTGTTATGAATGTTCAGAATGAATTGCATCACATATTTAAGGCAGAGTTTAAAATGTTTCTTGGTGGTTTGTTCCCAAGGTGTGTGTGTGTGAATCATGTATTCTTACAGTATCTCAGTACATCGACTGAGATCTCTGCTTACGCTGCATGGGTGTAAAACGTTTTTTTTCTGTCTAAATTTGACTCAATTAAAAGTCAAAGTATCTAGTCAAAACTTTCCTTATTTAATTGAAAGTTAAAAAGCCAGCTTTTCACTTTGACTGATTATATCAAGAGACAGTGGAAATTTTCTCATTAAAGTAACTTTGAAGCACTAGCTGTGTAAAGAATCTTCCTTAAATGTTGTGACTATGTAGGATTCTAGGATACCAGATCTTGAAATCTATTTAATTGTTACATTTTATACAGTAGTTTGACATTAACATATAATATAATTATTTATAGGCTGATCACTGACCTTGTTCAACAGGTGTAACATTATTAAAATGCATTCTTTCAGTTCAAAGACTCTCTTGATAAGGACAAATACAGTGACATATTATATTATTTTTTGTTTACTTTTAATAAAAGTGAAGAAAAATTCATAGGAATGTGATTTGACTTTGTTCTTCAGTAAGAAAGAAAATAAATTATATTTTTAATAAGATTAAATATATATATTTACTTAACTATTACTGTCAAAGATGGAGCTAAGGCTAACAGAAAACAGGCAATATATACTAACCAAAACCAATGAACGAAACAAGAAACAGGTTCATTGCATTAATCAAACAATGAGTAACCATGGAAACTAATACTAATTCACAGAAAAAAAAACAGAACAGGAAACAGTGCAAACTCAGACCACATGTCACACTATTATTAGTAGTATTATTGTCCATATTAATGCAATCTTCATGTCCATAAATCAATACGTTATGTGTTTTGCGTGGAGTTGAGCTGAATCTACTCATCTTGTTGGGAAAATCTGCCTGCAAGTGATTTAGATACTATTGGCAGCCATTATGAATAGCCCTGCCATTTCTGCTGCGACTCTCACGGTTCTTACTTGTCATTCTGTGAGAGAGAGTGTGTGTGATTTGTGTGTATACTAACACTCATGGCCTCTGAGTGTCCCTAAGCATGTGCGTTAAGTTCTCTCTGCTCCACTGCGTGTTGTGTTTCCCTCTCATTGATGCTCACCAGTCGAGTCCCACTGCACGCTGAGCGTTCATTATTATGACTCTCTTCATTTAGACTGCGTTAAACCTTGTGCCATTAGCAAACACTCCCTCCAGCAGCTCTGCTCATTTTAGGAGGAGTGTAATCAAGGCTGGCGTGGCTGGACGTACTCCAGTAAGAATTCAAAGGTGCTCTGTTGTGTGAGCCGAGCAAGAATGGGTCAGGAGATGCCGAAATTTCCAGCAACAGATCTTAAACCTCCCATGGCACACTGTGATATTTAAGTAGAAAGGAAGGATTTTGCTAGCGATGAGACAAGAGAACCTCTGCTGGTTTGATTTTTTTTCTCTAAAGCTCTCGCCGTCTGTCTGTCTGTTTCGCTTGTGAGGCTTCTATCCATCCTTTAACTCTATTTTTCTCTCTTTCTCTCTCTCTCTCTCTCTGGAGCTTGATTACTTTTTAATGATTTCTGGGGCTAAGACGAATGAGTGTGTTAAATAAGGAGAATTAGACATGTGCCGCAGAGCACTGGGGCATTTGTTACTTGAATAATGGAGCTTAGAGACTTTGTTTACTGGGAAATATTGAGTTTCATAAATGAGAGGGGGAAAAAGAGACCGAATATTACAGCTTCTTGGTGTGATATTTCTCTGGTCATTCACTGTAGCTTTTATTAAGCGTGAGCAGTATATTGAACATGCATGATCTATTCAATATAATGTTGGCAATGTAAAATTCACGAACGTCATAAACACTGACTATGATTAAATGCGCTTTTTTATTTGACTATCGACTTGCCACGGCAGTTTTCACAATCTCTCTTTGTGTCATGGCCAGACTTATGAGATCGCTAAGACTTATTTACTCATTTAAAACTCATTAACGTGAAGTAGTTTTGGAATGTTTGAGTATGATTCATGAATCGGTTTGGTCATTACTCATAAATACCCATAGAGGTCTCTCTCTGTGTTGCATTTTTAAATGATATATGTAAAATATATGTCGGTAAAATGTGCATACTGTTAAATTGGTGGATATCAATTCCTCCTTACATTCATTTTGTGAAAAAGTATTTAAAACAAGCCTTTATTGTTTTAACGACTGTAGATTTTAATGTATTTTGATCTCTCTGTATATGAAATATTTATAGATAGATACACTCTAAAAATGCCATTAAAATTAAACGTTAAAAAATGTCATTAAAAAAATTAACCCAATGGCTGGGTTTGTCCATGTTTGACCCAAAGTTGGGTTAAAACTGGGTTAAAAAGCGTTTTCTAGAGTGTAATATTTCTAAATGGTGAATATATGGAGGTATGTGTACTCTATATGATGGTGTAATTTTTTATATATTTTTTTTATTATGGAGAAATAGTTTAACTGTAGGTATGTGTTCATACAGTTTGATAGTATTCAAAATGCACAGTATACTTTTTTCAGTATTTTAATACTATCACATATACATAAATAAATACATGTGACTAAATTTTTCTCTATTTGGATAAATATATCGATTATCATCAAAATGCTGACCGTTTCTGAGAGGTATGTTCTGTTTCCAGTCACCATGTCAACCTTTCGTAGATCCTCGTTCACACACATAATCGGATACACTATGGCGTTGATGGACTTGTTCCAGTGTGACCAGGGGCATAGCTTTGAAGGCTAGCGTTCCCCCGCTGAGTCGTTTCTCTCCCCCCCTCGATTCCCTGGTGCAGTTTACTGCTAGAGAGCTTGATGGGCCAGGGCAGAGTCACGGATCATTACCTCGCTCTCCGCCCCTGGGGCTCAGGCAGGGGGCGCAAGCAGCAGGCAGTGATATGTGTATTAGCCATAGACAGTAAAAGAAATGGACAGAGCGATCTCATTGGAACTCCATTGAGACGACTGAAGCCCGTTTTTGGCGATTTTTTAGCACTTCCGTCCCTGACGCGCAGACTCATACAGAGCTAGTCTACGTAGTTGTGACGTGAGTGACCCGTTTGATTTCTAGTGCGGTGGCATGAGAAATCTGAATCATTCCCTTCCGAAACATGCGCAGAGGCGGAGAGTATGAATAGTAGCTGTCCACGGGCTAGGAGAAGGAGACAAGTTTGCTAGGTATTCTGATAAATTATTTTATCATTCTGCCTCCACGTTTCCCGATTGCGCGCGAGCTTCTTCTCGTGTCCATACGGTAATCTCAAAAGGGTATGACGCAATCGTTAGCCTACTTTCACTAAAACTGCTTCTACGGGGCCATAACATAAGCTACAAGGTAATGGAGCTATTTATACATTGTCGAGTTTCTTTAGAAATAAATAAAGGACAAATGGGGTCTTCAAACGCCTCAGATGTAAAGTTATTCACTGTCAAAGTTACGCCAAAATGAACGTGAGTCAATGGGAATGCTAACGCTAGTGAAGTTCTGCAGCAAGATGTCAGCTCCCACGAGGCTTCAACTTCCGCTCGATGGATTACCCCCTTGGTATTAGCAGATTGTACGCCGAATGTACAGCAATGCGCTAATAATAACAAACTACTCGGGGCACTCGCCGCTGCCCCCTGCTGCGTAGGATGGCTCATGATGTGGTCGGTTTGAGTTACTGCCGAGTCCAATTAAACAGAGCATTTGTGCCAGTGCCTCAAGTAAACTACGATTCGGTAGGCAACACCGTTACTATCCTCCTGCCAATGGCGTGCTAACACTCGCTGTCACTTTCAGTCAGTCACTACTGGCGTTAGAAATGCAGCCAAGTGTTGGTGTCTATGCTCTTTTGTTTTGGCCCTTCATAGTGCTAAAATGTGGTTCTGTTTTGTGCCCGGGTTTGAGTTCTTTTGCTATTAGCATCATTAGCTTTGATGGCAGGGTGCAATCGTTAAATGGTTGAGACGAAGACGCAGTGTCTGAAGGATGATGTGGACAAGTGGTTTGTCATTGCCACACATAAAAGTGATATCCCTGGTCATATGTTTGTATCGTGGTGCTTCTTTTACTGTAGTCCTACTCTGACAGGTGAATGGAGGGCTTTGATCGAGCTTGTTTTTCGGGCTATTTGACTTGTTTGCTCAAAAGCGAGCAATTGAGCAGATCGACTGCCGCATTCTAGAGTCTATCACGCTCCTTTATAGAGGGCGGCTGCACTGGTCCTCCTTAAACTCAACCCTGACCTCAGAGCAGAACCTCCCCCGCACCTTAACAACAGCGACATTTAGAGTTTCTAAAGCAATCGTCTGATTCATAGAAACGAATAGAGGTGATGCCCTGACTTCAGAGTGTATTATATTGAGTGTGTGCGTTTGTGTGTTTTCAGAGCACTGTGGTTGTGGAGAAGTCAATTCAGGATCTAATGAGCCTGATGCAGGATCTGAGTGCGTACTCCAACCAGTTCCTGGAGATGGTCTGTGACAAGCTGAAGGAGTACAAGGAGATCTGCAATTCTGCTTACAGGTAATAATAAGAAGTGACACACAAAATCGTATTTGAGAATACAATAAAAAAGATAGTAAAACATAATGGCAAGAAATGTCTTTCTGTTGGGTTGACCTGGCAGGCTGCACGCAACAACGACATACAACGCGACCAGTGTAGTTCTGATTCATGAATAAATGACTCTTATGAAGTGGTTCTTTTTAGTGAATTAAAAACATACAGCACTGCCAGTCTAGTCTGTTTCCTGAACAAATGACTATTATGTGCTGATTCTTTTAATGAATAGTTCAAAAAGACAAGTGTCTGTTTTAAATTAGTCTGAATTTCTAAAGAACATTATATTACTATTATTATATTATTATTACATAATGCCTTACATCATACATTTATGTTCATTCTAATAGTTAGACATTTCTTTAAAATAAAGGAAAAACCTGTTTTACTTCCCAATATACTCCCTGCAGTACCAGTATCTCAGATCCCCGGGGGGGTCTACGGATGTCTGAAAACCTTGGTATTAGAAACACTGGATGATAGGTCTGCTCATGTGTTTAAGTGAAGTGTGTATGTGTGTGTGTCCGATCACATATGTGTAAGTCAGCAGGGATCTGGACTGAGCTCAATCATGGGTAGAAAGTGCAAAGGCAGCCGTTTCCTCACACAATAATCACATGCTACCAATATGTCCCCCTCTCTCTGTCTCCTTCTCTGTCTTTCTTTTGTTCTATCTCCCTCGTTCTCAGCCATAAGATGAGTTCTACATGATCTGTTCAATCATTTTACACATCGCAGACAAAAACAGTTTATTCATCCGTGCTCTTGTCTGCCTCTCTGTATGCTCTTCTGTGGAACCGTGTTCAGCTGTCATCCAGTGCACACTTTTAATGACCTGCTTATGCAATACGGAAGAGATTTATCTGAACTTATGGTTCATTTACATATTTTAGAATTTCTCAGACATGGAGTGAAATGGAGCTCGTTTAATCCCTCAGCCAATCACAGACTCTGTTCCCGACTTAGCTCCTTACGCAGTTTCATCACACTTTATATCTTCCATTTACAAGTCATTAACAAATAATTATATTGCACTGAACAAATCAGTAGATTAATTTCAGAATATTTTTAGCTATTGCAGTGTATATTAACATCTGAGTATTATATAATGTGTTTAGCACGTTTACAAACACATTGAACTGTGGAGCTATATATATATATATATATATATATATATATATATATATATATATATATATATGAATCTGGCTAAATTCATATTAGTATATAATATAATAAATATTTTTAATTTTAAGATTTAAACATTTTGTGATTTATAATATACATTTTTTATATAATGAATATATCTTGGACTATATTTAATATTTATTAAAAACATTTAAAAAAAAAATTAAGGCTGAAAATTAGAATGGTACATTTCCATGTTCCCAAAGTTGTATTATATTATTGTATTGGCGCTTTTTCATTACCAGTACCAGCTCGACTCGGCTCGACTCAGCTTGCTTTTCGTTCCACTTTCCATTGAAGACAGTACCGCCACAAATAGTACCCGGTCGTCATAGTGACACCTTTCGTCCTTCGTTGCCCTATCAATCTCTCGCAGGATCGTCTCTTCGGCCACCAAACAAAGGAAAGTCTGCACCTCCTCGTTTGACCACGGCGTATTCTTCCGAGTTGCCATAATAATAGTAGTTAGTTTAGTAACTATTCCTGGCCAAACTATTTAAAAATAGCGAGTTATTCTCATAGACAGTAAAAGAAAGGTTATTTTGGATACTCCATCTGGCGCGTGTAATGATGACACAGTGAATGCTGACGATTCTCTCCGACCAATCAGCAGTCGGCATTGTTTTCACGTGACATTTTAGTATCGCCTTAACTCGCCTTACAAAAAAAAAAAAAAATGACCCGAAAGCAGGAACAGATACAAGTTTTACACAGTGGAAAACCAAACAAAGGCGAGCCGAGTCGAGTCGAGCTGGTTCTGTGTAGTGGAAAAGCGCCATAAGAGGTTAGCGACCCCTGGTAAAAATCTTGTATATTGTACCTTTAATCCTGAAGTGTTGTTGAGATTATTGTGTGATGTGTGTGTGTTTTAGGGGTATCGTACAGTGTGAAGAGAAGCTGACCATCAGTGCATCCTGGGCTAAAGATGAAGACATCAGCCGTTTGCTGCAGTCTCTGCCCAACTGGGCCAGCATGACCCAGCCCAGACAGCTCAGACAGAAGAGAGAAGAGGAAGAGGACTTCACAAGGTGAGAGCACACGCTAATATACACATAATACCAATGCACACTGTCCCCAATGTGAGCTCTCCACACAGATTCATCACAGAGCACATAGTATATACAAACACACTCCTATCAGCTCACATCCGAGCAGGTTAGCACACAGACGCCGGTCATGTGCTGTGTAACACTGATCTGCAGGCCTTTACGTCTTATAAATAGATCAATGAACACACTTATGTACTCAATCCATTTCAAGTCCAAAAATGACATTTTTTTTGTTTGCCAGACACAAATGCATTTTGGTATTCTGCTTGAGTCCGGATTGAGGATGAAATAGCTTCAAGAATAGCTTCAGCTGACATCTTTGAACAAGAACAAATTCAACTGGAGGCAATCACACTATCTGCTGTAACATTCCAGCATCACAAACACACACGCGATTCTGTTTTGGATTCACTTGCTCACTCTATCTCCCTCCCTTTCTCTCTTTTCCTCTCAAGTGCACACTTAAATTAAAGAAGTCACAAGTATGAGGAAAAACTGTGATTGGATCCATTTTTATCGAAATTGTCCTCAAAGTGTTCTTTCGTCAGTTTGGATGTGCCATGGCCTGCAATTGTACAATAAATAAATTAACTGGTTATGCGGGGCAGAAAAATCCAATCTAGCCGACCTGTTGAAGCTAAACGCAGACGGCGAGCAGGAGGCTTTTATCATATAAATGACCCTGACAGTTTCATCAGCTAAAGAGGGATTACGCCACATGTATGGCAATGCTATATAGAGTGATAAAAGCGTGTTAAAAAGTCTTCCGTTCAATAGACGCTGCTTTTTATCTTTAAGTATTGAGCAGCGTTCAGAAATGAGCCACGTGGGTTTTATTCTACCACATTCATCACAGACCTGTAGAGGAGCAGGTCAAAAAAAAAAATCAAGGCCCTGGAAAGTTATTGAAAATAAACATATATAGAAAAATGGCCTTGAAAGTGCTTGAATTTATTTTGTGCAAAACATTTTCTGGAAAAAAATCCATATTATTCCCTCCGGTCCGCTAATGTGTTATTTCGGCAACACTTCGTGGCCTATGCATACTAGCTTTCTTCATTTACGTTAGTTACGCACATTTACGCGTTACGTTGTGTTTTGTATTGTACATTGCACGCACAAAACTTCTACGATGGTATCCCAACGTTTGTTATTGGACACAACACATGTGTCCCACATTATGTTCTTGAATTTGAGAGTATTGGACCTGGAAAGTCCTTGAAAGGTCCTTAAATTTGAAGCTAACCAAGGTGTAGAAACCCTGACTTCAGTTGTGTCAATTAAATGAAGAATATAAGAGAATAACAAACTTTAATAAAGAAAATAATAATAATTGCAAAACTTATTTTTCAGTTTAGCTCATTCATGTTCTGTTTTAAAGTGTCATTTAGAGGAAGAATGTGTAATATCGCAAATATAATAATAAAAATAATAATACAAATAATAAATCCGAACTAATTTACCAAATACTTCTGCTGCCCATTCGTTTGGATAAACAGGTTTTCCTACTCCGGCCCGAACGCTCAGTGGTGTCAAAAATGGACGTGTCTCCAAAACAGCAATTAATTTACGCTTTTGAAAGTGACTTTTTAAATGACTCAATAAACTGGTCTATAAATATTTTAACATGAAAAAATGACATGCTTCACCTTTACCGGTTTAATCTTTTTCACTTTGGTTTAATTAACGTCCACCACAGAGTTCAGTTGTGCTGAGCTGTTATTAAAATCAATCTGTATCGACGCCATGGCCACATTCAGCAGACCATACGGAATAATGATTTAACACAAGTGAGGCTTTTTTTTACCCGCTGGAAATGTTCATTATTTATTTTTCTATCCCTCACAGGGCAGCATTTGCCAAGGAGTCTGAGGTTTTGACAGGGAATCTGGGTGATAAGTTAATTCCTCAGAATGAGATTCTGCGGGACGTCAGTGATCTGAAAGCTCTCGCTAACCTGCAGGAGAGCATGGAGTGGCTCGCCACCCGCCTCAGGGGCTTCTTCAGCAACCTGCCCCGGAGCTGCAGTGAGTGTGTTTACTGTACATGTTTGGCTGGAGGTTTGTGTGTTGAATATGTGTCGCCATGTATCGTGTTAAAACGTTTTCCAATTTATTATTTTTCCTTTACAGAATAAATGATCATGTGAACGTTTTAGTGATAATTTGAATCGAAATACTGACAAATTTGAGTAATCTTAGGCTACGTTTCCACAAAGGCAGGTATTTAGCAAAACGAATATTTTCCCACTCTCCGTTTTCAAAAATATATAAATACGCCACATAAATACGCCGTCGAGGGTCGAGCGCTGTCATAACTATGCCAAACCTATTGGCGGCAGTATAGGGGTTAAGGATAAAGCCATGCAAGCCAATCAGAATCGACAAGAGAGAACCTAAAACGTTGTTTCTCCCAGTTCACATGACAACACATAACCGCCGTTTTCAGAAATCTCCACTTTGGCCGGAGTTTTTAGAAATAATAATTTTCTGTGATAAAAACGACATTTTCGTGTAAATGAGAGGGCATAACGCAGAGAAATATCTCCGTTTTCCCATCGTGTAAACGGGGCCTTGGTGTTAGCTATGTCTCTAAACTGTAAACTTCTGAACCTCATCACTTTATCAGAACTGAATAAATACATTGTATTACTTCATCAGAAGAACTGATTGAGCCTCATGGAAGATAAGCAGGAAAACGTCTGTGTAAATCATTTTCCAAATTATTCTTACATATTGCCACACTGACTAGAATATTAAGCTTTACGCCCAGACTTCAATGAAACTTCAGCACTGGATGTTTGACGTCACATCGGTGAAACTTCACACAATACCTTCCGAATTTCCTCCACTTCTTTCACTGAAATCTGTAAATAAGCTATTTTAAAACTATTGTTATGTCTGTTTTTTGGGTAAAGACCGCTTCAGAGCGACTCGCGTCCAGAGCAGATAAAAATTCAATAAGAGCGCGGTGGAGGACGTGGTGTAATTACCATTAGTTCTGTGCAGAAGCCGTAATGGAGTGTTTTATCATGGTGGGACAGCTTCAGCATTGTTCATTATTTAGTGTTTGCTGAGCTGATGGGACCGTCGCCGACGGAAACCCTTATCTCTGTAACCCCCCCCCCCCCCCTTAAATTGGATTTTATATTATGGAGCCAGTCAGGTATGAACAAGTCATTTTCTCCTGTCTTGTCTTGCAGACTAAAACACGTTTGCCAGTGTAATGTGGGGGAGATTAAACAGCGTCTCACCACCAGAGACTAAGCTTTGAAGTGGATCGAGTGAAGAGAGTTCCTAGAGAGAAAGAGCTCTTTTGCCCTTGTCTTTCTAAAACGCAGGCCCACCGTGCTCAGGAAGAGACATCCTTTATGCACCTGTGACCACCCTGATGTGGCGTTTGTGTGCTAGAAGTATTCCACGTAGAAGGTCCGGCGGTTTGTCAGACTGACAATGAGACCTTGTCCTTGTCTCAGTGAGTTTAATCCGTGGCATTGCTCAATCTCCGTCCGCTAAAACAAACACTCGGACCTCTGCGATAAGATGCGTGAGATAATCCTGCTCTTTAGCGTTATGGTGTTGAATCTTAATTTGATCTAAATTTGATTTGGCACTAGGACACATTCTTGCACCGACTTTTTGGGTAGAAATCGATGGGCTTTGATTGGTCATGAAGACAGATTGCGTCTCATCTGGGATCGTTTCAATAACATGCAATCTTCCCTACATCTATCTGGGCCCAGAGCCCAGTTTCCTCAGGAGGTGTGTTTATGTATGTTCTTTCTTGTGTGCGTCAGTCTGGGGGTTTTGTACGCTGTTAACACTATTTGAATTTTTTTTACCCTCTAAGACTTGTGTAGTAAAGAAAGATGGCGCTTTGGATGTGAGGAGATCTTCTATACATTCAGATTAAGTCGTAGATAGGCTGTTTGCATGCAAATTGCGTCTGATTTGCAGTATGCGAATGCTGTAAATTAAAATATGAATACCATAACAACAGTTCACAAATACTGCAGAGTTTCCATCCCATGCAAATTGGCATAAAATAGAAATGGATGTTGTTGCCAATGTGGAAACCATGGCTATGGCTTTTTTTTTTTTATTAATATAGTAAATTATTAGCAGTTTAGAGCTTGCTGATAAAACACTTTTTTTTTTTTTTTGCTAGCTATCAGCCTTACGTCTGGAGCGACAACGTGTCTGAAGGTAATAGAGGCCAATCATTTTGATGACAGGCTTTTGCTCCGGCATTTCAGAATGAATTTGAGATGCTGTGAGATGAGACTGATCCAATGATTTTCTTTTCTGAACGATTTCTTTCTGCCTCAAGCTAATTTATGCATTTTTATGCTTATTTCACATAAAATGATGTGGACGGAAACCCAGCTACCTACAATCAGATAGATTCCAATTCTCACTAACATCACTCCTCTCGTTCTGTCCTAAGTATTAAATGAAGCAAAAAAAGTGACTAGAAAATGTCTACCCAAGATAGCTGCCAAGTGAACTGACTTTCTTTGGCCCCAGGTTGAGTTTTTCTCTGGCCAATACCCTCGTGCCTTTGAGCAAGACCTTTAACCACCTTATACCTACCTAGGCTTGGCAGACAAAAGGCAGAACTGTTGTCCAAACAACCCTCTTCCTTTCACATTTTCCCAAATCCAGCTTCCTATAGCTCTCGGGAGATTCAGCGCTCTCATATCGCTGAACAGACACAGAGCTTTGAGCTTTTCATAGCCTTTAGTGCCAAAGAAAGAGTAAGTCTTGGGTCAAGCGATCTGTTCATTTTTGGAGTTTTAAAAAGTACCTTTATCGCCGACAGTAAAGGTCTGCTTTCCATCTATTAGCATAATGTCTGTGGATGCCGAAGACACCTACTCAATTTTCAGTTTTTTTTTCTCCCTCCTCTCAAGTTCTGTCTTGAAGGCTTAGCCTGCGAGTCAAAGTGCTGACGCAGTGAGGTCAAAGGTCGTCCGCAGACAGAGCTCGGCTCTCCCTATGCAGATGTCACTGCTGTTACCGCAGCCGAATAATTAACGCTCTCAGCCAATCACATGCATCATTCATGAGGCTTCGGTCTCTCTTTTTATCTCTCTTCGTCTCCCTCTCCCTTTGCTGCCGCAGAGGTCAGATATCTTGTTTATTAGAGCGCTGTGTTTAACAGCCTGTGGGAGGTGTGCGGTGAGATGATGCAGTTTTCCGACTGCAGTTTTTTGGGCTTAAGCTTTACCCTGACTGCCAGTGGGATGTGGTCGTGGAGAAGGGTATCAGCGAATGATTGATCTCCACTCTCTCCTTCTCTCTCAGTCTTTATGAGTGCCACCCTCTCACAGATGGCATCGAACAGACGCTTAGGCGAGATAGGATTTGAAAATAATTGGATGAGCCCGACTCTCACACATCTACGCAGCGTACAGCCTCCGATAAAAGACATTTAAGTTAAGGGAAGACAGAAGAAGACATTCAGCGCTCTGTTTGAGACTTGAAATTTGCGGCCCCATGTGGCGCGACCTTGATCACACCATTGTGGCGGGATGAGCTTAGAGGTGCTCTCTCTCTCGCACCCCAAGTGGGGGTCTGGGGCAGGGGGTCCTGGCACACACAAGACTTTAAACAGAGCAGCCATGCTTTGCCACATGCACTCATTCACCGACAGTTGGTATGTGTATACATGAGCACGCTTGTGTTAACAAACACAAAACTTGACAACCACACATTGCATAATTCAAACTTGCAGGTTAATTGGCGTGCAGCATCGGTTTCCTTTGGATTTGCAGTGCACTCTGAATGTCTGGATCATGCTGTTCATGAAAGGCTCGGTTCCAAATTCACTAAAATGATGATCTGGCTTAAAGGGATACTCCACTTTTTTTGGAAATAGGCTCATTTTACCACTCCCCCAGAGTTAAACAGTTGAGTTTTACTGTTTTCAAATCCATTCAGCCGATTATCTGATTTTTTGAAGAATATCGGTAACCAGACAGTTTCTGGTCTCATTGACTTCCATAGTATGTTTTTTTTCCTACTATGGAAGTCAATGAGACCAGAAACTGTGTTAATACTGATATTCTTCTAAATATCAGAAAATCGGCTGAATGGATTTCAAAACGGTAAAACTCAACTGTTTAACTCTGGGGGAATGGTAAAATGAGCCTATTTCCAAAAAAAAAAATGGAGTATCCCTTTAAATAAAACTGGCTTTTTTTTTTCTTCTTTTTTTTTTTCAAATTGCAGCCAAACTGGTAAAACTGCTTTACTTTGGCTGGCTGTGCAAAAGCAGATAATGATTGAAAGCTATATAGAGGAATATGAAAATATTATTGAATATTCTTAAAATTATTGCATATTATAAATAATCTATAAAAAATAATGGTAATTTTATGAAGTATATATGAAAATATATATATTATAGTAAATAATAAACACATATAACACTAAAGAAAGAGAGAGGAGAGACTTATATATATATATATATATATATATATATATATATACAGTATATTTATATATTAATTTAATTATAATAAACAATCAATGTTTATACAGTATGTACAGATATACAGATTTATTCAAATTCATTTAGACTTAATGTCAGGGTTCTGTTTATTCTTGGGTTAGTGACAATGCTATTGTCTCCTTATAGTGAGTGTGTGACTCTGAGTTCGCTCGGGCCATGTGAGTTGGTTTGTGTGCAGAGCGTGATGCTCGGATCCTGGCACTTCAGTCTATTTTGTGTCGGTTCTGTGTCCGGAAGAATTAGTCATTTGCGTGTTTGTCTTCTGTTGTGGATGAGCATTTGCTGTCCAGTTTGTGTTTTCATCGGCCGCATGCTTTCATGTTATGTTTTGTCTTGGGTTTCGCAGCACATGCTTCGTTTGGGATTGTGTTCGCTGGACATGTGCTTGTATTTTTGTCATGTTTGGTGTGAGCTTAGCTTGTCATGTTTGTTTCTCTGTGCCATGTGCTCCTCTGTCTATTGACCCCGCCCATCTTGTTATCTGATTATTGGTTCAGTTGCCCCATCTGGTCTGTGTTCGAAATCACTCCCTATACCCTCATTCACTATTCCCTATATTACACCACTAACTAGTTCACTTGAAGGAGTGAATGAAATTCTGAAATTCTAAATGTGTGGGTTGCTGGGTAGTTTTTGTTGTTTGTTTTATTTTCATTAAAAATAATTACAAAAAAAAAAAAAACAATAATCTCTACACAATCGAGTCCTCGCTTCATCCCTTTACCCTCATCCTCATAAATATTTGGAAGCTATATGATTTTTGTTACGAACTAAATGACATTTATGTCATTTTCACTTATAATCTTAGCCTCTGCTGTCTCTGTTAAACCTCATTCTTGTATATATGCCTCTACAAATTCAACTTTGGTTATGAGACTGTCAAGAGCCAGTGTCATTTGGCATCATAAGCATCAAACCTGGTGTGACATGTCTTCAAATACCGCTTCTCTGTCAGCCTTCAGTGTATGAAAAAGAGCAGCATGAACATTCTTTAAAACATCTCCTTTTGTGTTCCACAAAAGAAATAATGTCATACAGGTTTAAAAGGACATCAGAGTGAGTAAATAATGGTTGAACTTAATTTGTAGGTCAGCACATCTCTTTAAATGTAATTATAGGATGGCAAAATGTAATCGCTTTTTGGTTACTCAGTTTTAATTTCCCGTCCAAATAAAACATTTTCTTGTTACCCCGGCCTGACAGTTCTGTTATCCACTGGACGTCACATCAGGGGAATTTGCTGTGCTTTTATAGATCAGTCCTTGGTGGTGCAGTGCCTCTAATCTACCACCTGGTCATCACTGCTCTATTTGTACTTCTTGTCTTCAAGCGTTTTTAATCATTCCAAGCCAAACACACGCTTATCTCCCACAAACCTTTTCCCTGCTAAGAGTTATAGAAAGACTGCAATTAACTACCAAATGTATTTTGACAGTGGTCTGTGTGTGTATATATAATTGCTCAATGGTGGAGGCCATTTTCCTGAACAAACACAAGAGACCCAGGGCCATGTGAGCAAACCAGCGTCCATCATCAAAGCAAACACGTCCACACAAACATATTACTTCTCTGCACACCCTTTTATATGTGTGTGTGTGTGTGTGAATGTGACCTTCAGAAGTGCAGACATGCCACAGGGAGTTACAGGAAGTCAGTGTCCATCACCATCTCTCTTCCCTCATTGATCGCCTAGTGTCGTACACACACAAACTTTTCTGTTTGATAGTCGTCCTGTGTGCTTGCGTATTATTGATTACACTGTAAGTTGTAAGTATTTTACAGGGAAAGTACTTTCTACTTCAAAATTCAAAACGTAACGTTTAATTCATTGTTACTTGCCGTCTTTTTGCAATTATTTGTGAAATCAGATGCGGAGTGAAAATCCGTTAAAAGTAAATTTTGGGGTTGGTGTAGGATTCGTTCAAAGTTCTTTATTTGCGTAAATTGTTCGACGAACAATTGCACAAAATGCCATTATAGTGGAAAAAGGTTCTTTAGATTATTAAAGAACTGTTCACTGAAGGAGTTTTTAATGGACCCTGAATGGTTCTTCTGCGAAAACCACTTTTTGGAGCCAATCATTTTTGTGGAAACCCAAATACCACATTTATATATGCTTGTTGAACTTGTTGGCATTACTTATTAGAAAGTTTGGGAAGTCTTTCCACTTGTTGGTGTGTTTTGTTACTCAGACTATTTTTTATTTATTTGTATTTTTCTAGGTCTATCCCCAGGCTCAGATGCTCAAGTGAACACAGAGAATGTTCGCAATCGAGAACAGATACTCCAGACGTTGACTGACCTCTCCAGATCCTTCCAGGACATCGCTGACCGCTGTTTGCTGGTGTTGCATCTGGAGGTCAGGTAGGTCCCACCTCATCATCTCAATCTGATAAGACTCCAAACGCACACCTTAAGGTATCTTCACACAAACAATGACTTAAACTCTGCAGATTTTCAGACTGATTCTACACAGCTACAATCAGTTAAACGACTTGTATTTTTAGGCCTTCCAAAGAGTCTGCCTGCCTTGGGCCGTTCACTCTCCGTACCCTCCTCCACAGGCTCTCCCTCACGCTCGCCCGATTATTCTCTGATGTCATTTAGCTTATGTGATCCTGTTTATGATTTGGAAACAATAACTGGCGGCTCCCATGCTATGCGTTATTGACTTTTTCCATCAAGCAAATTTCCCTTGACAGTGCTTGAGGGTAAATTAAGCCATAAGAGAAGGTAAGAAGAAGAGGATGCAGGCTTTTTTGCGGGCGTCTTCGCTTAAAGCTTTTCTAATGCTGAATAATAAAAAAGGGAGGTTTATTGCAGGTCTGTTGGAAGCCGTTATGGAATCCTTGGAAATCACACCTTCTCTCTTAGAAACACACTCTTTATCTGTGCACCTACTGTATACGCAGGGTTTTTGAATGCCATGAACACCCCATAGATTGTAGCCACAAACAACAGGACATTCCCATCATCCCAGTTCATTCAGTCTTTATAGAGTGAAGCTGTGGAAGATATCTACCACCGGCATATGCCGTTTTTCTGATGGCAGTCTAGAGTACTATTAACACTACTTGCATAATAACGATAATGCACAAATTCAAAAATGGTAATGGGTTTTTGTTTGTGAATTTATTTTGAGGATGAATTTTCCAACAGAACAACATGTAGAGATGTACTCATTTGGAATTTATTTTTTTTTTTTTACTAATAGAAAATACGTTCATTACATTTATATAGCGCTTTTCTCAGCACTCAAAGTGCTTTACATAGAAACGGGGGAATCTCCTCAACCACCACCAATGTGCAGCACCCACCTGGATGATGCGACGGCAGCCATATTGTGTCACAACGCCCACCACACAGCAGCTTACTGGTGGAGAGGAGACAGAGTGATGAAGCCAATTAATATACATATGGTGATTATTTGGAGGCCATTGATGGACAGAGGCCAAATTTGGCCAGGATGCCAGGGTTACACCCCTACTCTTTCGAAAGACATACTGGGACTTTTGTGACCACAGAAAGTCAGGACCTCGATTTAATGTCTAATCCGAAGGACGGTGCTCTTTGACAGTATAGTGCCCCCATTCACTATACTGGGGCGTTAGGATCCACACGGACCACAGGGTGAGCGCCCCCTGCTGGCCTCACTAACACCTCTTCCACTAGCAACCTGGTTAGTATCATCCAGGCTCAACCCTGCTTAGCTTCAGTGATATGACCACAGGGTGATATGGCTGCTGACCATTGCTTGAGCACAACTAAATTACTAAATCGTTAACTTCAATTAAAATAAATTGAATAAAGTTCAAAATATTTAAAAAAAAAGAATTAAATTAATGAATGATGCTAAAATAACACTGATACAAACCCTTTTAAAACTAAAAAGTGTAACAAGATACTTAGTTTGAAATTAATTATTTCACATGATCAAAGACATCTTAATGGAGGTTTTCCAGGAATGTCGGATGAAAAGATTACTTCATGTGAAAAATGTTCGTTTTCAGGTGAAAACCTGTGTGGTTTAAAACAAGTCATATCTCAAGCTTCAGGAAAGTTCTTATCTTACTCAACTCATAATTGTCATTCTGTGCATGTCGTCTGTGCTCCATCAGGGTCCACTGTTTCCATTATCTGATCCCTCTGGCAAAGCAAGGCAACTACGCCATTGTGGCTAATGCAGCCAGCATGGACTACGACCCCCTGGTGGTGAAGCTGAATAAGGACATCAGTGCCATAGAGGAAGTGATGGGAGCCGCCCTGCAGCAGCACAAGTTTCAGTATATCTTTGAGGGTGAGAGTGACCTCTCGCCTCCACAGGAAGCTGATGCCTGAAGGATTCTTTCTTTTCTGACTCTCTTCCTGTCTCTGTTGCAGGTCTGGGTCACCTGATCTCCTGCATTTTGATTAATGGAGCTCAGTACTTCAAGCGCATCAGTGAGTCCGGCATCAAGAAGATGTGCAGAAATATCTTTGTGCTCCAGCAGAACCTGACCAACATCACCATGTCACGCGAGGCCGATCTGGATTTTGCCAGGTAGAATGCAAACACACACACAAACACACACAAAAGTGCAATGTGTTGTCAAAAATATATATTTTTCGATACTGAAATATCTGAAACGCTTCAAAACATTTTCCGTAGATGCATAATGTCAGCTTCACATTCTCTCTTTCACACCTTTTTTTCAGACAGCGAGTTGACACACAAACTCCCCTTACTCACTCATTTCATTATCTATGGATGAGTATTGTTGGTTACAGGGTCTGAATTATACACACACACACACTTTTATATACTATATACTTTACAGTGTAACCTTAAATTACTTTGTTATTCAATTCACATTTATTTGTACGGTGCATTTCACAATACATTTTGTTTCAAAACAGCTTTACAGAAAAAGGATCAGTTAATAAATATCATCTCTCTCCAGTCTGTATATAATTAACAGGATGTTTCTTCATTTTTATGTGAAGATCACTGTCAGAGCTGTGAAATTAGAGAGAGTAATGTGCATTTTTCTGTACAAACAATGCAAATCAATACCCGGCGGATTTCTTACATGATTATTACAGTGCTGGCTTATTGACCCCTCAATCTCTCATACATGATACCACGTGATGCATGGGTGGTACAGGTGGTGATTGGAATTACAGTGCATTGTTTACTCTATCAAGGCTCCTCTGATTAACCCCTCCTACGCACACACGGCAGAGTCTCTCTGTAAACCCCTTTATGAATACATTGGCATTATCCTCCTAAACCGCTTGGAAAACAAGATAATAAAGGAGCACTATAGCACTAGCCTCTTGCAGCTGTACCCCTGTCATTTACATCCAGCTTTGAGTGCGTATAAATGCCTTTGTGGTGAGGGATTCATTGAGAGAGATGGAAGCATATATGTGAATGCTGGGAGATGGAGCTAGGCCCATGAGGAAAAAGGGGAATCGTTGGCTGCCCTCCCATTTGAATGCTTGCTGTGGGCGACTGGGCCAAGGACACAGTAATAACCATCGATTTGAGTTAAAGCTGAGCAGTGCAGTGGCCAAACTCAGTGGCTCTCCTCTCTTGCGACAGGCTTTGGTCACAGTGCCATCTAGTGTGGAGAAACATTGCGTCAGGAACACTGCAGAGCTTGTCTAAAAACGTGAATATGAGCACATTTATTTATTTAATCCAGTACAAACAGAGTAATTTGATTGCACAGGGCTACTGCCAGAGGTTTTGATGTTTAAATCAGGAGTAAACAACCTAACTAGTAGTTTTTTATTGAAATGACCTTGCGTCTGGTTGTTGGTCCAGTCCCCGAGCAAAATCAGAGTGCTTTTACTCTCGCTACATGCTCACACACGTACACATACACACACCATCTGCTCACAGCCTTAGACTGAGCCAGGCCATTCCCAGAGTCCTGCAGGTGCTTCAGTAATGTCTTATCAACTTCACCCAAACCTGGCAAGAGACTAATGTGTTCTTCATCATGGATTGATCGAATTGAGGACAAATTGTTCCAAAACCTCTCCTTATAGAAACTATTTGTATGAACCCAGTTTATCTGCATTTTCAATCACTGCATAGGTACACTACCATTCTGCTAAAAGCAGTGGGAAAACAATTTTACTGAAACCTAGATGTAAAACGCATTTGCGTCAACGCTATTGATCGTCTGGCTCGCTCATAGGCTGTGCTGCAGAAACTGTACATCCAATGGCGCGGGCGCCTCTGACGTGCGACCAATGAGACCAGAGCCCGTCAGGGGGCGTGGCCTCAGCCTTTATTAGTCCCCGAATCTACATTATAGTAGGTTTGTACGACTGAAGTGACAACAAGCCAGTTAGTACAGTGGGGCCGGCGACGCAATACTTCCTTCCTTGCAATTATTCCCTAACTCAGGGATCAGAGGTTACGTGAGTAACCAAGTAGTTCCCTTCAAACGGAACTTCATATGGCGTAGCTATACGCAATGGGAACGCTATGCAAACCACTGCACTGAGTAACTGGTTGCCACTGCAGCTCAGGACCCCTGAGCATATAGAACAAGCCGTAATCCTAACATTACAATCCAGACAACATCAGGCCTAAAATAATCAGTACTGAGTCAGTAATCAGTAATCACCAACATCTCACACTTAGAAATATCCACTATCCATTTAGACAGTCTTTGCTTAGTGACTGAATCCCCTTTGGATCGACCACCAAAGCAAACAGGAGAGCGGTCTTCAGCGAGAGAGGTTTAAGATCAACCAAATGGAGCGGTTCAAAAGGTGGACCCCTCAAAGCCCCCCCTGGACAGTGGAGAAGTCTCATGGTGGCACAGAGGGAGGTGTGGAGGGGTTGATCCTCTTAGCACCCTTCAGAAATCTCCCGACCAGGTCGTTTCTTCCTAGAAATTGGCCAGCCACCAGAAAATGGTGTGTTGCAATGGCTGCCATATACACTTTGAGCATGGACGGTGAGTGGCCCGCGTCCAACAGCTCCAGTATGAATGAGAGAACCACTGATATTTCACATGACTCTGGGTCTATATGGTTTTTCGAGCACCAGCTGGAAAAAAAAAAAACGCACATTTGGAAGCATAGAGGCGCCGAGTCGACGGAGTCCTAGCTTCAGATATAGTGTTCAACACCTTCACAGGAAGGTCCCTGGATACCCGTTTAGGGGCCATACATGGAAAGCCCATAGATCGGGCCGAGGATGCCACATCGTTCCCTTTGCCTGAGTGAAGAGGAGGTCTCGATAACCGCCTGAAACTTTGGGGGTCTACGAGCAAATTGGAGCGAGTAGCCTCGCTTTATAGTGTTTATGACCCAACTCGACACATCAGGGATAGCTTGCCAGGCTAGAACCCGTGTGGCTAGGGACTGACAAACTAATTGGGACGGGCCGCCTAACATAGGGGGAAGGCAGGAATGAGCTGGAGTGAGGAGTGAGAATGAGCAGGAGAGAGTGACGGTAGAGAACAACTTTTGCCCGCGTGGTGTCGCAATGCCTCCCCACATTTGTACTTTGATGGGCGTTGAAGTTTACCGCTATGGCATTGTTTTGAGCCAGCGGCCAGTCTAGAACAGAGGACCTGCGAGAGGCTTGCCCCCGTCTCCATATGTTCTACTTCTATTGGATAGTCGCGTTCATCTGAATTCATTTGCATAAAGATGGGCGTCGGCCATCTTTTTGACGTGCTGCATTTTTCCAAATGGTGCACTGCTTTCCCGGGATGCTTTGCAGATGCGTTAAAGTCACGTGACAAAGCGGTGTGCAGTGCAGCATAAGTATCGCACGGACAAATGGATTCGCACCCTGAGGCATGCAGGGACGTAGCCGGCGGGCGTTCACCACAGACAAAGACAGAATATTACAATAGAAAAGATAGAGCGTCGTCGTCCGATAGCCACAGGTGAGATGGCGTCAGGAGAAAACGGCTGAGATATGCTCGCTCAGGCTGAAGGGCTTGTTTAAATAGCAAAGGATTCGTAAAACAGTCAGAGACATGTAGTTGTCACTGAAGGAGTAAAATCTGCTATAGTGGCGAATTCGGGGACTAATATAGGTTGAGGCCACACCCACTGACAGCCATTGGATGTGCAGTTGCAGCCAGACGCTAAATGGGCTAGCTGTGCAGCTGCAAATGCATTTTACATCTAGGTTTCAGTAAATCGAGAAAATTTAGCTTTCCCACTGCATATAGCTACGCATTACGAAGTGACCGCTCGAAAGGGAAATATATTTTTAAAATATATTAGAAAAAAAACGATTTTGATGGTGAGCAAAAGAAACTTGATATTGAAAACCCTCAAAATATTGTGCTAAACCCTAATTTAGGATTTTTTTTGTAGATTAGATACATAGGCAAAGATAAATAGCATTTTAACTTTATTCAAATAAGCAATGATGTAATGTGGTAACTACCAATAGGAGTGTAGAGAGTAAAGCCCTACCTGCTGAAGTTTATCTGTTGTCTAATATACACAAAATGGCAAGTAATAGCTGAAATCATTACTTATAATCTGATTAGCTGGCTTTACATGAACTCAGTTCTGCTTTAGAATTTAGAAGCTCTGAATTGAATTTTCCATGCAGAAAATCCCATCTACTATTTTGGAATAATCTATTTTGGATAAACCCGCCCCTGAGCAACACAAAACCCTGAAAGTTCACTAAGAGTACTGTTGTCACATTGCATATGGGTCAGACAGTCTCTCATTGGCAGATTATGCTGCAGTGAAGACCAGACAAAAAAAAAAAAAAAAATATATATATATATATATATATATATATATTACATTTATAAAAAAAATGCCATGCTGATCACATTATCTCTCCCAGTGTGAAATATAAAACATGCTCTCTGATTCAGGAAGGAAAGGGGAATTTGTAAGAAAATTCACAGTTCAGAGACTGGCTGACTGACATGCATGGGTCAGAGGTCAAGCTGTTGGAAAAGCACCTGCCTTGTGAGGCCATTTGTAAAGGCTTCTGGAAAAAAACGACATTTAGCCAGCATGTCAGGATGACAGCCTGGACTGTTTACACCATGGCTGCTCTGTGCTCCTGATAACCACAAAACAAACCGCCAGCTGCACTTGACAGCACATTGGTCTTTCTGTGCATGCGTGTGCGAGTAACATGAGGCTTTTCTCCATTTCTGTTTATTATGTTTATATAGATATATTCCTCTATATTTTTATTTTTTGTTTGTTCTAGAAAATAAGATGCCAGGGAAATTAGCTTTCACACAAAATCTAACTCCCATCGGATACCAGCATGATTAGCAAAGGTGACCGGAATATAAGGCGATATATCCAATATTCATAATTTTTTTATGTTGCCGATAAAATTAAGCACCATTGTGAATATTACCATGATTTTTAGGTGTTTTTTTTTTTCCTAGGTTTTGGTTTATTTCAGGGAATCTATTGTATAAACTCTCATACAATTATTCATTTATATCATCGCTCAAAAATACTCACCAATCCCTCTGTGGAGCATTTTTCATGCATTAAAAAAGTAGTAAAATATATGTAGATACTTTTTATTACTATATATTCTATATATTATATAACTATATACTATAATATGTTAAATTATTTTTTTTCATATTTTCTATCTGAAATGATACTTTTATTTGTATTTATTTACTAACTGTGTTTTAGATCTTTATTTCCATCCACTTAAAAAAAAAAGATCATATATATTTTGAATTATTTTGAAAATGCTGTTAGGATAAAAAGGATGGGTCCTATAATTGAAAGCTGTCAAATATTGTCCAGCTCAATACAGTTACAGAAGTCAATTCACAGTGTATGCACCATTTATGAGCCTATTCCGACTGCTATCCTGTCCAGTTGTAAACAAGGTCAAACCAGCCTCAAAGTCTCACCTCACTTAAAAACAGAGACGCTGATGAAAGAGCAGCTTGTCTGCAAAATGTTCCCATTAAATTGAAGATCAGACCTGTCAGGAGGGAATTTCCAAGAAGCCTGATATGCACTTTTGCATGTTAAGCATTGGCATTTGTAACTGTGGTGACGACCATGCGTGTTCTGTTTGATGGAGAAGATCGTCTTGGGCATCTTGCCTGCTCTCTCTCTCTCTCTCAGCCACTAACTAATGTGTTGCTGAGAATGCGCTGACAGAAGCAGCCCTTAATGGCTTTAATATTGTACATGCTGGAAATGGGAGGAAACGAATTGTGCTGATTTGAGTTTTTTTTTTTTTTTCACTGTCTCCCTTCGCGCCAACATACATCTCCCAGCATCCTTCGCCGCATGCATTATAAATTTGCTTAATACTCCTTGTATGCACTACTGTACACACAGAACCTGTCTAATTAAAACTTAATGGCACTCAGAAAACACACGCACACACACAGGTGCAGGTTCTATGTGTGAGAAGTTCCTGCTCTTTATTATCTTCTAATGGGAGAGAGGATTGGGAGAGGAGAGGAAAGGAAAGGAGGTGGTCTTAAAAGCCAAGAGTTAATCAGTAGCAACTCACCACGGTTTTGCTAAATGCTTTTAAATGTGTGCGAAATGAAGTGTGGAGAATGACATAGTTGGCCCATCAAGCAAACAAACAAACTTAGAAGCACACAGATAGCCAGCTGAACTTTTTATGTTGACTTAAAAACCCATGAAATTGCTCGATGAACAAGGATTATATTATATTATATTATATTATACAGTATATTATATTATATTATATTATACAGTATATTATATTATATTATATTTATTATATTATACAGATTGTTCAAAACCTGTTTTGTCAACTAAAACGATTAAAATGTTTTTCATTAATTTAAATAAATATTACTATTAAATAAGATAAAAAGGTCAAAACTGACAACTAAAGTTTAAATTGAAGTGCTAGAATTACTAAAACTGAAATACTGAAATAAAAATAAAATAAAGCCACAAAGAAAATCCATAATATATTATAAATATAAATATATATATATATATATTTACTTGTATTATATTATTATATAAAGGTGGCCTTGAGTGGGGTTATGTTTAAAATGTTATTTTAATTTTATTTTTAATCTTTGTTTATTCCATGCTAGTAAGCTGTTTTATGTTAAATGAAGTGCTGTACAGTATGAGACTGTCCTGCTTTGAGCCCTAATGAGCAGACAGCACAGGTCTGGTGGATTAACCGCCTGGCACAGTAAGGGTTACTGGGACACTGTACTGTCAGGCCTGTTATAAATGGCTGTGTTTTTTTCACTGTCAGAGATGAATAGAGGTTAATGGAACTGCCCTCTCTCTGTCCTGCAGGTGCACTTGTGCTCACATTCACACTTTTTGGCTCGCTTTTCAGCATCTTATGGGTTGAATCTGTACTTTTTACTGGCTGAATATGCTGTGATCTCTCGATTTTCCACGTTAGTGTTAATCTGCAGCATTAAAGCTCAGCAGTTTATAGGTGCAAGGGCAACACCATTATTTCCAAGTTCTTAGAGAATTCTTCACAGAGGTTTAGTAGAAGAAAGCTGATCTGTAAGATGTTTGATCATGTTCGTTTCTGTCTTTCATTTAGCAAGTGGACTGTCTTGTGGTATCCAAAACAACATATCCCTGTTGGTCATTTAAACAGGTTATTTAAACATTACACTGCAAATGTGAAGTTGGTCTAATTTCAGCTATACTTTTAGATATTTTTTTTTTTTTTTTTTTTTTTTTGGTTTGCTAGCACAATGCTAGGATGTTGTTGTAGATGGTTGCCAGTTTGTTCTTTGATTTTGCTTGAAGTATATCTAGGCCTTCGAAGAAAAGATTCTTTTAGGATTCATTTTATGAGTCATATTTTACAGTATGAATTAAACCGCTTATCACTAGAAAAAAATTATTAAACATGAAAGTGTTGTGAAATTATTTAAGAAATTTCTCCCTATATAGATTCTTTTTTTTTAAATTGACTCAAGAATGTTAGGTTTATTTATGTATAGAACCTCATTGAATTTTTGTTTCTAAGACTTTAGATTCTCTGCACTGAAAAAACTGGTGTAGAAACAACTTTCACTCACATGTTGCTAGTACATTTTACAAATAATTAAAGCAATGGCAAGTATATGTGAAATTTTGTAGAAAAGCTCCAAGTAAGTTGAAGAAAGATCAATTATTTTAGTTTACAACATCATATATATATATATATATATATATATATATATATATATATATATATATATATATAGTGCATTTATGGTAAAGATCACAGCCACAAAGCATCTAGATACGTAGCTGCATGTTCTCCAGAAGTTCATCACCTCAAGCCCTTATGATGTCTGGTATGGCTTTAAAATGTGCATGTGCTCAAATTGGCCATTTCTTCCACTGTTTGCTCTGTACGGAGCACCTTTAAAGTGAGAGGTAAAATGGGCTCTTAGGCTCATTTAGAGTGCAGCCAGAAGTCTCTGAGCACCTGGAGGAGTGTGCCTGCTTGATAGGGGAGTTAGAGAGAGAGTCCTGCTGGCTAAGGCCTTTCTGTGTGCCTGAGTAATGCAGAGAGAGAGAGAGAGAGAGAGAGAGATTTGGAGGAGTCGTCTGCTCTGATGGGGTCAAAACACATTCAGCTCTTATCACCCCTGTTACAAATGTGCCTCTGCTGCAGAAATAGAAGTTGTAAGCCCTTTTTGTGAGTGGGTGTGTGTATGCATACTCATGTGTAAGTGTCTCCTTGAACTATATGTCTAATGTTTAATGTATGTTTTCCCATCCTGCTGGTCAACAGCATGTTTAGGCCAAAAGGTCTGTGTAAAAAAATGTCTGATGTTCTCAACAAGTTTTGTGAATGCAGGAATTCACAATAAAGAACAGTAAGGACTGTGTAAGAGTGTTTCGGCCCAGTTGACAGAATTATCATTTAATTTGATAATTACTTCCATGCTTATATATTAATTTAACATTTGATTACACTTTATTTTAAGGTGATTATTTGCTTTAGGGCTGTCAAATGATTAATCGCATCCAAAATAAAAGTTTGTGTTTACATAATATACATGGGTGCACTGTGTATAATTATTTTATATATTTAAGAAATATTTTCATGTATATACTGTATATAGATTTTTACATATAATTTATATTATATATAAATATAAACATTTTATATATAAATAATATTTTTTTTCTTAAATATACATGCATGTGTGTGTATTTATATATATATATATATATATATATACAAAATAATTATACACAGTGCACCGACATATATTATGTAAACACAAACTTTTATTTTGGATGCGATTAATCGCGATTAATCGTTTAACAGCCCTAGCTTTGCACTATATATACACCTAGTGTTTATGAATTTATATTGCTGTCACAGAGTTATGATAAAGCTGTTATATTGTCATTAAAAAAACTTTTGCAAATGCAAAAACGTGTGAGTTTATCCATGAATAAAGATCAGCAACACTTTCATATGAAATAACACGAACTCTTTCCTTCTGTTTCTCTGCAGGCAGTACTATGAGATGCTGTACAACACAGCGGACGAGCTGCTAAACCTGGTGGTTGATCAAGGGGTGCGCTACACAGAGCTGGAGTACATCAATGCTTTGAGTCTCCTCCACCGCAGCCAGACAGGCGTGGGAGACCTGACCGTTCAGAACATGCGGCTGCAGCGCCTCAAAGAGATCATATGCGAACAGGCCGCTATTAAACAGGCTACCAAGGATAAGAAGATCACTACGGTCTAAAGTCGCACGTTTAAACTTAAATCCAACAATGCTCTGAAAGGGACTGCCGCTCGTTACTGTCTCAAACTTTAAGTCAATCACATATTCAAGCAAACATCGTAGTGGTCATTTGAAATCCGTTTCATTCCATTGCATAGATATATATATAATTTGTAAAGTACAATAGGAAATCAGGGCTTTCCGCACACCAATGCACACACAGACACATGCACACATGCTCGCAGAAGAAACGTTCTAATAAATGAATCCCATGTATTGGTCTGGTTAGACCAGACGATACCTTTCAGACTGAGAGGAAGGATTCTCTCACTGTGGCTTGGGGACATTTTCGTCTCATTTTCTTACTTTATCAAACCGCTGCTCTCAATTATAGATCTTCCTGCACTCCGTCTCCCTGCCCGGCCCGCAGCCTGTGTCTGGAATAACAGATGCCAGATTAGAATGCCAGGCTTTTTTATCAGGCAAAAAAGAAACCCCTCATCCGCCGCTTGTTGATTTGTTCTTCTTTCTCAAGAGAAGGAAATGGGAATTGCTAAACCCATTTAGCATTTCTTACATTGCTCCTTACCTGTGTGTGTGTGTTTGTTTATTCCTACAAGCCCGTCATCATTATGACAGACATTGATTGTGACATTATAAAGTTGTAATGACACTTTCATCGTTGGATCTGTGGATTATTTGGCTGTTTAAAAAGATGAGTTGATATAAGACTATGTCTACTAAAACTTATATTTGGATCTGATCTTTATGTCTTATTCACGGCTCCTTGCTTAAACTTGCACAAAAACACACAGATCACTCATACTCTGTGTTCTAGGCTATTTTTAGTTCATTAATTATGAATAATAGAATGAGAGAGAAAGCCATCGATACAGAACACAGGCGTTAAGCAGGAAGCCAACCGAGCAATCCATCAAAATGACTCATCCACTTGAATCGATAATTGCCACCAGGTTGCCAAAGAGAGAAACACAGCATAAAAATCCTGTTTGGATGTTGAAGATGTGTTACAGGAATGGCTAGGCATTAGAAATGTCATGTCTGCCTTATTTTGTTATGCCTGTAATGTGTCTAATAAGATGAGTCATAGGCTACTAAAGGTAAGAAGTGTGTGTTTTAAGTGCTATTCGGTTCCCAATGTTGACTCAAGCACTCTTTTTAGCATTATACTGTACCTGCATCCTCAACCATTATATTCTTTCAGACCTCACTGCAACAGAATATGATGGGGTTTGCACAATATTGTGGTGAATCAACACTATTTCATGCCTTTGTTTTTTTTTTAGTAATGCATTTTGTTGTGTAGCATTTAATAACATTTGAGATGTTCACTAAAGGGATTGTATATGCTTGTAAATTGCAATTGATTGCTTAAAAGTCTTTCATCCTTAGGAGCCTTTCACAACCCTGGACTACTGGATTTGAACTGAATTTTGCAGATGTTTATGTCAAAATAAAAATAAAGGTATATAACAGGGGGGGGAAAAGCCTGAACATTACTTTGCTTTCATACTATCAATGTTCTTATCAAAGTATACCTACTAATAAAATAGCCGATACACATTTTTGTATTAAATATAAGATTACATTTATTATTATTATTATTATTTTTTTTAAATGCCATACATAGAAATGCCTCATTCATTTAAGTAACGTTAGCATTCTACAACTTGGGCCATTTTGTATTAAATGGTTAAAGTAAGTATTCTCTAACTTACGTAGGCCTGTATAATTTACAAGCTATTACTGTATATGAACAAATATAGCTAATCTCATGTTTTCCTGTATTTATATTATCATGTTTTGACAACATGAGTCAGATAACTGAATCATAGCGTTCCATTGATGCGCATGTGTAAAACGCTTGCGCTGCTTTAGTTTATGCATGGTTACCAGGCAACCGATACGCGTGCAAAGTAGTTGCACCTTGCTCTCCCAGTTCTCACAGAAAGTCCGGCTTTACTTGCATCCATTTAGGAGGAAAAAAAATAAAGCTGTTTTAGTTATTAATGCCGTCAAATAGTCCATCTTTGGCGTTTGTGTTAAGCTGAACATGTTAGATTCCTTCCTTCCTCTCTGGAGACAGGAAACCATAGAGACAGCAAAAGAAGAGAGGGGACAGTCATACACACAACAACAATGGAGGTAACAGCCCTCAAATATGGTTATTTACTCATTTATTACTATTCTATTGCATGTATTACTATACTCTTGTAGCCATCATTAAAATCTTTATGCTTTCCTTCAACTGTTCTTTTCTAATGGAGAATGAGGGTGAACTGACGGAGGACGAGGTGTTTAAATGCCTGTCCAACTTGGGACAGTCTGCTACAGGACTCCAGCACACTTACCTATGCCTCTCTGTGCACGTGAGTGATCAACACGCACACAAACACATTTTTTTTTTAATGTCATTGTGGTATTTCAATTGCCTTTTAATGTTATACTGACTTAATAACATTTTCTATCAATTAAACTAAACCCTCACAGAAACCTTTGTACATATTCATGTTGATTTTTTTTTCATGCCTTGTGTAACAGTATAACAGTATATATATATATATATATATATATATATATATATATATATATATATATATATATGAAGAGTTCAGATGCAAAAGCCTCTAAGAGCCATTTGAAATTTTCTTCTAGAATGATCATTTTTATCAAGCTTGTATATTTAAGTTCAGTAATTTCACTTAAATGGCATTGAAAATTACCTATTAATTGTCATTTAAGTGAAATTACTGAACTTAAATATACAAGCTTGATAAAAATGGTCATTTTAGAAGAAAATTTCACATGGCACTTAATGGCTTTTGCATCTGAACTCTTCATATATATATATATATATATATATATATATATGTAATTCTGTAACTGAGCAGTTTTTTAATAGTTTTTTGATAGGTATAAATCACAGTTTTGACTCTTAAGCGGATTAATACATTATTTACTATGTTTACAATTGGTTGGTCACCACAATAAAAGTGGTTTTATTGTCCATTTGGGAATATTTGCTCCCCACACACACACACACACACACTGAGAATGTTACATCACTATGCAACAATTGCTATTTTCCATAATAAAATTTCCCAGGCTTACTCGAGAGAGAGCTCTGGGGTAGAATATTAATATATTTTTCTGGAAGCACTGATATTGTTTAGTTGCATGACTTCGCTGGAGAAAAAACAGAAGTGGCCCCCAAATTAGTTTACATCCTTTTTTAATCCGCCATACTCTCCTCTAGTTTCAGGGTTTTACCGGATGACATTTTATTGCCACCTTAACTGAATTTCTGATTGTGTTTGGCCACAGGGGCGAGGCTTGAAAAATGTCTCCATTTTATGCAATTACATCTATCTGCAAAAGCTAGAGCTTCCCTACAATAAAATCAAAGGTAGGTTTACACCAGCTTAATGTTTGTGTTAAAAGCAAACTATATGGTGAATTGAAATTTGCTGTCATGTTTCGGACCTGCTCATATTTGTCTTCCGCTAATGCAGATAATATCCTCTTGTTGAAAATGTTTGCCGGAATTTCCTTCATCCGTCCCCTTCATGGTTGCTTGGTAGCGGGACAAATAATCTCAGCTGTGCAGATGCTTGTCATCCATCTTTCTCTTGCTCTTTCTGCCTAATGTTTTGTGACTGGTAGATCTATCCTGCGTGAGTCACATGCCACACCTCATCATACTAGATGCTTCCCACAACCAACTCACTGATTTCTTTGGATTCCAGCCACCAAAAAATCTCAAGGTGATTCAATTCGGTACAGAGCATTGTGATGTCATGTGAGGTTTACTTTTCCCATGCATAACTTAATTGTGTCTCATAGATATTTCACTATTAATACTAGATGTGTTTTACAAAAAAGTGATCTCTTAAAGGTTCACAATTTTCTTTTCTTTTTTGCAGGAAGTGAATTTTTCACACAACCAGATTGCAGTCATGAAGGATCTTTCTGCATATTCTTCTTTGTCCAAACTGATTCTCGACTGTATCCTTTTTTTAAGGTTGCAAAGCATGACACAACATTCGCAATTCATTTTACTTACAGTAATGTATTTCCAAAGTGAATAGGGTGGGGTAACACTTTATTTCGATGGTCCGCTTTAAAAATTGTACTAACTTTGCAACTACATGTCAACTAATTCTCACTAAAATATTAGTAGATTGTAGTAAGTTAAATTTAGGTAAGTAGAATGAGTTGACATACTTGCAAAGTCATTTATAGAGAGTAGAATGTCTTTTGGGGAGCATCAAAATAAAGTGTTAGAAGATATTAAGCATACAGTCTATTAATACTCTATTATATGGTCTATTATATGTACTCATTGCAAAGTTACATATAGTTAATAGAACGTCTAAAGTAGACCATTGAAATATCCATTGGGAATTGATTGGATAGGAAAAAAGTGCCAAAATGGAGAACATAGATTAACTTTTTGTTTTTCTATAGCATGCACTGATAAATTACAATCACAATAAGACCGGGAATGTGTAATTAAAAAGTACCTAGGGTGATTCATCTTGACTTTCAACAATGGATTTGTTCAAAATAAAGCATTCTTTGACCATTCCTCGCTGTTCAGATAATTCATTTAGTGCCATCAGTGGACTGGAAAATTGCAAAAGACTCTCACACCTCAGCCTGGCCCATAACAACATCTCCCGTATCAGGGGTCTGGACCATCTGCCCCTCAGAGTGCTCTGTCTGGTACCATCAGTTACCTTAAACACACACACACAAACTACAGACATTTATAAAAACAGTAACAGCAACATCCATTTAACACAGCTAATTTATTCCTGATGATTAGTGCAGAGAGGTATAAAATATGAGTGTAATTTGTAAAATATTTACTTAAGAGCAGGTTTGCAGATTAATTAATGTGTGTTTTGAGGATGGAAATTAACAGTGGCAATGCAAAGACGGGTACTGAATAAGAAACTCTAAAATGTTAATTTCTGTTTGGGAAAATATGTCACCGTCTTCATGATGGGGCGATAAATAAATGTAATCACGCTTGATTTTAATTTCAGATTGGAATGGAGTAACGTGAGGTCTTCCTTGTCTTTCCCCGAAGTGTTTACGAGTCTCTGTTGGATTAATTAGCGTCAGACTGCATAACCTGTTGACATGTTTTCTGCTCCCCCCATAGTATCTCCCCGTCACCTGTCATCCTCTTCCAGATTATGTTGTTGTGTCAACACTTTTAGAAAGGTTGCCATGCTCGCTGTCTGTGATAGTGTGGGCAACACTACAGCCACTTGTTTTGGCACGTCTTTCCACCATTTTGATATCGTTGACAGTTACTTTTTTTTTTCCCAGAACCATCCCCTAACTGTGTGTTTTTCAGACAGTATGCATGATTAAGCTCCGGCCTTTTCGGAAAATAAAACAAAGCCTCGTGTTGAAGCCCACCATATGGCAGGCCAGCATGCCACCAGACCTTTGCCACTCAGCTGAAGGATGTTTATGCTGTCCTTTATCAAAGAGATTCTTCATCGTCAGCAGCGCCGCGTCCTTTGGTGTCCATGTCCCCATGAGGCCAAGCTGCTGGTGTGAGAGAGCCTGGACCCCGTTCAACAAAAAAAACCTAGCTCATACACAGCCTCCCACGCGCTGAACCTGTCCGCCCCCTGTTGCTCTGAGACCCTGAACAGCGTGCGCCTGTCAGCTTGTTCATCTTACACCCATCACACTTTGGATCTGGAGCTTCCAGAGCCCCTCATGGTCATGTGTCCTGCTGTTCGGTGCCAGAGATGGGGGTATTGTAAGGCCAGGGCTTTGGAAGCTGGAATCTTTCTGGCCCTCGTATTATGTTGCTGGTCAGTTTGACCCATTTCCATTTTTGAGTTGTCAGAAATATTGAAATACGGTTGAAGTTTTGCTGGTTTTACCAGATGTTTTGTTGTTTGTCATAGTGTGGTTATTGGTCATTTGTACTGAAATTATAACCATACAAACCTAATACGAAGGCTAGGAAAAGGGAGTCGAGACGGTCATTAGGAAAGTCGCACGTTCATTGATATGCACTCGCTACATCTTACCAGATGTTCATCTGTCAGTCCTTACCCATCAGCCTTGAATTAAGCTGAGCTTACTATCAATCACACAGTCACAGCCATACAGAAATAGCACATAACTGCCCAGAGCATTTTAGTGACTGTTCTTTGCAATATTGAAATGATAATTGTATATGTGTGTTTTAAGAGGGTGAATGTGATACACAAGATTGAGAATCTCCAGACTCTTCGCAACCTCCAAGTTCTGGATTTGTCCTGTAACCGGATTCAAAGCCTCTCGGGTCTCCAGAACCTCCATCTCCTGGGAACTCTCAACCTTGAGAGCAATCTGGTAAAGGAGCTGTCATATCCTTGTCATATTATGTTATGCAAATGGCTCTGATGTTATACCTAAGAACTTTGCCAACCAAAAGAAACCAGTCTGAGTAAGTAAAAATGGTTAGGAAGTCTAAAATCTGTCAGAAAATATATGTGCAAAAAAAGAGCTGCTTGTCACTGGGGCTTTACCCTTAAAAGGACGACTTTGTACCTTATCTACTCCTAAAAGTTCATAGTAGTACTTTAAAAGGTTTGTTCACCCAAAAATGAAAATTCTGTCAGTATTTACTCACCCTCATGTTGTTCCAAACCTCCATGTGTTTATTTGTTCTGCTGTACACAATGGAAGATATTTGGAAGAATGTTTTAATCAAACAGATCTCATTCCCCATTGACTTCCATAGTAGGAAAACATACATACTATGGTACTCAATGGGGAATGAGATCTGGTTGATTAAAACATTCTTCCAAATATCTTTCTTTGTGTTTAACAGAACAAATAAACACATGGAGGTTTGGAACAACTTGAGGATGAGTAAATACTGACAGAAATTTCATTTTTGGGTGAACTAACCCTTTAAGGGTACATGTTTCTACTCAAAGGTACTAATACCCATCTTTTAGATCTAGAAAGTTTTATAATCTTTGTACATATTTTTCTTCAGGTGTATATGTGGCACTAATATTAGGGGTAAATAATGTACAAAAGTGTTCCTTTTGTACCACCTCAGTGACAGCGTTTGCACTTTTGAGCTTGTTTCACTCAACAAATTACTCAACTTGTTTTTTTGTTCCTTGTATATTAGATCAGTGAGATAAAGGAGGCTGTACATTTGCATGACCTGATTTTGCTGAGAGAAATTAATCTCCTGAGAAATCCAGTGCAGGTAAAGCCACCATAAACATCTAGGTAACAATGGTCCTAAAGTCATAGTTACCTTATACTCAAAGCCATTTGGCTTCTTGCAGAACCTAGATGACTATAGACTGGCTGTGATCTTCCTCCTTCAGCACCTCATACTTCTGGACCAGAGCACTGTAACTGCAGAGGAGAAGGTGATCTAGTTGTTAAACTAAAATATGTTAGGAGGAAGCATATTGTTAAAAAACACACACATTTGAATAGCATATGCTTGCTGGTTGGAGTCCAGAGCTCAGCTTTCAAGGATCTGAATTGAACAGAAAAGAACTAGAAAGTAACTGGGAAGCTCTGAAAGTTTGTTGGAAAATAAAGCATGTATTTGAACCATTATGGCAAGGTTGAATAGAGAATCACATTGCTGTTGTCTTTCATTTTCAGGTGTCTGCTGTGAACAAGTACGACCCTCCTCTGGAGGTGATCGCAGCCAGAGATCACATGACCCACTTGATGTACCAGCTCATGCAACCGCAGGTTATTTTTGACAGGTTCGACTTCTCTATGCGCTTTCCTCTTCATATTATGGGCCTGTCGAGTCCACAAAGGCCACTTTCCTCAAGGAGAAAGCCCTTGAAACTACTCAAAGAGCTCTGATCGGAACTAAAATGAATCTGGAGCTATGTATTGAGGCTATTTGAGGTCACACAGTTAGTTATAAGTTGAACTCACAGGAAGTTCAAGCATAGTTCACCACAACAGCATTAAGCTAATATGCATTTTTGCATGTTATTCTACAAGTACTCTCCCCAGTCTGGATGCTCCATACCCCATGCTGGTCCTAACTGGCCCACAGGCCTGTGGGAAGAGGGAACTTGCCCATAAACTGTGCCAGGAATTCAGAGACTATTTTGCTTATGGGTAAGTGTCAGTTTAGGGTCCATTATAAAAGCCACTAAAATATGATTTTTCAAACTAATAAAATATGAGTCTGTGTTAAAATGTGATGTAATCGTGTTTATCTTAGAGCTGCACAATATAAGGAAAAATTGACTTGCGCATATTTTGTGATATGAGAAAATACAGGACATTTTTCAAGATGACATGAATAGTTGGACTTGGAAAGAATGTAGGATTCTAGTTTCTTTAATCGATCTGTTTGTTGTAGAGCCTGCCACACCACCAGGGGGCCCTATTATGGGGAAGAGGATGGATCAGACTATCACTTTGTCACCAAGGAAGAATTTCAGAACATGATTCAAATGGTAAAGTCTTCAATCAGACAGCTGATCTGCTTTTGCACAATTTTACTCACAACTGTGGACTATTGTGTTACAGTTTCCATGCCCATTCATCTGCAGAAACAAACTGCCAGAGGCCATTTTGGTCTATAAAGCAATGACATGCCAAAAATGTGAAGAGGGGAAAGAATTCACCCTAGATTCTCTCTTTCCCCAAGCCCTTCGGGTGCTTCTGAAAGAGCGCACACCTAGTGTGTGCCGCCACTATCTCGTTTAGCTCTGAAGTGTTGCTATATAAGTCCAGTGTTATTGATTGATAGAGGCTTGAAGGAAGCCTTTTGATGTGCGATTATAACCTTATGCCGGCAGCGCAGAGGAAGAAGAGACAGAGTCGAGTTTTACAGACTAACCTCTCCTACCTATATCACACAAACACAGATGTGTGTCGGCATCCTGCAGACGCAAACGCTCCTCTGCTTTTTCCTGCTTCTCTGTGGGCCTGTTAAAGCAAAAAGAGGGTAGGATTAGAGCATGGTTGGTATTTGTACTGATGTTTTAAAGCCACCTTGACCAGAGACGTAGAAACATGTGTTTGAGAATTGCTTTCTGCCAGTAAAAGCTTGACTGGTAAATGGACCCAGGTGCAGTTGGACACTGGGGTCAGAGGTTTGTCTGTGTGAGAAGAACGATGTTCCCTTGCAACCCAAAGGTCAAGTGTTCAGGTCATTCTCCCGTGAATCTGTGCTGAAAATCCATGATGACGTCCATTCAGAGATTAATTTGAGTAGTCATGTTCCAATTACAGTGCATTTTTTTTGGTTTTATTCTCCTACTGTCAGGGTCAGTTTGTCCAGACGATGCAATATGGAGGACATTGGTATGGCCTGTCTCGGGAGTCTATTGAGAACGTGGCTCGTGAAGGTCTGGCCTGCTGTGTGCATATGGAACTAGAGGTATGGCATCAAGAAAACATGTTCCACCATGTTAACATTCATTGACCACGCACAAAATTGGGTCAGATGCCATAGTAGTTAATTATACCAGACGTTTGTGTTTGTCTGTTCCAACACCAGGGAGTGTATAGCTTGAAGAACTCATGTTTCGAGCCCCGTTACGTCTTGCTGATCCCCACTGTTGTTGATAATTACGTCTGCTTTCTGAAAGCAAGAGGATTCTACAGCAACGCTCAGATGGAAACAGCCGTGTCTCGCATTGATTTGTATGCCAAGATCAACAGAGAAAAGCCTGGCTTCTTTGATAACATCATCCCTTGTGGTAAAAGCATTTTATTAACCCGTATACTGTAGGTTAGTTACGCTGTGTCTGTCTATAGGAATATATTTTATTTCCCTTTGTGAATTGTAAGAATCTGCTAAGTGACAATTAAGGCTGATAAAACCTTAGCCTTAGCAAGACATTTTCAAAGATTCATTCAGGTTTTTATGAAAAATCAATTGCTCTCTTCTACCAAGTGCTGCAGATATGACGTGTTTTTGTAAGCCAACCCAGACGTTAGCATCACCCTGGTTCTCTCGACTGAAAAAACAATTGGATTTTTCCATTGGCTTTTGGACTATTGCAGAAAATATGGTCTGTGACTAACAAAAGGTTGTGATTCTTACAAATTTTGTGAACACAATGAACACAACTTTCATGATTTTTGAAGTGTAAATATAATCAGAAGTCAAAAGCTAAACGTAGGCAGTGGTGTAGTTTGTTTCTAGTCTACACTTCCAACAATTCTTTCAACTTTTGTTTAAAAACGTTTTCCCTGAAATTTCAAGTTATAATAGTTTTCAAGAGCACAATTATAAGCACAACGAGGCTGTGAAAGCGGACTAGTGAGTAGTTGAGGAGTGAGGAGTGGACTTCTAGTCCTATTTAGCCACTTAAAGTAAAAGCTTTAAAAAAATCACAAGAGGGTATTACCGATGTATTTCATCTCGGAGAATAAAACATGAAAATATCTTGAGATATCTTGTGTTCACAGACCTTATTTCAAGCATTTAACAAAACAACTCAATCAAAAAACACACTGACTTGAGGATAATGGAAACGGAAGTGCTAAAAATGCTAACTCGTTTTTGTGTTTGGCCCCTGAACCACTCTATTATGCTCATCAGATGATCGTGCTGAGGCCTACCAGACACTAAAACAGCTGGTGAAAGAGTATCTGGGTCTAGAGGAGCAGGGAAGAGGAGATGACAGCAGCTCAGTTACACCTGACAACACCTCCACAAGTGAGTCCAACTTTGCCATACACCCAATGAAATCACTTGACAAGCATGATTTTTGTCTTTCCAATGTTGATATAGTTGGAAGAGAATGAAAAAAAAAAAAAACGTACATTTAAAGCATGCATTTTAACAATCGATGTTAGATTTTAAAGTTAAATCCACTATTGTTTTATATGGAATTGCTCTATAATATATACAGTATTTAATGCAATTACATCAGAAGTAAATAATTAAATTACAGAAAGATTAAGTAATCACCCACTTTACTTTTTCAAGGGAAAATAGTGAATTACTTAGTAATGCATATACACCCAACATCGGTCATTGGACCAATTGGACAGACTGCTGGAAGTTAATCCATGACTAAGACATTAATTTACTCAATTAGTTAATATATGTAATAATAAATTACCCATTTATTTAATAGCAATTCATATATAATCGACAATCATTAATGAATCATTTAGTTCCTCATATATTAAAGAGTTAAATATTAACTTCATGAGACTTGTTAGTGCACCTGTATTTTAAAGTGTTACCAAAATAACAGACATGGACTAAAGGCCACAAAACTCTTAATTAGTTTTCATGGGGTCTTTACATAAAGTCAGTTTTGTCTGCGGGGTGCTTCGCCAGGATTATAAAGGAAATAGCTGTAAATAGTTGCACTCAGTGTGAGGCTGTAGCACTTCACAGCTGCAGCCACAGCAGACATCTGTTCACGATGGCTGAGTGCCCTAACCATAACGCTGTTGTAGACGCAACTGGTGAGTTACTGGCAGTCAACACAAAAGAGGCCACTGACCTCATGGACTCCTACAGCAGAAACTACCAGAACAAAATCCAGGCCAAGATGACCCCTCAGCAGACCCCTGCAGTAAGTGAGAGCATGTCCAGTGTTATTGATTCTGTTTTATTACATAATTATTGGTTCGATATAATCCACAGAAGCTATAAGAACACTTAAGTGAGCACAAAATATGTCTGTGAACTTCATAGGAAATGACTTCCAATGACAGACGCCAGAAGCTGATTCGGGAAGCTTTGAGTGGAAAGAGTCTTGGTGTTTACGCCGAGCTGTTTCAGAGGTAACAACACTGTCTGTTTTACTCAAAGACTGTGTGTGATGACATCCCCAAAACATTGGCTCAATCCAAAATATTGTGAGCTACCTTGCTTTCTGCAGTGGCAACTACCTTCTAAGACATCATGTTAACTCAACTAGAACCTCAAAAGTGACTGATTTGGAATATTTTTCATTAGGAACACACCTCAAAATTAACGATTCCTACAGAATTCAGTGTTTAGGACATGGCAAAGCTAATGATGCACATGTAAACAGAATTATAACTTATACTACCATTCAAAAGTTTGGGGTCAGTAATTCATACTTTTATTCAGCAACGATGCATTAAATGGATCAAAAGTGACAGTAAAGACATTTATATGGTTTAAAATTTTCTGTTTTAATTAAATGCCTTTCTTTTAAACTGTCAATTTGTATTTTTCCTCAAAAATATTAAGCAGCACAACTGCATACTAGAAGGATTTCTGAAGGATCATGTGAAACTGAAGAGTTCAGATGCAAAAGCCTCTAAATGCCATTTGAAATTTTCTTCTAAAATGACCATTTTTATCAAACTTGTATATTTAAGTTCAGTAATTTCACTTAAATGACAATTAATAGGTAATCTTCATTGCCATTTAAGTGAAATTACTGAACTTAAATATACAAGCTTGATAAAAATGATCATTTTAGAAGAAAATTTCAAATGGCACTTAGAGGCTTTTGCATCTGAACTCTTCAACTGAAGACTGGGTTAATGGCTGCTGAAATTCAGCTTTCCCATTAAAGGAATAAATTACGTGATAAATTATAGACCATTTTCCAAGATGTAAACAACACTGGTCCAGAAACATTTCCTGTTTCAGTTTGTAACTGTTTTCTTTATTTCATATGTAAAGAAAACATCTTAAAAGATATTTTTTAACTTTTTGATTCAGTTTTAAATGTTCTGTTGGTTGTATTTTATCCCAGCTTTTATGTAGTGTTAAAAAAACTGAAACAGGAAGTGCTTCTGGACCAGCGTTGTTTACATCTTGCAAAATGGTCTATATTAAAATAGAAAATGGTACTTACCGGTATATTTCACAATATTACTGTTTTTACAGTGAGTTTTTATTAAAAAAAAAAAAAGTTAAATATAAAAAAAAAAAAAAAACATTAAAAATTGTTTCGAACCTAAACTTTTGAATAATAGTGTTGGTTGAAACTTGAAATTGTAGATATTTAATTAGCTGAAACATTTTTCAGTGAAAATTTTAATGATGTTTTACTGATAATTCAAGTTAGATAATTCAATATAGTTTTTATATACTGTTTTTAGTTTTACACGTCTACAATTAATTGGTCTGGATTTGTAACAAGCTATTGTGGTTGCATAAAATGCAAAAAAAAAATAAATAAAAGTTGTCATCTCTGCACAAAGCACCACCACAGGCTGAGGCTGGTGTGTGTAAACAGTGTTTAACTGACACTATGTGTATTTATGTGTGTGTCACAGGAGTGCACCAACAGCTCCATCATCATTAGCCTCTCACTCCCTGGCTCAACCAGGCCCCTCTTCCTCCTCAGTGCGTCCTGTTGGCCTCGACGGTCATGACCTCGATGAGGACAGCAGGTATGTCACACACACACCTTGACATTTTCACCTCTGGACTCTGACCTGAGCGGGGCAAGACAATTAACCTTTCCCCAAAGTCCTCTCCTTGTGTATCATTTCCCCAGGACGTGTTTTATCTTGTAGCCTCTCCCTTTATGTTTATAACCTCCATCTCCATTTTACACACATTCAGGCTCGAATATCAAAGTTTTCATCCCCAGCTCAAAGTTAAAGCATTCAGGTACCTGACATGCCGCAGGCCATCTGGAAGATGTATGTGTTGGAGCACGTAAATGCAGATTTATGACTATCGGTGCTTTTGCCTCTCCCGTGTGTGAGCTCGGGGACTCTAAGCAGGCGAGGAAATACAAGACTACTCCTGTGAAATATGCATGTCCCCAAGATATTTAAATACACTGTAATTTAGCTCATTAAGAGGAATCCTGGGAGACTTACAGAGCCGCCCGGTCTGCGTGGTGCACGGCCGTTTGCTTATTAGCTTGAAGGAAAAAAAAGGACAAAACTAATGTGCTACTCCAAATTGTGTTAAACACTGACTTTTTGTTTATCCTCCACCAGGGAAAAGCAATATGCAATTGGAGTTTGTTACTTCGCAATCTAGTTATGAATTTTACTGTGGTCTTTATGAAATCAATTGAAAATGGACCTATATAATCTTGGGAGATATGTCAGGGGACCATTGCCAACTTTATATTAAAAAAAAAATCTGATGCTAATCAAAACTCAAAAAACTTCTTAAAACCTGTTTTTAATGGGTGTCTTGAGATGTTTATTTATATATGTGTGTGTGTGTGTGTTTTAACTCAATCCTATAGAGAATAAAACATTTCCATATTGTTGTTGCTATTTGGATTTAGTTTCAAATCGAACTGAGGATTGCGGCATAAGGAGACTTTAAAAGTTGGGCTGTCAGTCAAATTAATCACACTCCCAATAAAATGTTTGGGTCAGTAAGATTTTTTTTCCCCAAAGATATTAATATGTGTTTTATTTTATTCAGCATTTAAATAATCAAGTGATTGTAAAGAGATGTAAATACTATAATACTTCTATAAATGACATTTTAAAATATTCATTTATTTATTTTCAGCCTTGGTGAGCATAAGAGACCTCTTTCAAAAACAAAAAAACAAAAAAATTGACCGATCCCAAACATTTGATTGGTAATGTATATGATATGTTGATTAATTTATCGAATAAATATATTAATATATCAGTATTTACTGAGAAAAGACGTTAAAGGGATACTCCACCTTTTTTTTGCAAATACGCTCATTTTACAACTCCCCTTGAATTAAACAGTTGAGTTTTACCGTTTTTGAATCCATTCAGCCGATTTTCTGTTATTTAGAAGAATATCAGTAACCAGATAGTTTCTGGTCTCATTGACTTCCATAGTATATTTTTTTTCCTACTATGGAAGTCAATGGGTCCATAAACTGTCTTGTTACGGATATTCTTCTAAATATCAGAAAATCGGTATAAAATAAATATCATAAACTCAACTGTTTAACTCTGGGGCAGTTTTAAAATGAGCCTATTTCCAAAAAAAGTGGAGTATCCCTTTAAATGAAGATTATTAAAGACATTACATTGTGGTAGGGGAGTAAAGTATGCAATAGACAAAAAGTAAAAAGCCAGTCACTGACGTATGTTTTGATGTTGTAACTCTGTCTTTAACTTTCTTAATCTCTGTCTCAGTTCTGAGGAGTCTCGTGCCAGTTCTGGCCTGTCCATGAGGAGCTCAGCAGGGGCGCTCTCAGCCGAGAGCCTGGCCCGGGGATCAGACACTGGGTCAGGGCCCAACATAGAGCCTTTGGATATATCTATGTTGGGGCAGGACCGGGACTCTCTTAGAGGTCAAGAGCTCATGTTCCCTTCTGTGCTCATTTTTTATACATTAATATATAGTTTGTACATCCCTAAAGATGAACATACATAGAGGCTGTTCACACAGAACACGTTTTTCCATTCCACTGCGCTTCAGTTTCCATCCCATTGTCTTTCAACATAAACATGGGCTAGACAGACATCTTTATCCGCTCCGCTCACATCACTTCTCACAACTCGGCGCTCAAGTTAAAAGAAGTTCAACTTTTAAAAAACATGTCTCTAGACCTTACGCTTCTGTGTTCTGTTTGAACGGGCCCGTAATACTTTTACATTTTATAAGGTGTTCACATAGATATTGTAAAAGTGTCGTTTGTTTAAATACTTATGACTACTCCTGCAATCACTTTAGATTGTTGTTTTTTTGATCTCTCGCAGGTCTGACCCCTGATGCTCCTCGCTCAGTCTCTGAAGGCATCTCTCCAACACTCCCCTCCTCCCCGGGCCGGCCAGGTGCCAATGTTAAACCAGTCCTGCCACCCATCCCATCTGGAAGGAAGACCAATGATTCTGGCTCAAAGCAGGAACTGACAGGACAGAGAGCTTGAGAGGGTATAGATCGTGAGATATTAGAACATCATGCGAGTGTTTGCAACAAAAATAGGTTATTGAAATAAGTTTTATTAACCCTTTAAGCCTCGAGCCAACCGTTCAATAAATGTCAATGAAAGGAATGGCTGTGGTCAGTGCTGAGAGGCAAAAGCAGGCAGGTCATCGAAAAATATGGAGATTCCCATCCTTCATCTGTGTCCTCCAGTGGGAGTGATCTGGCTGAAGGCTTATCCGTCATCAGCAGATCTAAGCTCTTGAAACGGCCTGAAGGTCTCAAATCCCTGGACTCAGGAAACATTACATTAAAATATTACAATATATTGTCATATATATTTCTTTTTTTTTTTTGAAAGAAATCAATACTTTTATTCTCCAAAGGTGCATTAAACCAAAATAGTCTCTGATTAAACTGATCAAAAGTGACAATCAAGTTCAAATAAATGCTGTTAGTTTCCCCAAATCCTAAAATATGCATCACGTTTTCCACAAAAAAACTTTTAAACAGCACATAATAATAATAAACAAATCTGAGATATCAGAATGATTTCTGAAGGATCAATTTTAAAATATATTAAAATAGAAAATAGTTATTTTAATTATTAATAATTTTTCAGTCTTAGTGTTTTTACTATATTTCTGATCAAATAAATGCAACATTGATGAGCAGAAGAGATTTTCAAAAACATTTTTATAAATCTTACCAACCACAAACTTTTTAATGGTACTTAAATTCATTGCAAGTGACTTTGGAGGCCAAATGCATAATTGATAGAATATTTTTGCATAAACGGAGTTATGTTAACATAATATACGTATGTGTGTCATGAACTTGAGTGGAACAGGAGAGGTGGAAGAGACTCTCCTCCTGTAATAATGTATCTTACGGCTCAATCTGACTATAAATATATTGAGACCGCTATTTAGGTATCTCGTGACACAAGTTGCATTTCATTTCCGCTTTCATTTGTCATCGGTGTGCAGTGAGCTCGTGTTTACATTATGTACGCACACACCTGGCCGTCCATCAGCGTCAGTCCCTCTAACCGGCAGATGTTGCGATGATCTCATAATTCAGAGGCAGTTTCAGACAAGACGGCTGTGAGAACCCTCGGGCATAACCTACTCACAGAGACAGTCTTCACACTTTTGCTACCTTATCACTCTCATCTAGATCTCACGACCCCAGTGTTGCTCTATATGCACAGCTGTGTTTAACAGCCTTTGAGTCAAGATACCAACTCTTGGTTTCAGTGTGAAAGTACTTGAATCCCGGTGACCTCACTGTAAATTGCGAGAAAGACCCTAAACTCAAAATCAAACAAAATGTCAGTCAATAAAAGATAAGAAAATAATATTACAATAAGATTTCATTCATTAACCTTTGTTAATATGTCAACTTACATGAACTGTGAGCAATGTATTTAATCGTCTTTGTCAATGTTACTGTAGTTAATAAAACACATGCATTTGATTATTGTTTGTTCGTGTTAGTTCACAGTGCGTTGACTAATTAGAACAAATACAGCGTTTAAAAATGATTTAGTTCTAATACATGCTAATAATACTTATTATTCATTGATAGTTCGGTAAGTAATGTAGTTACTTAATGTTGGCAAATGACACCTGATTGTAAAGTGTTGTAGACTTGAAAATCCTGCTTGTCTCTATTATTGTTGAATCACAGAAGCTAAACCAGTTACTTTTGCCAAGAGATTTATTATTTATACATGTGTCGGACAGAGAGAAACACTGGTATATAAGAATAAGGCTGTATGAGAGGAGGTCATTTCTCATCCCATCATCGCTAATATAAGTTTCTCCTTCCTCTCACCTGATCATGCCTTTATGTTTCTCTGAGGTGGTACAGTAAGATTGGGCTTATATACATCACAAGGAGACTTTCAACTTCCTTGTAAGGTAGAAAAACAAGCTGCTTATGTTTAAATATGAAATGTATACCTAATGCACATGGTACAATCCACTTTCCACATTAAGAAACTATTTCTCAGTGTATACATTAGTGGGATACAAATGGTACATTTGCATCACTTGAAACATTCCTTTTCTTGCAAAGAGCATACTAACTTATATATTTGAAATATAGTCATCATTGGAACTCTCTGCTAAGTGAACATTGCATACCTCTAAGCAAAATATAACTATACCAGCTCTCTGCTTATTACACATGTGTAAACATAGTCTGACTTCAAAAAATAATATATATATATATATATATATATATATATATATATTTTTTTTTTACAAGATGACGTTGCCGATCTTCTTCCAATTTATCATTCAACTCGTAAAGGTGACCACTCGGCCACCGCCGGGACACTTTCATAAGATGACAGAGAATCTCTCGTAATCATAATCATAGCGACCTGACTCATAATTTCCTTATTTCTAACTTTTCTCAGGACATATCAACTTGGCCTCTGAAAACCAAGATCATATCTCCAAGAAAGACAAACCTGCCCTCGTTATACAGTATGGGAGACAAGGAAGCTGGCTTAAATCATCTTTTAAATCAGATGTGAGAGAGGGAGGGGTAAATCATAGGAGGGCTGCTGTATTTTACCCTAATACCTGCAAAAACTGTTTGTCAGCTCAAGCCCTCAGGGGTCACATTCTGTTCTTCTGTTTGCTGGTGAAAGAAAGAAAATCGCTCCGAGCGATCTTGAATTGATAGAAAATACAGATGCTCCAGTTTTCAAAAACCTTGAAGAAAATGTTAATAATCATCTCTGTAATATGAATGTGTGGTTTAAACTTTCCAGTTCCAGAAAGCTGTGTAAGAAATTGTTTTGCGCTATCGATGCTGTGTCCTTTTAGCTTTGAGTGCTTATGAATGTAAACAGGCGTCACTTTATCAGACATCCAATCTCACTTTAATCAAAGAATCATTTTAATTTTATATCAGGAAACACTGTCTCTTCGCAGAATTGTACTAAATTTGCAGCCCTGTTAGTTGCGGGGAATAATTTTATGTCATATTTTGTGTAATTTGTCTAATTAATTGTGCTTTTAGTAGCCATGTATTTTCTCAGATTTGGGGGTAACACATTACAAGTAACATGAGTTACGTAATCAGATTACTTTTTTGAAGTAACTAGTAAAGTAGTGCAGTACATTTAAAGTTTAAATTGAATATCTGGGTTACTTTTCCTACTGTAACTCAAGTTACTTTGTATTCCCATGTAATGACTGACAGCTCTCCTGTCTCCATGTTGAAGTAAGTGCAGAGGTATTGTGTTCACTGTGTGAACATGGATGGATGGATGGATGGATGGATGGATGGATGGATGGATGGATGGATGGATGGATGGATGGATGGATGGATGGATGGATGGATGGATGGATGGATGGATGGATGGATGGATAGATAGATAGATAGATAGATAGATAGATAGATAGATAGATAGATAGATAGATAGATAGATAGATAGATAGATAGATAGATAGATAGATAGATACTGTAGATAGATACTGTAGATAGATAGATAGATAGATAGATAGATAGATAGATAGATAGATAGATAGATAGATAGATAGATAGATAGATAGATAGATAGATAGATAGATAGATAGATAGATAGATAGATACTGTAGATAGATAGATAGATAGATAGATAGATAGATAGATAGATAGATAGATAGATAGATAGATAGATAGATAGATAGATAGATAGATAGATAGATAGATAGATAGATAGATAGATAGATAGATAGATAGATAGATGATATTGTAGTTCTAGACTAAATGTGAACATGCATTTACTCATCTCACCTGCACAAAAACAGATTCAGTATTTCTCAAAGTGTATAAAAAACAATGAAAATGCAAACTCAGAATATTACACAAAACTGCAACAATTAAACGTTGAATTACGCAAATATACTTTATGTATTTAATCTCACTTTATTAACCAATTGTCTTTGCTGCTGACCATAGATATATACACTAGATGTCACTTTGAGCTGGATATACAGTATTTGAGGCTTTGGAAAAGGGTCCACCTGTCCGCAATAAGGTGTGTGGAAACTTCTGGAAACTCCTTACTAAAACATCCAGGTAGAGAACTAATGATGTGCTGTTGACTGACACATGTCTACGGTTCACCAGAAATGATATTTATGTCTTCAAATCAATGTCCTCCACATATGATTTATTTTTAGAGAGTGCTTATTTACCATTTAAAACGTATCATTTTTATGCCATTCGATTCTAATGAAGGAATGTACTCGTGCGGTGAAGGTTAAACTTGAGATTATTTCTAACAATGTAAGCTTCTGTTTCTTGGGTTTGCCGCTGTGTTGTTGTGTTGAGTCAACGTTTAATCTTTAAAGGTGTAGTTAGATTCACCCCTGACAATTCAGAAGTGCTTCTGCTTGGAATCCATGCAGCTCAGTTGTTGTTACCAAGGCAACAGGCTCTCTGCAATGCACCTCCTGTTTGCCTATTTGGAGACAGGAAGCCTGAAGCATTGACTTCATGTGCCAACAGCCCCACATTAATTCCCCCTCATGCTGATGGAAGAAGATTTCTAATACTTTTAATTAGGGGTTACGCTCTCTCTCTCTCTCTCTCTCTCTCTCTCTCTCTCTCTCTCTCTCTCTCTCTCTCTCTCTCTCTCTCTCTCTCTCTCTCTCTCTCTCTCTCTCTCTCTCTATTTTTGCATTGTCAGATAAACTATAAAAGTTTTGCAATGTGTTAAAATACTTGTTAAGAAAAGCTGCACAATGATGGTTCAGTTTAAAGCTCCTCTCCATAGGCAGTGCTTGTACTTTAAAAGTGGCATGTTGGCACGCACATTTGGCACTCTCCCTGAATATGCTACACTTTAGTCTCCCAGGACTTTATACTTTTTTCCTAAGAAAATGCTGTTTCTATTAAAATACTTTGTCTGAAATGGGTTTAAAACTTCTGAGGCCCTAATATGTATCATATTTGTGTTAAGAGCACTTGCTTTGCACTATGAATCAAAGCTAAGAAAACTTCGGATGCAGTTCATTGTTCATCTGTCTCTCTCATTCCCTCTTCCTGTCTATATTTGCATCTGTTCCGCTAACCCACAGCAGATCTCATGTGGAGCAGGACGCCAGCTGGCCGAAGCGTTTCCCTTTATCCTGGACAGAAGCTTTACTGCAGCTCATAAATGCAGTGCCGCATTTTAAACGCAGCATTTAATGTCTGATGGAGAGCAGCTCTGCCGATGTTATCAGGCTTGTTTAACAGATTTATTTATCACTCTTTGATGGTGCAGCCAGCTCTCTGTGTCCTCTAAACACAAGCAAATGTGGAATCAGGCATCTAAAAAGCCCAGCATGCCTTTCCAGGATCATCCGCACTCTGGCTTTAAGTTGAGGTATCGTGTTGCACATGGGCATCCATGCATTATAATACAGTTACAATACAATCCGGAGCTCAGAAGCAAAACTTTATCATGTCACCATTCTAAAGACTGAATAAAATGGCAAAAGAAAAAATATATGCTGTATTTGCATTGTTCAAATCTTACGTAATCTCTCCTGTACTGTATCCCTAAGGCCCAAAGCCCATCAGATGTGACTCCACAGGCCTCAGCGTGCCGTATACAGCCCACCAAACCCTACCCGTGAACTGAAGCTCTTTGTGGCATGATCACTTGCACTGACCCCGCGGACACACAGATAAGTGACATTTGACATTCCTCACTGTTTACATTCCTTTTGAGCGAATGAAGATGATGACAGCTTAGTTTTACAGTTACAGTATCCGAGTGTTTATGTTTGAGTGATTATAGGCTCTGTTAATAGTGGGGGTGTGATTGTTGTTCATTGGGCTTTTGATGAAGGACGAAGAGGAAGGAGTTATATAGACTTGAGATATCACTACCCTATCTCACGACCAATTCGTACGAATTCGACGAATGATTAAAAAGAGTCTTAATTCGTATGAACTCACTCGTACGAATTCTTACGATTTGTCTAAATCCACGTGATGGGTAGGTTTAGGGGCGGGGTAAGGGGATACGAATTGGCCGATTCGTAAAATATGTACGATTTAGCAAAAAAAAAAAAAAGGTTGTATGAATTCGTACGAATTAGCCCCTTTTTAATCATTCGTCGAATTTGTACGACTTGGTTGTGAGATCGGATTGGATATCACAGGAATTGGGTGGTGGTATGTAAGACTACTTTCACATCTCAACACTCAAAAACATCTGCATACTTAGCGTTTATATTTCCATACTCCAGTCAATGGGGCACGTCAACTATTTGGCAACCCATTTTCTTCAAAATATCAGCAGTTCGACAGTATTCGTTAAACCAATTGCCTTCTCACTGAATATTGTCAAACTTGGGCACATGAGTTTTTTTTCAAGCTGTCTTTAAGCATTCCTCAAGTCTGTGTTTGTCCTCTCCCAGCGGCTGGTTAGGCCATCAGCGACTCCTTCTGGTTCACCGATTTCTGCTTTCTTTCATCTGTAACTGCATTATGGCTTGTTAGGGTCCATCCTCTCTCTCCTTGTCCATTGTTTTCCTCATTGCTCCTCCTCTTCTTCTTGAGATTTATCATTGGACACTTTTGGGTTGAGGGGTATGTTTTCGGAATGGAACTGGCCATTTGTGTATCCCTAAAAAACATGGAGACTCCATATTTTGACTTTTAATTCCAGTTTAATAATGGCTTGGTTTTAGTTTTTTTTAAATTTTGCAATAGATGAAGTTGGTCCTCCATGAAATCTTTGAACTCATAGCTGTGTTCGCCAGATCACTTTATCTGGGTGACATTTAAATCAACAGAATTCACAAAAGCGATATTCAAAACTCCACACAAAACTAGATTTACATTTCCAAGACACAAAACCTCCAAAAGCTGACCTGAAACACTCTCACATTGGTCCTGGAGCATTATTGTTGAGCCTTGTGCTCGCATATCACTGCATTTGGATATCAGTGGTGTAGTAGATACAGTGTATATGAGTGTATGATTGGTTATGTGGGAGAAGACACCGGATTTCTCTGTTGGGAAATGTAGGGCTTGTCCCTGCTTGTGGTTTTCTACTCATTGCCTGAGTGAATGTGAGAGACGGCTGCATTCCTGCTACAATACATTTGTGCATGGTTTTGATATTCAGTAAAGCATAAATCAAGGCCGAGTTCAAAGACTGGCCTCATTACACATCTGACTGTCTGAGAAGATTGTAGCTTGCAGACTCGAACACGTGTGTGTGTTCTTGCTTACTTGTTTTCTTGTTTGCTTGCTTCTTTGCTTGTGTGTGTGTGTGGATATGCATTTTTTATAAATATAACCAAAAAGCTGTAAAGTGTGCACTGAGGTGTTTAACAGATTTGACTCTTTGACTTCAGGTTCTGTCAGTGTGTCTTCTGACATTCATCAGACTCAATGACTTCTTTGCCTTATAGAATACTATCTAATAGTAAGGATGGGCTTCTGGATCTGGTCCAAAAGAGGCACCCTTTCCTGCCTGGACCATGTGCAAGTAAATACTCTTGGTTTCAAGTGTTCTTTTATGGCCCTACTGGAGGCCGTATAGTATTTTATGATCAACATACTGTAAAACAAATAGTTTAAGCAGCACATAAGGATTGATGACATATTCATGAAGCACCCCAGCAAGGTATGAAAGAAACAAGTGCACGAGTTGTGATTCAAATCTGGGATGCAAATTAATGTAACCTGAAAATCCATTGGTTTTCAAACTAGAATCCAAGAACCTCCACAGTGTCTCAAAAGGGTGCTGTAGGGATCCATCCATCCATCCATCCACCCACCTTTTTTTTTATACATGTAAATTAGTAACTGCCATTATATCAGTGACAGTGTCCCTCACAAGTTTTTATTTACCATATATGTGAATAAATTGCTATTTATTTCTGTTTTTTATCCATTCAAATAACATCTGAGCAGCACATCAAAGCCATATCATGATGTTTCTGGTCTCTTAATGAGGCGGATACCTGCCTGATCTGCAAGGAGTAAATCACATTGCAGAAATACAATCTCAGGCATCATTAGTCCACTAAGCATGCAGAGCAGTGCACTACGTGTGAGGAAGAGATGAGTGGCTCAGCTCCAAAAAGAGCAGTCCATGCACCGATAACTGTATTTAGTTAAAGTGCATGATTGCACTTAAAAACAACTGCATTTGTTTTCTTTACTCCGTCAACTGGCCCCTGATGGAGAATATAATTTGGGTTGAAGACCCCTAGTGCAATGCTGTGTATGTGTGCGTGCGTGCGTGTTCCAAACAAACAGACAGACAAAGGGCGCATATTTTTGTGTTGGTTTTAAGTGTCATTTGGAGGTTGTGGGTGTGTGTTTTTTGTTGCTGATGAGCACGTCGGCATACTTTAGGCCTTGTGGATTGAGTTGGGCACTATGCCAAATATCTGCCAGCAGGGGATACGTATCTTTCTGACTGCCGTAGGCAACAAGTCCTTGGTTTCCTGGATAACGACAACTTGTCGGTTGTCCCAGAGACCACAGACACGTACACGCACAACAGTAATATTATATTCATATTACCACACCACATCTCCTTATTTCCTCTCTCTGTTGACACACTTCCATAAATTTAAATGAGGCATTTGTGTTTAAATTACATCAATCAATACTCCCCCCCCCCCCCCCCCAAAAAAAAGCAAATCTCAGGCAGGCACATTATTTAAACATGGACTTTAAACTCTTTCCACGTCAAAAACACAATTAAAGTAGATTCGGAATGGCCCTGCAGGGCAGTATAATGAACTGTTTGAGCCATCGGAGCACAGAAAATGAACTTATAATTTAGATTTCAGCATTGCATTAAATCTATACATCATCAAATTGGATTGTATTTCTCCCAGGAGCATGTGAAGCAATAGCTATTTATTATTCATAACTGCTGAAAACATGAAAACAGTCTTTTGTGGTGACGCGAGGTCTATGATGGAATCGTGGTACAGACACAAAAGGTGACAGCCAATGAAGAGAGGCCTCAACTAACATGCCTGTAAAAACAAGCGAACGTACCAAAGGAGCAATTACCCATCGTGTCAGTGATGTTTTTACAACACCGTGTCAGAAACTCAGCCCAGGCCTGTGAATTCCTAATGTGTGACCGACAGGAGAGATTTCTTTAGTTTTCAGGCGATTCTCTTACACTCGTCCCTGAGTACATTGTTGTTTTTACTCAAGCCTAAAGCTTGAATTTAATCAAAGCGCACTTCAGCTGCAGTATGAACCACTTTGGGGGTTCGTATGCATTCAAAAAAACAGCAATTAGCAGCTAGTTTTGAAAGACAAGCCTGGATAATATTTCCCAGGCTTATTCGCCATTATCAGCTTTGTTCAACATGTATACCACAATCCATTTAATTGCTTGATAATGCAGTAACAGCACCATTATCGTACAGTGAGTTTTCCTAGTTGTGAAACTGGTCTAAACAATTTCCAACACTGAGCTAACCTTGCTAAAATAGTTCTTGAAAATGTTTGGTCTGAAATGTTCTTTGCTGGTGGGCATTTCTTACAGCTTTCTAGACTATTATTTGTGTTATTACAGTACATGGCTTACCAAAATAATACAGAATTGACATGAATTGTTGGTTTGAGAAGAAAAAAATAACTAGGACTGTGTATGGAAATTATTTGCCAGAAACTGCAATCAATTAGTGTTCATATATTAAAATATTCTACCACAGAATTCTACAACTGACCAATCAGAATCAAGTATTTTAGGGAAACACGTAAAATACAAAAGGTTAGAGTAGGTCTGCTTGATACTAAATCTGTTTTTTTAGACTTCAGATGGCACACACTAAGTTGAAAATGTTGGGGGTGGTGAATTTTATGTGATCAAAATACATAAACACAGTAATATTGTGAAAAGTGGTTACAATTTAAAATAAATGCTTTCTATTAAAATATATTTTAAAATGTAATATATTCATGTGTTAGCAGAACTGAATCCTTCACACGATCCTTCAGAATCCATTCTTATATGATGATTTTCTGCTTAAGACACTTTAGTTATTGTTATCAGAGTTGAAAACAGTATCGTTTAATATTTTATTATGCCCATTCATTTCTTATTCTTGAAATGGATGCAAGGTTTTCAGTGCAAGTGTTCTTCAAGCCTGAAAATCTTATGATTGTTATGTAAAGTGGTCTAAAAAGCCTTCTGATGTGATGAAAAAGCTCCCAAAGCCAGTTTACACACATCTAATCTACAATCTCTTTTTTCTTCCAGTCTTCTCATCCGTCTTTTTTCATTGGTTCTTCGCCTCTTCATCCCTGCAGACACCCACGTCATGAGGATTTATGGCTCTCTTGGCGTCCTATAGAGCTGACCCAGTGGCCAGAGAGGTCCTGAGACATGAAAGCCTGACCTTACTGTGCCCAGCAGGGCTCTGCACACCTGTAGTTCGGCCAGGACGACACCGGTAGTCAATTTCTCTCTCTCTCTCTGTCCTTCCACACATTCAATGCCATCCTCATCTGTAACTCACCTTTGTAGCATCTACCTGAGGGATTGTCAATTGCTCTGTGTTTTTTTTTCTTCCTTTTCTCTCTCCATGATGGCCCCATGCCTGACCTTTGACCTAGTTTTTCTGCTTGTCTGGTCTGTGTATGTGAATGGGGCTTGCTGAATTATAGTGTGTCATGAGTGACAGCTGGCAAGAACCAATAAACTCCATCCCTGCATTCCTGCAGAAGACCATTAAAGGCCTGTCACATCGCTTTCTCTGTTCAAACAGGGCAGTTTTACACTGCTGTTTGAACGCAGCTCTTTGAGAAGGCATGTGACCAGCTCAGAGGTCTGGCTGTTTTATTTTTAAGATCTTAAAACCATGGTGCTACATGTTCCCTGTGGAATAAGTCCACCTTTTTGACCCCAACTTCTGCTGCTGCCTTTCAAAAGTCACATTTGGGAGGTCTCACGTACTTCCACAATAATTGGAAGTGATTTTTTTAAAGTACTTAATTTTGTCCCGAGAGATTACATATGCCAAATGGAAGGTTTTTGTCACAGTTGGTCAAGCAAGGAAAGAAGAGATGGATCTTGATGCAGCAGTAATACTTTTTTGGTCAAAAAAACAAACACACGTTAATCTAAAACCACAGGAGAAAAAGAAACGGCAACAGCTAGTCGAGCCCGATCTCATGAAAGTTCGCATCTATAGCACGAATGTCATTTCTCGTGCCATTTATACGGCAAAAACAGTTTTTCGTGTGTATGGTACGCGTTTTTCGCGTGCATATGATATATGTAATACGCACAAACTCCCCACCCCCCTCCCCCCTAAACCTACCCCAGGGTTTTTTAGTGCGTAGCTTATACACGCAAAAAATATTTTTGTCGCATAAATGCCACGAGAAAAGACATTCGTGGTATAGATACGCATTTTCATGAGACTGTGTTGGCTAGTCACAAGCAAAGACAATACAGGACCGAGGATGGAACAAAACTGAAGGCAGGTGAACATAATCAATTAATAAATCAGAAACAAAGGACATAATCGGACACCATGGAAACCAAGCAAACAGGAAATAAGCACAGGGAGGAATCCTACATAAGAGTCCATAGCAGAACAAATACCTGACAGTTGGTGGATGGTCTGTATTTTGGCCGTTAGTTTTTTGTAATGCAGTGATTAACTTGCTGCAGGAACTTGCATGCGGCTCATGTGACTTTAAAGCGCATAATAACTGTGCAAGACTTCAAAACATGACAATAAAAAACAAAGTCTGTCACCGAGGATAATGTTGCATATTGTTTATATGAAAATGTTGCAGCAAATGTTTAACCACTGAAGAAACATTTGATATTCAGAATGAGTATTAAAAAAAACCCAGACAAACCTCTTTACATAGAACCAAATGTCTTTAACTCGCCTTCATACTTTTTTTTCACTCTCCCCATCCATCTTCTTGCCGTAACTGTGAGCCAACCTGTTGTAGCTCTTCCACACCCCCTAAACTTTCCCCTCTAGAGGTATTTGCTTCATTCATTCAGTCTCTCTTTCCCTCACACACCCTTTTGCTCTCTTGGATTCTCTCACCCCTTGTCCTGGGACAGTGTATTACAGCATGTGAAGTCCCATAACCTGTGCTTGGATTGTATTATTACCTTAAGGATCTCCAGCGGACTGGGTCTGTTTCCCGTGGACAGCAGTTTTGCATTCGAGAGGAGGATCATGGTGCAGGGGACAGTGGGAAAGGTGAGCGAGGGTCTCTTTGCAGCCTATTGCCTCACAATGCAGAAAGCTGTATATCTATCTAGCTCACTGCCAAGTTTCTTTCTCTCGATTTCTTTTTCTTGCACACTCTGGATGTGGGACGTTCTCTCAGAGTTTCCAAGCCAGTAGTTCTCAACTAGTTTTGCTTCAGGATTTGGACTTTCTTGGACATCAAGTGGCAATCCATCTCAGTAGTTTGATTTGTATCTTCTTTTACCCTGTGTAGTTTGGTGGATGGTTTTTAAGGATGAAGCTATCCCATGCAACCTGTCTATGTTGGCATGTGTCTAATTCAGCTTCAACAGAATAACTCTAATATGAATTGACTCTAAAATATTTAGTTCGATTGGGTGCATAATGTTTTCTCATCCTTTAAAAGATGAGATCTTTCCCACTCAATAAAAAACAGACCTGCGGCCCATTTTAGGGTCATGACCCTTAAGTTGAGAACCACTGTTCTCTAAGCTACTGCAATTTAGCATTTTAAAGTTCATTTTCTCAAACATCTGATTAGAACCGGTATAATTTGACCCAAGTTCATTTCTTGTTTAATGCATTTTTTGATTAGGTAATTGTGGAACAAAATCCGAGACTCAATCCACCATGTGCCGTTCCACTCCATTTACCACTGCGTCTGACGGCTTCGAGAGCCCTGCTAATGCAACTGAAAAGCCTCGAACAAAATAATAGAGTGTGTCTGTGATGCCTCCAGTCTGATAGCTTATTCAGGCTTTTACACGCCCCTCGAAGTTGAACGGCACTCCGGCTTTAGTCGTACGTACTGCCATAGATGAGCCGCATAAAGTCACTTCATCACTGCACGCTGGCGGCTTGCCTCTTTCTGATGCCGATAAGCCTCCAAACAGCGTCCTTTCCGGCTTTTATTGTGAGCAAGCGATTACTGAGAGTATGCGTATGGGCATTTGCACAACAACAGATGTTTTGTGAGGACTTTCCTCCCAGTATCTTAAAAACATTCATCACTGAAGCGTCATTTAAGGATGTTTGGCTCATCTCATGAATGGCCGCTATTGAACGCTGTGCATTCACCATTGGGCTCCATGCAACAATTGCATGGACTGTTTGGATTGGCGTCTCTCCAACTGTGCGCTAGTGCATTTTTTGACACTTTTAGATTAAATTTGCGTTTAGCTCTTAATTTAGAGCTACACAGATAATCTCCTGTGAAGTGACCGTATGCAGAAACTGCCAACAAACAGCAGGGCTTGTAGAGAGAGCAAGAAGGAGAACTGGGTCGGCTCCTGTACCTTTACAATCCTTTAAAGCGCACAATCCAGCTGCACACTCACCTCTCCGGTCAGCCTGCGCTTGTGAGATTACATTCTCTGACTGTATGCTGTATGCAAGTTGCTGTGCGGCAGACATCCAAAAAATATAGCTTGAATCACAGCGGTCGCACCTTCCTGTCTGTACGTGGCTCGAATAATCGCTTGTTCAATCAGATTCATTCATAAATCGCACAATCAGACGCCAGTGTTCAAGGTGCAGCGATTCAAAAAGTCTTATCTGCCCCGTCCAGAGAACCAGAATCCATGTAAAGTCATGTGAACTAACTGTGGTACAGAAGTGCTTGAGGTTACATGCTCGAACAGGACTGAGTTTGAGTGGTATGTGCAGAGTTCATGGCCACAAAGTTTTTTGATGAATAATCTGACAGCGTTCCACTGCGTCTGATGCTAACTTTGCATGCCAAAGACTGCCTAGAAGTGTCTTTCGTGATAATATAAGGTTTGAGCACTACTGTATGTAAAAATGCTTTATAGACTCTTGTGCAGAGAAGTTTGTAAAAGTCAGCGAACCCTTGCAGCTGCATTAATTTTGTGAACTGTCAGACTCGTTCCCTGCACATTACAGATGGCGGTTGTGCAGTAAACCATTGCATTTGGATGGCTGTGGTTGCTGTACATCTTGGCAGTGCTGTCTGTTGGTTGAACAGAGACTCGCTAGTCGTAAATATTTCCTACTGGTGTAACCTGACAAAGCCATAGTGGTTCTGTGAAATAGTTGCAATTATGACCTATAAAGTCGCATTGTGAGATATTCAATAACAATCGACATTGACCCCTGGTTTCACAGACAAGGCTTAAGCCTATTCCCAGACTGATATGCCAGTGCAAGTTGCTTTCAGTTAAAACAGCTCAAACGTGCATTTTAGTCTGGGACTATAGGGTTAAGCCTCGTCTGTGAAATCGGGGATTAAGATACATAGGTAAAAACCTAATTTTACTTTCAGATAAGTGAGGATTTTAGTGATAATGGAGAAGTTACATCAAAGAATTGGTGTCCTTGAGGGGAAACTCATCCACCTTCTTAAAAAGTCTCGAACCTTCTGTCCTAAAGGCAGATTTTACTGTATTTCCACTGCAGTTCTCACCTACTCTCTAGACCACACACAGACAGAAGTAATAATAAGCAGGCTTGGTGTCTTTCACTAAGGTCAAGTTTGTTGTGACACTTTGACCTCAATGTCAACTGCCATGTGTGATGCAACTATAATGTGTCAATTTGTACTGTCGGGAACAATGATGATTAATGCTGTTGCCTATATGCTTAAGGTTATTCATATCACAGTCCACAGTTTACAGAGATAACACATTGAAGGTCTTGTCATAATCTACACATGTAGACATGTATGTTTTGATGAGAAACCTGCTAAAAAGTCCAACTAAGCAAACTCACCAGGAAAACTTAGCTGATAAAGTTCACTGGCGTCCCACTAGCATTAGTTCACTAGCATCCCACGTTGAAGACCAGAATCCAAACCATAATGATGATCGGCAACTTGTGTTTTTCATTATTTACTTGTTCCAAACTATTTTGACTTTCTTTCTTGAATATAGAACACTTTTCCATACCTCGTTCATGAATAGTGACCACTAAAGTGATCTAAAAATACAAAAAAACACCATAAAAGTTTGATGTTTCCTATGGCATACATATGCATGTGTTATAATATAGTTTTCTAAAAACATACAATAGCTTTTTTTAAGAAACAGAGTGCAATTCTGTTTAAAACTTTGGGGTCAATGTTTTTGCATGTTTCACCTAGACTGCATTTATTTTAATCAGAAATGCAGTAAAAATGGTAAAATAGTTTGCAATTTAAAACAACTGTTGTCTATTTTTTTGAATGTAATCTATTCCTGTGTTGATAAAGCTGAATTTTCAGCATCTTCAGAATCTTCAGTGTCACATGATCCTTCTGAAATTTTTCTAATATGCTGATTTGCTGCTCAAGAAACATTTTTTATTATTAATATCAATGTTAAAAACAGTTGTGCTGCTTAATATTTTTGTGGAAACTTTTCAGGATTCTGTTTTATGAATTTCCAGAATTTACTGTCCCTTTTGATCAATTGTGTCTTGTTGCAACTCATTTTTGAGACCTTCCATTATATGGAAGGACAACATGTACATTTTGATGCAATTATCATTCTTTTACTGTACAGATTATTATTCTATTACTATTTTATTATTGTCCTCACTTGAATTTAATCCTGAGAAGAATATAATCTTAAAGGAATAGCATTGTGCAGGACCGCAGCTCTTTAACCTTAAACAATTGTCTTTTATTTGAATAATACCTGTCTCCATCTGAGAGCTATTCATTTCTTAACCGGCGCTCAGCGGGCCTGCACAGCCATATCTGACAGGATAAATGTGCCGGATTATACAGGCGATTTTCAGCGAAGATTCAGCGATTACATTGACTCTGCTAACAGAATAGATCAAAATGATTATTCTGAATGTGTGTATATGCATATGTATGACGATACCGATCTCTCTCTTCCTCTGTCTTACAGATAAAAGGGAGAGAGCACAGCAGCTAAATAAATTGGAGAACAAGCCCGTCTCAGGACATCAGTCCAAGGAAGAGGATCTGCCGGCAGAGAGATAAGAGAGGGAACGAAAGAGAAAGTCAGAGGACGAGAGAGAGAATGGGATATTGCGGCATATGGATCTTCCTCTTGTCCCTGTCTCTCTCCCATCAAAATGCCACTGCAGAGGCTGAAGGTAGACTGCTGACTCATACTTTATCTAGGGTCTCTTGAGTCGCCAGTGAACTGCCAATATCACGCCCTTCAATCAATCACACTCTGAAAAAGGTTGCAGGCAAGGTACAGAATGAACGTTTGCCAAGCATTAAATCAGGGTTCCTCAAACTCGGTCCTGGAGGGCCACTGTCCTGCAGAGTTTAGCAAGCGCACCTACCTGTGAGTTTCTAGTGATCCTGAAGACCTTGATTAGCTTGCCCGGGTGTTTTTGATCAGGGTTGGAGCTAAACTTTGCAGGACAGTGGCCCTCCAGGACTGAGTTTGAGGAACCCTGCATTAAATGCTCAAAAAAAATAAAAATAAAAAAAATTGTTGGTGAGTAACTAAAATTGACATCCCTGACTGGATGTGAACAATTTGAATTAAGTCAGGAGTGTCCGTACCTGCTCCCGGAGAGCCACTGTCCTGCAAAGTTTAGCCCCAACCCAAATTAAACATCTGAACCAGCTAATCAAGGTCTTACTAGGTATATTTAGAAACTTCTAGGCAGGTGTGTTGAGGCAAGTGAAGCTAAACTCTGTAGGACAAAAAGAAAGAAAACTTTCAAAAGAATGAAAGAAACATTAGACTTCCAATGTTTTTTATTCACTTCATGATTTGACTAGCATAAAAAAAACGTTTTTTGCATACCTTGCGATTTCTTTTACTTTCACATTCTAAAATAATATATATATATACTGTATATAAGTTGATATATAGATGCTTAAAAAGTTGCAAATGCTGATGCATAACTAGCCTATTCGTTACGTTATAAAAGCGAGTTGAAAGTAAAAAAAAGTTAACACAATTAATTAATTTATTGTTAATTAATTAATACTTTTAAATAATCTTTTTGTTTATTAGTTAAACAATCAATCAGTTACTTAAATGTTGGTGATTTTTGCCTATTCATTTTTATTTTATCATTTTATTTTATCAGTCTGCAAAATGAATCAGTTACTTCAATATTGGTGCTTTTTGCCTATTTTTATTTTATTTATTTATGTACTTATTTATTTATTTGTTATTTTATTTATTTATTATTTTTATTTATTAGTTGAATAATTAATCTCTTACTTCAAATGTTGGTGCTTTTTTTGCCTAATTTATTTATTTATATGTAATTTAATTTTCACTCTTTTTTGAATTTACTTATCTTATTGTTTTCTAGGACAAAATAATCGAGATGTTAAAGAGATACTGTCCTACATGCATCTATCTTGCGGATAGTTTCCTGTCACTGTTATGTCCCAAAAATGATGAGCCCACAGTTCAAATCCTTACAAATTTCCTGTTGTATGAGATGCTTTCGCAATAGTGTTTCAGGGAAGTTTACTTTGAATCATTTTCATGTGTATCGGTTCACCTGAAGAGGCTGTACAGGTGGATTTTTTTTTTCCACACGTGTCCTGCTGAGTCAGCAGGTTCTGCTCCGGCACATGTGCAGACCTCCTGCAGCTTGATACCTCTGGTTTGAGCCTTTTAAGATAAATCATTGTACCCCTCTCTGATTTCCATCAGCTCAGAACTGTCTACAAAAATCAGTGTGTGTGTGTGTGTTTCTGTTTCACCTTGAGCTGTGTGTGAGAGGGGGAGAGAGCGGGAATGAGCAAGAATGTGAAACATATTGAATTCACGCAGGATGGCTTTAGAGGAGTCTGTCAGGACCAATTACCGACTGAGGCACTAATGCCCTGAAACACTGTAATTTTCCACACCTCTTCAAAATGGCTGTTTGCAGTGACAGACACTTGACTATGAAATGGAAAGAATGTGCTTTCTGAGGTCACGTCCTTGTGCTCTATCACCATCTCTTCCTGCTTTATGTCGAAACCATGTTAAATGTAAAAGCAAAAGCATCTTACACAGTAATCAACCCTTATATCAGTAAATACAAAGGTAGTCACTTCTCAATGCCTTCAGGGCCTTGTTGTCATGTTAATAGCCTGTCAGTCTGTTATAGTTGCTATGAAAGTAAGCAAATGTTTGCTTAATAACCTTATTTTTTACTCACTTTACTGAATGCAGCTCTTTTATGTTGCATCGTGTTAAACTACGTCGTCTTCACAGGCTGATGATTTTAATCTAGCAGCGGATGATTTTAGTGTAATCCTCTTTGCACACAACAGCACAGTCTGCAAGCTGCAGCTGAGATGTATCTAGAGATCTAGAAAGTGAGACTGGAGAGATCTGTTTAAGCGCTGTATGCGATGAAGAGTCTCTCCTGGCACGTGGCAGTGCTGTATTGTGGCTCTTTTGAGGGTTGGAGGTATTACTGTGAATGCTGTATGCTAAATAATGATGGTGTGAACTCTGAATTAATCACTGAATTAATCAATGAACAAAAAATGAATGAATGGATAGGGTTTGGTTCATAGTTTAATAATTGATTGTATTATATAAAATGTTAAATGGCGTATTCATGGCAGAATGTGATTTCACCAAGTGCAACATGTTTCTGGATTAACATCTATGTTGATCCTGGAACAACATTCCAATCAACCAATCAGAGTTGAGTGATGAGTTTACAATTTAAGGCAAGTTTTGTCTTACAACCAGGGTTGGGTGCTTCTAAATCAGTGTTATTCACCTATTATTTCCCTCTGATTTTAGGAATAACTTATGGGTAGGGTTAAGCTTAGGGGTGGGGATGGGCTAAGACAAAATTTTCACACAGGAATGTGGTTCCAGGGTCAACAAAATCCACGTCTAACTTGGCAAAATCAGTACGTGCCGTATACTGAAAGTCTTCACCTGATTCAAGATCTCTGGGCTGAGAGAACATCTGCCAAATTCACATTTTTTCAGTCCGTCTGTCCTCGTCTCTTCCTCTGGTTGAATGCCTCTGGACCATGAGCGCTGAGTGGACCGCTAAAGTTTACATTTGATGACCTTCCCTATTGCACGAAAGCATTTTTCACGCTTAGAATGCTGTATGTGAGTGATAAATCACTATAGCCTGCAGTGTTTGTTCCCTTTTGATGTGGGTGGCACAGATTTTGTGCAGCAACTTTTCTGGAAATGAGACTTTTTATGTAGTTCCTGCCAGATGATCAATAACGCCATGGCGTTTAATGCATAAACTATTGTTTCAGAGCTCTATTGTGTTTTGATTTTACAATAGCGCCTGTCCTCTTGTGGTTGTTTTGGATGGAGAACATTTTGAGGGCATTCTTATGTGAGCTAGTTAGAGCCTTTGCAAAGTGTACTTGTCTCCTTCGGTTTTTGTTGTATCAGGTGTGGGTGTGTAAAACTATCTTCTCTGATCTCTGAGATCTGGATGTACATTGTCCACTACTATTAAGTCTAATCTAGTTCTGATTAGCCGCGTCTTTAGAGAGTTGTCAGACTTGACATCTGCAGTCCACTTAGCGCCAGACGTGACAAGTGTCACAATGATTGTGCAATCACCTCACAAGCAAGGTCGCATTTTGCACCGATCAAAGAGAGACATAAATCATTATTTGGATGTATTTTCAGTACTGGAAAAGAAGCTCGGAACACATCCTGAAAATGTAGGTCAGAAACCATAACGCAAGCATTGGATGACTGGACTTTAGGCTACTTATATTCTGATCAGGTCTAATTCTGTGTCTGTAGTAGCTGTTCCTGTTTAATGTGGTTTCTAAAGTGCAAATCACTAGGCATAAATTAAATATCTTTTTGAGATCTGGGGTTTTTTCCTGGGACTACACTGCCATCTCATGGTGAATGTGCACTTTGTGGCTGGGTGTGAACAAGAAAGCCGACAAGAGTGAGGTTGGACCCTTCAATTATTATGGTTCAAAATTGAACTGAGAATGTTAAGCCATGAAGTTTTGTTGAAATGTGAGGCAAAACTGCAATATACTGTAGTTCAATTCAGAGAAATTATAATGTTGATAGAATCAAATACTGTTTGCTTTAAATATTATTGAAGTATACGTATCAATTTAACTTTCATTTTAGGCATATGGATATATTGGTCCAATTTACTTTAAATTCCAAACAAAGCCAAAGAACATCAGACTTACAAAAGGCAAAGTTTTTTGTTGGACCTCTGTTGTGTTTGTGATCTTCCATGAATTTAAATCAGATTTTGGGGTTTGTCCAATTCCTCTAAATTGTGCCCAACTTTTTTAATATGAACTCTTAGCCTTCTTTTAGAACATTTTCACTCATAAAAACAGTCTCAGCCATGGTAAAAGAGGAACATTTGTCAAAAATCAATCTCCCTTGTTATTTTTCAGTATGCCGTACAGCCATGCCTGCAGATATTGTGTTCCTGGTGGATGATTCCTGGTCAGTGGGTCCAACCAGCTTCCAGCAGATCAAAGAGTTCATAGCGGACATCATCCGAGCCTTCCAGGGAAGTGTGGTTGGACAGGAAGGCGTTCGCTTTGGAGTGACTGTCTATTCAGACTTGCCTAGGTCCGTATGCATATTGGGTGCTGCATGTGTGAATACTATATGCTCGACCTTGCATCTTAACTGCTTGAATGTGTCCTTGTTCAGGATGCGTATAGCTGTGACGGATTATTCGACTCTGGAGGAAGTGCTCAGAGCCGTGGAGGAGTTGTCGTATGAGGGAGGAAACAGCCGCACCGGCCTGGCATTGGAATTCCTCGTAGAGTCCGTGTTCAGTCCTTCTATCATCAGAGACAACTCTCCGAAGGTGAGATAACCCATCTGTGAGATGAAAAAGACCAACTTTACACTGCAAAGGTGGCAAAGAAGATGCATCTAAAGCACTACATATATACAAAAGACAAGTTCACACACAACCAAAGCCACATTGGAGCCACAATGGAGATTTTAAAATGGCTTTTATGTTGTATTGCTGTATTCACAATTGTAGATTTAAAACTTCTGCATGGTATGATACAATCACACACTGTAAAAAAAAAAAATCATGATCAGTAATCAAAACATTTTTTTCTTTTGTCAAATCAACTTAAATAATTTATTTACTTCAGATAACATAATTTTGAGTCTCTGATGATTAAATCAATCTCCTTCATTTTATTAACTCACTTTTTCCATTTCAATGAACTTAAAATTTTAAGGCAACCAGGTTACTTACTTTTTTTAAGTTAAACCAACAATATTTTTTTTTACAGTGCAGCCAATCAAAATATATTTGATGTTTATTGTACTGTTAGGAGGATAAGGATTATGGGCCAATGGCATTTCAAAGTGGGTGGGGCTACACTCTTAAAAATAAAGGATCCAAAAGAATATTAGAATTCTTTTGCAGTGATGATGCCATAGAAGAACCATGCCTATTAATTTTGCCCCCCCCCCCCCCCCCCCCACAAAAAAAACTGTCACTGAACAAATCTAAAGAACATTTTTAAATAACCTTTAATAACCTTTTGTGCAATGGATCCATGGATGGGAAAGTCACCATGAAATCAAAATGGACTACTCTTCTTTTTATACTATTATGGTATATTGCAGTATTTATTATAAATGATTTATCCTTGCACATCCTGATTTTTCGGTGTATGACATCAAATACCGCGAAAGCAATTTAAAAGCACACTGAGCCATCTGGACAAAATGAAGTCAAGCTCTACATTTTTTTTGTTTGTTTGTTTGTTTGAGAAGAAGTTCCACTCCGATATAAGATACACCAAAATAGGGAAGAAAAGACAATCACAACTTCCATTTAATCCCGACTTTAACGTTTTTTCATGGATCTATAGATTCCAATAAAGCGCATTTATGTTTAAAAGTATAGCTACCCAGCATAAAGCCACATAAATCAAACCTCATGGGGTTAGGACACAATCTAAACACAGAATACTGAACTGTAATCATATTTGAAATGTATTGAAATGCTAAATTTCCAAATAAAACATCCTGTCACATACACACAGAACAACCTTATAATTATATCCCAAAGAGCTGCACCTGCAGTCACTTCATTGATTGTGTCAGGACATCACGTCCTGCGCTGCAGTGCACACACTCTGCTCCGCAGTGTCCCACCCATCCTAATTTAGGGCTTGATTAGGATTCCAAACTGCACATAGCTGCTGGTCTTGCTGTGGAGCACCTGGTTTGGGGAAACGAGCAGGCAATTAAAATGAACTGCAGAGATTTACCCCTTTTTAAAACTCTCATTAACATATTGTAAAGGCATACTGTAAAGATGAACCCAGATTCAGCTCGGCCAATGCGGTGAACTTTCGGTGACCCGCGAGATGTTTCTTTTTCAGAATACTCATTTGTGAGTCAGTGTAAGCGACTTTACAAGTTTGGATCTGCTGCGGTTGGGGAATTATGTATGCAATGAGATGTTAATTCATGCTGTGTGCTTTCAAGGGCATCAGTATCAGCATGATACTCTTAATGGCAGATTGAGTCCCTTAATACAAATTCACACTTTCGGGTGGATTTCATGAAAGCTGTTAAGACAGTTCTCGTTTTTGTTTCTTATCACTGTAATGTGAAAGATGAATGTATTTCAGTTGTTAAGTATACATAACCTTTATGAGGATTTAAATAAAACATGGATGCATTTTTTTTTCTTTAATGGGGTATTACGGTAATGAGAATAATGGGGATGATAAAAGTACATGATGACTCATTACAGTAATGAAAATCAGAGCGTTAACAATGCTTAATTGTCCTAAAAAAATGTCACAATGCAAAATAATAATAATTAAAATAGTCCTAAATGTAGGCCTTATTTTCTTTCCTGGTAGCACTTTATTTTACAGTCATGCTTTACATCTAAGTCCTATGTATTTATATATAACAACTAGTTTCTAAGTAACACTAAAACCATACTGTATAATTACCTTAAATTACTCAGTACTTTCTCGTGTAAGTACACTGTAAATGCACATACTGTAAAATAAAGTGCTTTCTTTTTCTTTTTTCTTTGTGGTTAAATATAAGGAGGACATTTCTCGATAGTCTTTGTGAGATTTACTCTTTAATATATTTTTGTACATCTTTGAAATTTAATGCCTGTGGCATGTCTAAGGGGGATCTACAAGTATGACCCAGTTTTATTACTTTGTGCGGTGACTGGCTTTATATTTCTGATGTTAGAAGAAGTCTCACAATAGACATCTTTCCATAAATGTTTGCATTGTGGCATCATTTTAATCACAATTAAGCACATTTTGTTCTTCAGGTTTTGTAAAATTCTCCCTTTTGCATGTTGGGATACAAAGCATCACATTATGTTTCTTTCTGGCTTCAGATTGCTATTCTGATCACTAATGGCCAATCGGATGATCCAGTGGACGGTCCAGCTAGAGCTGTTACAGACAGTGGAATTTCACTGTTTGCTGTGGGTGAGTTTTCAGACTTTCTTGTATTTATGTAAAAAGTGTGTGTGTGTGGTGATTGTGTGTGTGGCAGACTCCTTTATGTTTTGACGTGTGACTCAGAGTAACTGTAGTGGAGTGATTTACACTGAATGGTAGTGTTGGTGAACGTGCCAAAACATAAAACGTGTATGTTTGTGTGTCAGCCTTGTTTCCTTGACTTTCTGACGCTCCTTCTGTTTTGACGCCCAGAGTGCTGAAATAATTATGGCTCATTACCCGGTGGCCAACTAATTGCTGTAATTTTTCATCAAGCTCATTCCTCCTTGCTCCCCTTCAACACACACACACACACACACACACACACACACACACCGTGTCCTGCCTTTCTAATCAGTTTTCCCAGAGAGATCAGGCCGTTTGACACATGTACAGCAAGGCGACATGGCGTGACATTCTCCCATCATCACTCTACAGCTGATAACACTGCAGACATATGAGGGTCACTCATGTACATACACATCTTTTAAGAATTGACTGCACCCTTCAGGCCTCCATGGTGTGTGTGTATATATATATATATATATATATATATATATATATATATATATAATTTTTATTATTTTTTTTTTTTAATAAAGTCACTTTGGAGCTGTGGTATAGTGACAAGTGAATAGCGTTGGTGACGAAGGTTTGAGTTTGGCCTGCAACGTGCCCTGATCCCATAATCTGTAAGAAATGAAGTAGCTCTGTGTTGAAGTTAATCTGTGCCTGGGCGATGTGTGTTGTGTGTTCTTCAGGAGTGAGGAACGCCGATCAGTCTGAGCTGAAGAAGATCGTTACAGAACCCCATGAGGAACATCTAATGCTCAGCCCAGATTTCTCCTTCCTCGAGCACCTGCTGCCCAAACTCTCCCGCCGCATCTGCTTCACTGCTTCAGAACCTCCCCGACCTGTGAAACAAAAGCCACCTGGTAAAATTATCATCAGTTTTACTAATGGAACTTGAGGCTTATCTTTTTTGTATTTATTGCATTTCAAGCTTGTCTAAACACAGTTGGCCCGCTTGTTAAACTCTACCCTCCTTGGTTACTGTTTCTTGTGTAGACAAGCTTTATATATTATACATTTAGATATAATACATGGGAGATTTAAATGAACGCTGTCATTTAAAAACTCATTAATTATATAGGTTTTGATTTTAATTTTACTTGGCCTGTGATACATTTATTTATTTTTAAAAATGCAAAATTACACAAAAAATGGCCAAATTACAATTAATTTCACAATTGAATATTATGGAGGTCAGTTCAGCTCAATTTAGCTAATTAAAAGTGTCTGCAATGTTAGTATCATTTTCCAGTCAATTCTGATAATCTATCAACCTATCAACCTATATCCATCTATCTATCTATCTATCTATCTATCTATCTATCTATCTATCTATCTATCTATCTATCTATCTATCTATCTATCTATCTATCTATCTATCTATCTATCTATCTATCTATCTATCTGTCTGTCTGTCTGTCTGTCTGTCTGTCTGTCTGTCTGTCTGTCTGTCTGTCTGTCTGTCTGTCTGTCTGTCTGTCTGTCTGTCTGTCTGTCTGTCTGTCTGTCTGTCTGTCTGTCTGTCTGTCTGTCTGTCTGTCTGTCTGTCTGTCTGTCTGTCTGTCTGTCTGTCTGTCTGTCTGTCTGTCTGTCTGTCTATCTATCTATCGATATATATAATATGACTATATATTAATTGTCTTATTAACCCTTTTCTTTTAATAGCGATTAAACGTGACAACATTAATGCATTAATTGAACACTTTCATTATGATTCTGTGATATAATTTAGCTACCATTGCTCTTATTCATGACCTAAATGTAAATATAAATAAACATTCATTCTAGTGACAACATTCATAATGATTTCATATGTGTTTGTTTGGGAACGCTTGCTTGGTCGATAGATTGATAGATTGAACCTCTCAAGATGTATCATAAAGATATCTACCTCAAAATAAAGATCTTAAAAAGAAAGAAAAAAAACACACCCCATCCTCTCTCGTGTCACTAAATAAATTACAGTATTTACTAATACTTTCCATATCTATACAAACAGACAGATCTTTATTAGTAAAGAGCAAAAATTCAGTTGCAATGTAGAATAGGTCAGCAACATTAGGAAGGCTAGGAGTTAATTCTATCATGTTTATCCTATGTGCTGTTCTGTCTGCTGTAGTGCTGGAGAGGATAGTCGGACCTAAAGATCTGCAAGTGAGTGAGTTGAGTTACAGCTCTCTGCAGCTGACCTGGAGTCAGGCCACAGGAGATGTTACCGGCTACAGGCTGCTCATCACCCCTGTGTCTCCAAAGGGCCATCTGCTCCCAGCACAGCAGAGACAGGTGAGACACGTTCACCTGTCCATATGCACACCCCACGCAGCACAGCAGATGGAAGGCTGCACATGGACTACTTCTGCTTTGTGGCAATGTTGATTATGTATTTGTGTGTGTATGTTTTTCTTTTTCTCCATCACAGATTGATCTGAAGGGAGATATTAGTAGCACTCCAGTAACGGGGTTGAGTCCTAAGACTGAGTACTCTCTCACAGTATACGCCATCTACCCCGGACGCATTGGAGAATCTTCCACTATCATCACAGAAACCAGTGCGTGTCAAACTGTATACACTCTTTGAAGAAAAGGTTCCTTATATAACCTTAAATGATTCTGGGTCACTGTGATTTCGCCAAGTAAGACATGTTTTTGTGATCCTGGAGCAACATTCCTGTCTGAAAATGTCCTACCCATAAGTCATCCCTTAAATCAAAGGGAAATGATAGGTGAATAGCACAGATGTAAAGCCTAATTCTGGTTGTAAACCTAAACTGTAAAGTTGTTCCTCAAATCTGATTGGTTGATTGGAAGGGTCAGCATAGATGTTAATCCAGAAACATGTTGCACTTGATGAAATCACGTTCACCAAAGCTTCTTTCAAGTGCTTTCATACATTGAAACTTTTTAGGTTCATTCATTTTTCATGAATTTAGTTCATTAATCACAAGAAAAAAAATGAATAACCCATTAGACATGAGAGTATTTTGCAATTATTTTGCAATTTAAGACATTTCTCCTACAACCTCACTCAACCTTTTTGTCCTAAGGGTGTACATCAAAATGTCTCAAGGAATGATCTTTCTAATTTTTTTTTGTATGCAAACTTTCCTATCGTCTGAATGGAATATCCCAGCATGCATAGGCTACATACGCTTTCTTTTTTAGCCGCTGTGCCACCGGTTGCGAACTTCCGAGTGATTGAAGAAGGACTTTTCTTTTTACGCATGGGATGGACGCCTCCGCTTGGAAAAGTGAATGGATATAAAATCTATGTTCCAAGAAGTGGGTAACCAGCAGACTCTCACAGACCGAATATGAAAAACTTGTCGTTTTAAAATATTCCTACATTTATTCTCATATATCTTTTCCTCCTCAGCGGACAGACCCGGGCTAATTTATGAGCAGATGCTGACAGGCGACGCCTCCTCTCATGTGATTGACACCTTAGAAGAGGATAAAGATTACAAGGTCAACATCTATGCCATCTACCCAGAGGGCACCAGTGAGCCTGTATCTATCACCGGGAAAACTTGTTAGTCTATTTCCTCTTTCTTTCTTCCCCTCATATTTTCACCTCACTCCTCAGGCATAAGTCTGCTCTACCAAATGATAAGTGTGTCGTCATGATGGTATCAGAATCCATGATACGTTCACAGTGTTGCTTTTAGAGTGGTGCATGCAAACAAACATTATTGTGTATTATTGTGTATGTTGCTGGTTTAACCACTAGATGGCAGTTTAACACATGTCTTCATGAAAAATCCTGCAGTAAATACTTTATGATTCTTGTCATGCATTATCATCCCACTCAAAACGCTGTGCAATTTTCATTCTCTGGATGTTGCAGTGAAACTTGTCCCAGTTGATCAACTGTTGGTTCAGAACGCCACTACAGACACAGTTCAGGCCCGCTGGTCATCTGTCAGGGGTGCTACAGGGTACAGACTCACCTGGTCATCATCAGGTAACAAGTACTGAGCTGCTTTGATAATAAATGCAGCCTGTTTTAAAACATAAATATAAATGCAAATCTCTGCTTGCCTCTTTCCGTAGAGGGACACATAGAAAATGTGAACCTTGGAGACAACTTTAATTTCTACATGGTGCAGGGACTGCATTCTGGCACGGAGTACACCATCACTATCAACCCTATCTTTGTGGACATTGAAGGGCCTGTTACCTCTGCCAAAGCCAAGACATGTGAGTGCAGCACGTGCACTTTAACGGGCCGTTCACACAGGACGCATGCTAGCTTTGAAAGACAGATAGACAGAGCCAACTGAATGAAACGGGTCTTAAGATGTTATTTAACTTGACACAGTGTCTTAAAAATAGTAAGAAATGCTACATAAAGCAGGGAGAAACAATGCTGGTAATTAATCACCCCAAATAGCAAACATATTTTTAGTTTTGCTAACGTTCCCATTAAGTAACTGTTTTTTTTTATAAATGTTCTCTAAACATTTAGACATAAAATCCTCCTGTAGTCAATAACTGTATCTCCTAAAACTCACCTTTGATCACTAAAATGGCATATTTAATATATTTTTATATTATTTTTTATGGACAGCTTTAAAGGGATACTCCACTCTTTTTGGAAATAGGCTCATTTTACAACCTCCCAACTAGGTTTTCGAATCCATTCAGCCGATTATCTGATTTTTAGAGGAATTTCAGTAACCAGACAGTTTCTGGTCTCATTGACTTCCATAGTAGGAAAAATAGATACTATGGGACCAGAAACTGTCTGGTTACTATTATTCTTCTAAATATCAGAAAATCGGCTGAATGGATTAGAAAACGGTAAAATTCAACTGTTTAACTCTGGGGGAGTTGTAAAATGAGCCTATTTCCAAAAAAAGTGGAGTATCCCTTTAATGACGGCCATCTACATGCTTGCTTCTTTTGGGTAGTAAGCGTGTCCATGAATATGCAAATGAGCCCCTCCTCCACTCACTAATACAGGTTCATTTAAGTCCATGTATCAGAATGATAATCCATTTTATGCATCACCCTCTACATTGTCAAACACATAACGGTAATTAATATGATTAACCTTTTGCTTGACCAAGTTATCAAACAGCTAATAATGTGTTGCTAATGTTACAAAAACCATGTTCCCGTTCACAATTTGAGAGTCATACAGCTGCCTCCTGAAATTCATTATCCTTAGAAAAAGCTTAAAATGTCAGTGGAGAAAAGCATATAGGCTAGTTCATCATAACATGTAATAGGCCTATGCGTCATATACATAATTCACCCGCTATATTGCTAAATGTTGCTGATATAATTATATCGACAGATAAATGTGCCAGGATTACCAGGCTTCTCTTGAGACTCCCCTGCTTCGCTTTATTAATGATATGCTAAAGGCAGCACGTTGACGGGATTGGTTACAGGGTAGTTGGTGACGTAAAAAAACACCAGCGATTTCAAACCTTGTTTTTGAGACTGTCTTTAATTCACTGCAGTTTTAAGGAGAAAAATACTCTGTAATGGTGTTGCCTTATGAATTTGCACATGGTTTGTCTTAAAGTAAATTAAAAACACCCTGTTAATACCCCTGTCTAACCCTGTTAGCTAGGATACAATGTAGGACGATTATGATTCTCTCTCTCTCAGTGGAAAGCAGTGCAGTACAGACCCTGAGAGCATCTGCGGTGAGCACAAGCAGTGCTGTTACCTTGTGGAACGCTGTACCTGGAGCCACAGGATACAGACTGGCCTGGGGTCCTACTGCAGGTACCTCAAAAAGTGCCTGTGCTGTTCTCACAGGATCTCATTGTCCTGAACTTGGCCATTCTCCACTTTCCAATTTCACTTTGTAGTCTGTTTCCCTTATTTGTTACTACTTTCCTTTCATTTCCTCTCTCTTCACTCTCTCTCTCTATCTCTCTCTCTCTCTCTCTCTCTGATTTATAGTCTCTTTTTCATGGAAGCGACAGGTTGGTGACAACATGAGGTGTCGCTGTGCCGCCTCATGACTCATGCCGTCAACTTTATCTGTGTGTTTAGGAGAATTTGTGTGTGTGTGTGTGTGTGTGTGTGTGTGTGTGTGTGTGTGTGTGTGTGTGTGTGTGTGTTCGGGGCTCTGTGTGGAAAAAATGAATTGATGTCACCTCTGAGCACCTCCTAAAGAAGAGTCTTTGAAAGTGACAACTTTCTGTCACTGTGATGGGCTGGAGGCCCCTGCTTTAAAAGAACCTGGTAGAACATTCTGAGGATGAAGTGCTCTGTGACTCATACCACACGCTCTGACACATACATATGAGTCTGAGGATGAGTTTATGGAGAAAAGGGAGAGAAACGAAGGGCGAGAGAGGCTAAATTAGGTGTTCAATGTTTAGTGTTTAAAAAAGAACATTAGTGCTGTCACATCGATTAATTGCGACAAATCGCTTCTAAAATCAAATTTTGTTTACATAAAATATATGTGTGGAGATATATATATATATATATATATATGTTAGGGCTGTCAAACGATTAATCGCGATTAATTGCATTCAAAATAAAAGTTTGTGTTTACATAATATATGTGGGTGCATAAGAAAAAAAATATTATTTATGTATAAAATATTAATATTTATATATAATATAAATTATATATAAATCTATATACAGTATATACATCAAAATATTTTTCTTTTAAATGTATACTAACATATATATAAAATAATTATACACAGTGCACCCACATATATTATGTAAACACAAACTTTTATTTTGGATGCGATTAATCATGATTAATCGTTTGATATCGTATGTGGTATATAGTAGGTGCGCGTGATTAATCGTTAGATAGATGCCTGCAATTATATAAATATGTGTATATATGTATATATATATATATATATATATATATATATATATATATATAATTACACGCAATTATATGAATGCAATATTGTATGTGTGTCGTAAGAATTTTTATTCCTGTATCATCAGAAAATGTATATACTGTATAATATGCAAGTACACATATTTTGCATGTATATTCATATACATGTACATACTGCTCTTTTATCTATTTATATATGTAATTATATTATGTGTTTATGTGAAGAGTTCACAGGGAGAGATCGGCCCAGACAGCTGGCTCTGAATGGCAGCACTACCGAGTATGTTTTGAAGAATCTGGTCCATGACACAGAGTATGTGCTCTCTCTTTACGTGCTCTTTGGTTCTGTGGTTGGCCCGGGCATCACCGCTACATTCAGAACCTGTGAGTGACCTGAAACTTTCTCCTGTTTTCTTGATAAACACATTCTGACAGTTAGCAGTGACTTCAGCTGCTTATTGGTCAAGTCTTATGTCATGCTTTCTGCTCCCCAGCACCCCTCGGATACGTGTCAAATTTTAAAGTAACGTCATACACCAGCTCGTCCATCGATGTTGAATGGAGTCCTATTGTAGGGGCCACAGAATACAAACTCACCTGGAGTTCAGGTAAAAACTGTTCATTTTCAGTACAAAATCACAGTCCACTCTGTTTCATTAAGGCCCATAAAATTATAACTCCTTATTTTGATTTGTTTTGTGCATGTGTGTGTGCTTTTGCTCCCAGAATTCGAGCGTTCTCAGAGTCGTTTTCTTGACCGCAGCGTTTTACAGCACAGCATCACTGGTCTTCAGCCGCACACGCTTTATTCTGTCAGCATTCACGCTCTCTACAGCAACACAGAAGGGCCAGAAATCTCCCTCTCGCAGCAAACAGGTACTTTTTACAACAATAAACTCATTTTATAAAAGCAAATTGTCAAATTTTAAATGGGGTAAATATGTAAAATGTTAAAACAATGTTTCAATAATATAGACATTAGACCAAACAAATGTGTGAACAGTCAATTACTAACCTTTCAATAAAGTAATATCTGATTTTACATATTTGTTGCCATTACAAAGTAACTCCATAAACCCTAATTCGTAAATTAAATCTAGATTTAAAATGATAACCCTCACATTTCTGCTTTTAAATCCTCCAAAAATTGGCCCCGTTCACTTCCATTGTAAGTGCCTCAATGTAACTTTGATTTTTGCTTCTCTCTCTCTTTTTTTTAATAATATTTTTTATTTATTTAATTTTTATTTAAAAAAAATGCAATGGTTTTATGTGGTTATTGGTTGCAAATTAGCTTACTTACCTACTCACTTTCCTATTTAAACTGTAGGAAAGCTGTACCAACAGTTCTTGATCTATTTGGTTTGGTTTGACTGCTCAGTTTGTCTCTCTGTCTCTTTAAATGACAACTGGTTGACAGTCATTTATCAGAGCCATGAGTAGAAAACCCTGCTCTGTTAATTAAACACTTCAGACAATCAGGGTTCGGGGATATGGAAATGTTCCGCCCATTGTTCCAGTGGGATTGTGGGATATCAGGAGATTGATTGACAGCTCCTGTGTTTGAGCCCCCATCTTTAGGACAACAGCTATATATAGAGCAGTATTTTCTACTTCAGTACTGGAGCTTTGTGTGTGTGTGTGTGTGTGTGTGTGCGTGCATGCGTGTGTATGTGTGTTTCACTGCTGTCAGCCTCACTGTTATCAGAAGCACATCTTCACAGTAAAACGGCTACAGTACACTTAAAACAACGCAAAAACATAAAATTGTTTAAGTATTTATTTCACCTGTTTTTACTTAAATATGTCTTACAAATTGGACTATAATCCTTCAAGGGGCTTCTAGATTTTATATCTTAAAAATATTAAATAGAAAAATCCTATATTTGAATGAATTTTGTATGTGAATGAATTATAATTGAATAATTTTTAAATAATACACATATTTCATTGACTTTTATCAAACCTGGTGTCACTAATACTTGTGCCGTATTGTTTTGCAGCTTCTTTAACTGACTCTGAGCTGATTGAGACGGTTCGGGAGGTAAAAGTTGTGGACATTGGCGCCAGTTCTTTTAAACTAGCCTGGAAGAAAACTCCAGGGGTCACTGGGTACAAGATCACATGGAGCCCCTTTCATGGTGGGCACCAGCAGTCCCCAATTACACTCCATTATCATTGCATTTCATTATAATCCATCCATCATCTTCACTGTTCTGTGTATTTTCTCTTAGGTGGAGAGAAGAAGAGTGAGGTTGTATCTTCTTCCGCCACGTCCTTCACCATCACTGATCTGCCTGCAAGTTCTGCCTACAAAATCCAGGTTTCTGCAGTGGTCAAAAGCAAAGAGGGAAGCCCAGTAATGGTGACCGCCCGCACCTGTGAGTCTGCTTGTGTTCATGTAAATCTACAGTAAGCATGCAAATGTAAGTATTTTAAAGACGAAATGCTGTTGTGTTACAGTGGATCTGCCCAAAGTGACTGGATTCAGTGCTCTGAACACCACCGACAACAGCACTGTACTGAACTGGACCAGAGTGACAGGAGCGTCAGGATACCTGCTGTCCTGGAGACACATATCAGGTCAGAAACAGAAGCATCCAGACTGCATCCACATTTACTCTAAAATCCTAAATGTGCACACAGAAATATTTCTGTAGAAATGAAGGATACATGCAAACATATGAGTAGATAGTATAAATGGCATAGGTCTACTGTATATTAGTTTTTAAATGAACTTTTTTTAAATACATGTTAAAAATTGTGCACATTGGCTGATAATCGGATACAATTTTAAATAAAATAAAAAAATTATAGATTATTTGAATATTATATAATATATCGAGGTGATTATCCTAGCTGAAGCCTGGCTCAAGGCTCCACCACTGCTCAGATGTTTTAGACAAAGGAGAATGACTGTTTATTTGTTAATGAGTGTTGCTAAATGGCAGGGCAAAACTAATTTCAGATAAGCTCTTGTAATAAGAGTTCCTCCCACAAAAGCCATTTTGTCTCATATGAGATATAAAAAAGAAGAGCGTAGATAATGTCATGATGAGATCTGTGATTCATTCCTGTTATGGCGATGACTTCAACGAAGCCTTCTAATGAGGGTGTCCTTTGCTTGAACATGAAGGTTATGAGGGTGTAAAGGTGGCTTTCATTCTTAAGCTTTTGACTCTTACCAGACCGTTACATTTTGATGTTTTCTTGAACGTTCTTGAAGTGTTTCAACTGGTGTGAAAGATTTATGACGAATCTCAAGTATTTTGAGTCATTTATTTGATCCTTTTGCAGACAATTCCAGATGTTCCAGTTTTTAGTGTCACATTGATGGTGACATTACTCTAATGCAAATGCCTCTCTTTATGTTCTGTGTAGAGGTGGAGTTCTCCTCTGATCTGCTGAGCTCTGGATTCACCTCCTATACGATCCGAGATCTCCAGTACGGCAGAACCTACATCTTTTCCATCAGACCACTTTATGGGGAAGTGGAGGGTCCAGTCACAACCATCACTAAAAGGATCTGTAAGGCCTTATCTGCAAATATCATTAGCATTTTATATTTTTAAACGCTAATCACTTATATCGTTAGACACATCTGGCTTAAATTATGTTTTCTGTTCATGTCATTAGATAGTACTCACTATTTAGGAAAGTGTATGTATTTTTAAAACACACTACCATTCGAAAGTTTAAAATTACTAATTTAATTTGTTTACCAAATGTGACAGTAAAGACATTTATACTACAGAAAATGATTTCAATTTCAAACGTTCTATTCATCAAATAATCCTGAAAAACAAATCACGATTTCCACAAAATTTTATAACTTTTTTCAACATTGATAATATGTTTCTTGAGCACCAAATCAGCTTTGCCATCACAGAAATAAGTTATGTTTTAAATTATGTAAAATAGAAAACAGTTTAAATGGTGTTGTACTTTTGATCAAATAATTGCAGCCTCTATGAGACTTCTTTTACGAACATTTAAAAATCTAGTTACTTTTTACTACCACACCTCAACTGATTTTAACCCTACTAGTCTACTAGTACTCTACTAATGAGAGTTAGTTAGTTGACATGTATTGTAGGTGCAACATTACTTATATTCAACAGAATGTGTTAAAGGGACCATCAAAATAAAGTGAAACCAAAAATCTTACCGACTGCAAACTTTTGAATGTTAGTGTGTACTAAAAGTAAACACTGGTTTATTTGAGCTCTGGACTTTTTTTCTGCTCATCTTACAGTGGGAGCTCCTTATCTCATTCCTGTCCAGAGCTCCACGCCGGCCTCTGTCTCCGCTAACACCGACAACGACGACATGCACCTCCACACCACAGCCAGAAACACTCGCACCCCAGTGGTCAAAGCCCCCAGCACACCCACCACCACTCAGAGACTCGCTGTGAGGCCTCAGATCACAATCGGTCAAACGGCCTCAGCACTGACCAGAATTACTACAGTAAATGACCAAACCACCCTGTCTGTCGAGACGCCCCCACCTGGACCAGGTCATTCAAATTAAACGTTGTCTCAATCAGGTTTAAAATCAAAGGAGGATTTAAGGGATTAGAATTTTTTTATGCACCCAAAACAATCATTGTTTAATCACTTTTCCTTTTTATACTTGTAAATGTCCCTTTTGCATGTGAAATTTTAAACAAGAACCCTTTTTAACAGGCAGCTTTAAATATACTGCTCAGTTTGCTGAAATATACCACAAAAAATAAACTATTAATCATTGTTTTCCCATAATTTGAAGCTTAGAAGTGAAAGATGTGCACAAATAAGCGAGAGGTGCTATAAGATTTTTTTCTTCTTCCTGTTCCTTTTTTTCATTCATGCACGTTATGAATGAATGAATGAATAAACATTTATGTATGACTTAAATCAGTCATACATACTTATGACTTAGTATCTGCCCCCCAAAACACATATTAAAATTTAAAGGGTCGGTTCACACAAAAATAGAAATTCTGTCATCCTTTACTCATCCTCATGTTGTACCAAAGATATTTTGAAAAATGTTATAAGAATGACCGTTTTGGCCATTGATTTCCATTGTATGGACAAAAACACAGAAGAAAGAAAGTCATTCAGGTTTGGAACATGAGAGTGTCGAAATGATAGAATTGTTTTTGGGTGAACAATCCTTTTAACTATATCTCCAAAAGAAGAAACTTTACTAAACAACAGGACGTGAATGTGTGAATGACTTGCGTGCATCTGTCTGTTAGTGTGTGGCAGGGTGAAAGCAGATATTGTGTTTCTGGTCGATGAATCCTGGAGCATTGGTACTAATAACTTTGGCAAACTGAAGGATTTCCTGTTCAGAACCGTCACCTACTTCCCCACTATAGGACCTAAAGGAACACAGGTGGGACATGATAATGCACTAGCATTTATTAGATTAAGAACTTTACAGTTCTGTGTCTTCGTCTCTGAATCAATAGTCTCAATCATTTGCTCTGATCAAACATCTAATGTTTTATGTGTGGAGTGAACCATCTCATTAACTTCCCTTAGATAGCAGTAGTTCACTACAGTGATCAGCCCAGGATCGAGTTCAACTTTAACTCTCATAAAGACCGCAGCTCCGTTTTGAGAGCCCTCCGAGAAGTCCACTATGGAGGAGGGAACACAAAAACAGGTTTATATGCACATTTAAATATCAAAAATCGTTGGTGACATAGGGTGCAATCTGATCTGAAATTTGACGATTGTGAATGTGTGTTTGTGTAGGTCGTGGGATCAGCTATGTCCTTAGGGAGATGTTTCAGGAGTCTCTTGGTATGAGACAGGACGTCCCTCACCTTTTAGTGTTGCTGACCGATGGAAGAGCTCAGGATGATGTAGAACCACCATCCAGAATAGCGCATGCTCTGGGTGAGTAATATAAACTGCAGTACAGGAATAGCCAAACATCAATTTATGACTAAATATACACTAACGATAATTTTTAAAGAAATATATATATTTTTGAAAGAACCATGGCTGCATTTATTTGATGAAATACCGTTTAAAAATAACTGTTTCCTATTTTATTCTATTTTTGAATGTAATTTATTCCTGTGATGAAAAAGCTGTATTTTTAGCATCATTACCCCAGTCTTCAGTGTCACACGAGCCTAATATGATGATAATATGATGATGTGTTCAAGAAACATTTCTTGTTACTCTCATTGTTGAAAACAGGAAAATCGTGATACTTTTTTCAGGATTCTTTGATGAGTAGAAAGTTCAAAAGAGTGTTTATTTAAAGTAGACATTTGTTATATTTAAATTTATAGCTATAAATTTTGTATAGATTTTTTAAAATGTTTTTCATCGTCACTTTTGATCAATGTAATGTGTCCTTGCTTAATAAAAGTATCGATTTCTTAATTAAAAGAAAAAATATTGGACTGATCCTAAACTTTTGATTGGTAGCATTACTACTTTATACTTTATGACACTTTGCTATACTTAAGTAGTAGTAAGGCCGCACTTCAGTTTTTGGTATATTTGTGTTTTAGGTGTCAGTGTTTTGGTCATCGGCATCGCTCACGCAGATATTGAGGAGCTGAGGAAAATCGCCTCCCCCACCACTTACAAGAACATCTTCTTCGCCAGTGATTTTGACGATCTTCCGTCCATCGAGAGAGAGTTTATCAGCAGCATCTGTAGTGAGGCCTTACTATCAGAGTTCAAACAACACGACGAGGTGGGTCGTGCAAATCAGTGTGGAATAATGGGTAAAAATTTCACTATACACACTGCAAAAGTCAAAATTGTCTGTCTTTGTTGTAGTCTGCTCAACTGGACACACCAACAGATGACCCAGAAGCTCTCGCTAAACCAGAAGGGCCCAGCTGTCCGCTCAGCTGCAAGGTAAACGCTTCCTCTACATCCTCATTACAGCTGTCACACCATGTCTTATATGAAACCTCATTCCCAGTTTGTTGTTGTTCACAGGGTCAGAAAGGAGAGAAGGTAAGCGGCTACTGTGTTACTGTGTGGGATTCGATCATAGAATTATAATTGATGACATGATAATATCTAATTTGTCCGATGCAGGGCGATGGATTTGGTCATGGCGGCTTGGTATGTTCGACAGTTTCAGCTCTTTCCTTCTTTCTCTCTAATCTCAATGGCTCACTTCATAATTCTGTTTGAACTCTGACAGACAGTCTTTCTCACTTTGTTTGAGGCCATTACTAATGTAACATCAGTATTGTTATTGCTCATACTTTTGGATAAACCCTCAACCCTAAAGGCCTGTTCACACCAAGAATTGTAACTGTGTATATTTGCCTGACAAATGATCCTTAAAACTTCCCATAGACTTACATTGAAAGGGTATTTTTTAGGGACCAAAGTATCACAGAGATTTACAGTGAACCCAGCTTAAACTTAATTTTTTATTTAATATTTATATTTTGTTTTATTTCAGGTATTCCAATCAATAAGAATAGTTTTATAATATATATATATATATATAAAGTTTGTTTCTGGTAACAACACACTAAGTGTGTTTAGGGTCCAACTATTAACTAGTCACTTATTATCATGCATATTACTAGGATATTAGCTATTTATTAGTACTTATAAAGCACATATTAATGACTTATTCAATTTCTCCTTGACCATATTCCGCATCCCTTAATCCTAGCCAATACCTAACTACCTTTCTAACTATTAATAAGTAGTAATTAGGAGTTGTTTGAGGCAAAGTTGTAGCTAATAGTTAGGTAATAGTGGGAATTGGACCCTAATTTGTGACCATGTTTCTTTTTCAAATATGTTTCTTTGGACACAGCGACTCAAGCAAGGCCCGGGGCTTTATGACTCATTCTCTCTAAAGGTCAAAGGGGAGAAGGGTGAGCGGGTGAGTACATCCGAAGAATTCATGCCGTTCCACAGCACAAACTTAAATAAACATACAGTAAATGAAACACCCCAGTCCTCTCTGTAATAACACGCTTATGTTTATGTTAATTACTGGAGCATTTATTATTTAAATAGAGTCGTTTTGTTAATGATGAGATTGTTTTTGTGGCTCGGTTGTTGTTTTAGTAGATTAAAGGATTAAATCTAATTAATAATATCACAGATCTTTCTCAATGCGGGGTGCTATTCATACTTTCATTTTTTTTCTCTCTCTGTTTTCTCTTTGAGAAGGCGACACATGAAAGTGCTTGTCATATCAAAGCGACTCTTTTGAATAACAAATGAAATGTGACAGGTCTTGCTAACAAGATCAGCATTGTTGTAGATGTTTCCTTATTTATTTTTGAGATATGTATCCATGTGAATGCGTGGATTTTGTATGTCTCTATATTTGATTTCAAAGCAAAAATGCAGTGATGTTCTCTGATGTTATATTTGAGCAGCATCAAACAATGTTTGTTATTTTTATCTGTATTATTCCCAATCCACACCCATTTATCAGGGTCTTCCCGGAACGGATGGCATCCCAGGGTTACCAGGACGACCAGGTAGAACCGGACCTCCTGGTTCTCCTGGACAAAGGGTAATGGATGAATTAAAATTCAAGCATCTGTCTAGTGCCGGAAGATATATAATGAATGTATCTTATTGAGAAGATTTTGTTAATTAAATGTGTAAATGTGCCTAAACAATCTCATAATCTGATTTAGGGACCACCTGGAGTTCCTGGTGACATGGTGAGTGTCTCGTTAAATCTCACAATATAAAAACAGTGTAAGCGATGGTATTTAAATCTGTATATTCTGGAAATTATTGTTAGTTCACTCATTTAAAGCATGTACGCAATGTCCTACATATGCATATCTTAGGAGGAGCATTGGGAAAGTTGCAATTACAGTGATTCACAGAAGGAGTAATGAGGAATGATTATGACTAGTCAGTATAGAGTTTTTGCCCCTATTTTCTTTAAATTTCACCCTTTTTTATTACATGCCTCATGTTTTAGACAGGTTGATTATCCTCTGTGTGATTGTGACCGCGATTGTGTCTGTGCAATCACTCTTTTTTCCACAATCTTAGGGGCCTCTTGGTAATACTGGACCTAAAGGGCAGAGGGGAGAGAGAGTAAGTTTAGACATTGATAAGAATTTCATATGTTGGTTTTATTTATTTATTTAATCAAGTTTACCTATATTAACTTTATCTTTTCATGTAGGGTGAGCCAGGCTATGTGATGGGAGGTATGGAGGTTATTCCAGGGCGTAAAGGAGAACCTGGATCTTCGGTAAGTGATGGTATCATACTAAATAGCTGTGTTAAACTAGCTTGCACAACATTAAATTGATATTCTCTCTCTCTTGATTAAAAGGGCCCCCCAGGTGCTCCAGGGGTCCCAGGGGTATCAGGCCCTCCAGGACTCCCTGGTCAGCCTGGGCCTCCGGGGTCTCCTGGACTCTCTGTTAAGGTTAGTATGAAATATTCTGAGGATGCACTCATAATCGGTAACACTTTATTTCAATAGTCTACTTTAGACATTCTGCTAACTTTGCACTACATGTCAGCTAACTCTCATTAAGAATAGACTGTCCAATGTCTGCTAACATTTTATTTTGATGCTTCGCCAACAGACATTCCACTGAATAAATAACTTTGCAACATCAACTTGTCAACTCATTCTACTTACCCAAACCCTAACACCTCCCTGACTTGAATACAGTATATATATAATAATATAATAGTCTATATTATAATCTCAAGTTAGTTGTGTTTAGTGTGGCTTTTTAAGTTACAACTTAAGGCTATACACAAGGTTACATGCAATATGAGTGGTAATGACCTTATGAAGCATATAAAATGGCTCGAAAGGAGTTTCAATGTTTGTTTTTTTACTTCCTCTTAGGGCGAGACTGGAGAATCTGGTCCTAAAGTAAGACATCCACTTACCATAAAATATACACGCAAAATACAATGTGTGATTATAAAGCTCATTCTCACACTCTCTAGGGTCCACGTGGAAAACCAGGTGCCAAAGGAGAAAAAGGGGAACATGGGAATAATGTTAGTGCATGCTTTAAGAGTTCCTCTCTTAAAACTATAGTGTGTATTATTAGTATTATCAGATTTTAAAATACTTTCTTCTATATTACTATGCAAGAACTAGATCTATAAGTCAACAATTTAATAGGTTGATTGAAAAAATGAAACAAGTCATTTAATTTTGATCTTGTGGATGTGTCTGTCTAGGGTCAAGCGGGTTTACCAGGGCCAGTTGGAGTGGATGGACTTCCAGGAATTCCTGGTCAAAAAGGGGAGAAGGTGGGTGAGAATAAGGGGTAAACATATCTAAAACAGCCTCACGTGTCATTTTGTCTTTTCAGCGGTGATGTAAAAGCTATTTTGAGCAATGGCTTCCTATAGCTTGCATAGAATAGTTGAAAAGCATAATTAAAATCTGCCTACTATCGTTTTGGAAGTCTCATTGTTCGGAGTGCTGTAAAAAATTGCCCTTCCTCTCTGTCAGCACTGCACAAAGCTAAAATTAGTGCAGCTGGTTGTTTGATTGAATTTCTTTTGTGTTAATCATAAAGGGAGAGGAAGGTATCGGAATTCAAGGTGTCCAAGGTCCTCCTGGGCCAGCTGGAGAGAAGGTACATATTTCTTATATAGCTACACAAACCACATTTATTATTAATTTCACTTGTGTATGTTCTGCTGTCAACAAATCTCAAGAGTAATTCATGGAAATAACTTTTCAGGGTAATACAGGACTACAAGGCCCAAAGGTAAGCATGTTGGATGTAAAATCAATGGGGAGTGACAGATGATTGTCTCTTGCAGTGTGTAATTTGTAGTTTCCATATTCATCCAAAGGGCGAAGTAGGAATCCAAGGAGTCCAGGGAATCGCAGGCCCTCGGGTTCGTCAGACTATGCACAACCGTTTCACCATCAAAGTGTTTTATCTGTCAATTCATGCTGTTAAATCATATCTGTTTTCCACCGTGAATCAGCATGCATCTTTAAACAGATGTCAGCCTTAGATGCAATCTTGTTTAATAAATGTTAAGTGCTTTATAATGACGGAGGCGTTTCACTGTTGTTGTGTTTTTAGGGGAAAAAGGGTCTTAAAGGAGATCAAGGAGACAAGGTATTCATTTTCTCAGGCACATAACCGATTAGCTTTTCCACCATGAAAAAAAAAATCGATCATGTAATGTCAGTGCTTTTGTCTAGTGCCACTGCTGCTTTGTATTGATCATACATTTTTCAACATAGGGAATGTGAACTTTAAAAAAAAATGCACTAAACATCATAATAAGGACATATATTGTTCATGAAAAGATGCTCTCTGAAATTCACTGGATTATGATAGGCCAATTCTGTCATTCTTTGGTCAAATACTTTTGTGTTATGATGCTTCAGTGTATATTTTACTGTTTGGCAATCTTGAGATACTACACTATGATAGTGTACAATCTCTTGTGTCATTCCTCTGACTCTTTCCTCTCACATAATAGAATATTTTCATCTCAAATCAATCTCAATCCAATAGATTCGTTTATTTGGTTGCATAATGTATGGTCAGCTGGTCATAAAACCTGACCACCCTCGCATGTGTATTTTGCAATAACCATCTGATTTTTTGACACTTGACATTTGTTTTCAACTACATAAACTTCAAATGTTAAATCCTTCAATGTAATCAACAACTGCATTTATGTGACAGGGCGAACGTGGGGAAATCGGGCCAATCGGGCCTCCAGGAATTGCAGTAAGTTCATCAATTTCACCTCTTCACATCCCTGAAAAATAGAAATGGCAACTGCAGGAAAAGGTCAGATGTGTGATGAACCAGTTAATGGATTTAAACCACTTCCCTGCACTAAAAAGATTTGTTAAAAAGTTAAATCCTTATTTGTTTGTTCGCTCTTCAAACTTTTCCACTCTGTATGGTACTGTTGAAGTTCTATTAAAAGCAAGAATGAGCAGTAGATCTCTGGGGAAATTGAAGGAGTCGATTAAGAAATAGCAAAACCGCCTCCTCTCTAGCTCTCTAGCCAGTGATGGACTCCAAAATCCACGTCAAAGCTCCAGATCCACATTATCCACCTGATTAAAAAAAGGAAACACCTGAATGGAATCTCCACCTAATAATGAGAGAATTACATGTGCGAAACATTAAGAACTATTCTTCACATGCAACCTTGTCACTGTGTCCATCTCTTGTAATTCAGACTTTCGGTTACTTTCAAATTAAACTTAGGCAGTCATTATAAAACCTAAGCCCTCAGAGAGGAGATCAAGGAAACGTTTCTAACAATTCGACTCCTCATTATCGCTCGGTTCTCTCAGAAACAGTGCGGCATGATAAAACGTTTGGTTTGGAGCTCTACCGCAGCTCACAGAGAACCAATACTCCTCTCAAAGCACCTGAGGTCATTCATATTTGCTGAATACTAATTTCATAATTCTTGCCATGATTAGAGGGAAAGCTTACTTTTCTTTTTTAAACTTTAGGGCTTCCCTGGAGCTGCTGGACGAAAGGGTGATGAGGTGAATCTAAACACTTTTCTTCATTTAATCCAATTTAATACTTCTACATTACACTGCCCAAACTATGTGGACATCCCCTTCTAAATAACAGTTACTTACACCCTACAATATAATCTTTTGTAGTCACCCTACAATGTAATCTGTGGAAGGTTGTGTCCACAAGTGAAAGTGGCTTCTACTCACATTAAGTGTCTGTAGTGAATTAATACATGCAAATCTATGACATCAGTGCTTATAGAAGTGTACAGTTAAACTGTGTGTGATTTATATTTCTATGTTTGATTCACAGGGGCAGCGCGGTGCTCCCGGTGACCCAGCTAAAGGGGTACAAATGATGCCTTGGCTTAGTGTCTCATCTATTGTGTTTTTACTTAAAAATACACTATTGCTAATATTTCCCCTCACATTTCTCAGATACTTGGTCCTCCAGGGAAAAAGGGTGCCAGGGTAAGATCAGTTTCAAATATATGTACTGTATATAAAAATGTGAACAATTGTCTACACCAAACCTGGTCATCTTTGGGTCGGACAAACAGATGCTGTTTTGTTGTTGTTGTTGTTTTTGAGCTCATGACCCAAGTCAGAGATTTATTTCCCTTCGGATTCCCTTCATCTCCATTGATGAAAACAAGCAGTGCATCCAGCTTAAACACGGTTAATTAGTGCCGTGAGCATTGATATGAATCCAAGAGCTGCTTGTCAATGAACAAACAAAACAAAAAAGGACAGAATTATGAACTAATAAAGTTTTGATGCAAGTCCCCAAACACTCCAGGGGTAAAATCTGTGATTTGCGCATTTCATTAAAGGATTTTAGGTGACTGGCCAGTCAGTGATGTTTGCTGGTTGGTTACGTGTTGTTTGAAATGGTCAACAGTAGAGAGATTTAAGCTATGTTATTTTTTTTCTCCCTGAACTGGATATAAAGGGGGATGTCGGACAAGTTGGACCACTAGGACCACAAGGAATAAAAGGAGATCGGGGTGATAAAGGTGAAAAGGTAGGTGTTGATTTCTTGTTTTGGATATGAAAGAGCAATTTATTACAATTATTGATTAGCTATTTTTTTATTTGAATTATTGATAAGCTATAATTCTTGAATGCCAATCTGAATGTACTGATTTATTGTCTTCTGGGTTTTTTAAAGGGCAATCCTGGATTTGGAATTCCTGGTCAGCCTGGTCCCAAGGGAGATAGTGGAGAAAGAGTGAGTGTTTATGACTTAACAGTAAAAAATAAATAAATAAATAAACATTAAAAATATTAATATTGTGAAATATTATTACAATTCAAAATAGCTGCTTTCTATTTTAATGTATTTTAATTTCAAATTTTCAAATGTAATTTATTTCTGTGATGGCAAAGATTAATTTTCAGCATCATTACTCCAGTCTTCAGTGTCACATGATCCTTCAGAAGATCCTTCATTTGTTGCACAAGAAACATTTATTTTATTATATTATTATTTATTCATTATATTGAAACAATAGTGCTGCTTAATATTTTTTTCCAGGATTCTTTGATGAATATTAAGTTCAAAAGAGTTTTACGCTTTTTAAATTGACCTATTTTGTTATATGTATGTCTTGACTTTAGATCAATTGAATGCATCCTTGCTTAATAAAAGTATTAATAAATCATCTTTAAGAAAGAACAGTCTTACTGACACCAAACTTTTGAACGATAGTTTAGATAATGACATCATCAGCCCACAGGAAGTCACGTGATTTATTAACATCCACTAAGGAAATATTATTTTCAAATTCTCAATGTTTTGTATGAAAATAACATTGACTCTTTTTTCAACATGGCTTGTTTTTCCCTCCACATCAATCACATCTGTTGCGTCTTCTAAAACGTATATTACGTATATATATATATATATATATAGTTATATATATAGTTATATATATAGTTATATATTGACAGATATGTTTTAGAAGACACAAAAGATAAAAAAAAATAGAAAAAAAAAACATTCTGTTCTGTTCACTTCTTTTTTATGCACAGGGTAATGTTGGATTATCAGGAAAACCAGGGCCAAAAGTAAGTTTGTTATATGCTTTTAATTTTAATACCTATGGTATTCTGAAATATTCTGAAATATCATGTAATATGTAAAATATTACATGAAACAGATCACATGAACACGTCCTTTGGTTGTGTCCAGGGCAATGATGGGTTCAAAGGAGAGAAAGGGGAGGTGGGTGCAGGCAACCCTGGTTCTCCAGGACTAAGAGGTAAAGATGTAAGTAAATCGAGAGCCCAGAGTGACTAATACAAGAAGTATGTGAGTGTGTATTTGCGAGCACGTGTGACCGTGCGCTTTGCATCATTGCGTTAAGGATATTAGAGATTTTGAAGGGGTCATTTTGTCATAAAATCCCCATTGTTCGCTTTTTAATTAATGCTTCGTTCATTCATATTTAATTAAATGTTCTGCTTTCATGGATTTCAGGGTGTGCCGGGACCAAAAGGGGAGGTGGGATCAAGGGTGAGACTACACAACAAGCAGAACAGAGAAACTCGCATCTTCACACACTATCATCTTTTTCTAGTATGGTGGATACTTTCCACACACTTCTATTGTTTTTTTTATTTTGAGCTAATGATTTTTCATGTGATTCCCCCTAAATCACACATTAGCCATTTTGCATGTTTCTTAAGCTGTTTGTGTCTTTGCAGTGTATATATATATATAACTTTTTTTGTCACAGGGAGAGTCTGGTTCACCAGGGGAGCCCGGAGAGAGAGGTGCCAAGGTACTGTTTCTTCTAAACCACTAAATCAAATTCAAAAGTAAAATCTCTTTGTTCAAATCAGATATTCTGTATTGGCCCGTTTGTAATAATTTCACCCTCCCTAAATAGACTTTACACCTCTTTATGTATAACACTAGTTGCTTTTGTTGCTCAAAACATTGGGTCTACCATTCACACTTTTCCTCATCTCTAATGTCAGGGACCTCTCGGTCTTCCAGGACGACCCGGTGACCCTGGGGTAAAAGGCGAGCCTGGAAAATTAGGGTTACCAGTAAGCAGCTTCCTTTATTTTACAATTTGTATTCAATCATTGAACAAATGCTCTTGTGAAGCACTGTCACTGAATTATGAACCATACTAGCACAGAAGAATCAATACTATAAATATCCATATTTTTCAGGGTCCAGAAGGACAAAAAGGAGAGCGAGGCGAGCCGGTACGTTGTATTAAAAAGCACAGGAATAACTTAATTTTGCAATTTTGCAAGGAATTCAATATTTCATTGGCTGGTCATGCTCTGCGCTCAGTTTTTCTTGTCATGCTGGGGCTCTCCAGTGATGAATTAAAGAGCATGAGTCTCCATATTAATATTGTATTCTCTGCAGGGGCTGCCGGGACCACCGGGACATACTCAAGTGAGTTTTACTGTCCTTACTGGGTATTATAATCAAGCTATTTTACATAAATAAATATTAATGTGATCATGTTGTTTTCGGTTGGTTGATTTAAAATGCATGTTGGTTACACGTCAAAAGCTGTCAAGACAGTATTGCTCTTTTATGTTTTGTATTTAGAAGCACCGCTTGAGGTGTTAGGTCACTTTTTTGTCATTTATTTGATTGGCCATTTCATTGTTATCTTTGTCAGTGACTTCATTTTCTCATAATTCTTCTTCCCTAGTTTACCACGTCAGACAACACCATTCTCACCAGGGCCATTAAGGTAAAGTAAGACATTTAGAAATTCATACAAATTTACATGTACACAACGACAATCTAGGAACCTTCAGTCAATTATGAGTGTGTTTTTTGGTGTCTTTAAAGGGTGAACCCGGTGAGCCGGGACTCCCAGGACTCCAAGGGGAGATGGGACGTCCTGGACCTCCTGTAAGTGATGTTTTCACATCCTATATTATTAAAAACAAAATTACATAGATTACATTCTTCTTTTATTCTGTTTTAGGGTCCTGAAGGTAAACCAGGACCTCCAGGGAATTCATTGGTTAGTCACTACAGTCATAAATAAACTTCATTTTTTGCAATTTGTTAGTTTTTCAGATGGCATGTCTCTTAATTATTGGAGAATTTAATTATTTTCTCTTCTAGTTTGGATCTAGTACAGGAAGAGATAGCCTGGATGGTCTGTTAGGAAAGCCTGGATCTAAGGTTCGACTACTTCTTGTTTCAATATTTCTAAAATATAGTGATGGCTAATCATTCTCTTTCCTATGTACTGTTGTAATTATTTTCAGTTATAAGTAACCATGGTTGTGTATGCGCAGGGTGAACCAGGACAAAAAGGGGACCCAGGACCAGTGAGTAGGCCTAATAACAATTATTTTGTGATCATGTATCATGTGATTCATATTTTACATTTCAGTGACATTTATTGAATTGCAGGTTGTGCGACAGGTGTACAAGTAGTTCAAAATACACAATGTCTGCTAATGAGTCTGTATAGGACCCTTTTAATGTGTAATTTTGCTGAATAAAAATGGAGAATCTAGCTTAAATAGTCCAATCTGTCACATATATGCACTTTCCTAAAGGTTATCTTTTGTTCTGGAAGAATAGATTATTATAATAATTATAGTTAGTGCTGTTCTGTGTGTGCGTGCATGTATGTGTGGATCCAAATCTCCCCAAAAGGATTCAGTTAAAAACAAAAAAAAAAACTTGTTTTTATTAAACAGAAAGGGGATAAGGGAGATGGGCGTGCTGGGATTACTGGAATGCCTGGTTTACCTGGAACTCCTGTGAGTATATAGTAGTAACATTTACAATAGATATGAGCCATAATATCTCTATAATAAAGCTATTAATTTCCTTTCTTTTCTTATGTTTTGTTCTCTCCTTTTTCAGGGCAAACCTGGTGTTGATGGGAAACGTGGAGTAGCCGGAAAAGATGTACGTTTTATATATTGTTGTAACTCTAAATGCTTTTGTTTTAATTTTTATAAAACTAAATCTTTTTTTTTCCCCTCAGGGAGAAAAAGGTTCAAAGGGTGATGAAGGAACAAAGGTGCGGAAACCATTGCGTTGTTCCATTATCCCATTAAACCCTAAGTAAATGTACAAATACATACATGTACAGATAAAAGTAAATGTATTTGGCTAACATCGTTTTTTTTTTTTTGAATGCATAGGGTGAAAAAGGTGAACCTGGTGCAAATGTAAGATATCCAAAATCAACCGTTTTCAGCAAACTTTGGTATTATTAAATGGTTTGTTTAAGTCTATTATATGTTTGGTATTTTTGACATTTTAACTGCTTTAGGGAAATGAAGGCCAAAAAGGAGAGCAAGGATCCCCAGGGTTGCCAGGTCCTCCCATTGTTCTCCAAGAGGTGAACGTTTGTTTTGTTTAAGCTTAGACAACATTGTATTGCAGTCATTTCTGTTGCTAAATTATATGTTTCTTCTTTCTCAGGGTATGTCTATTGAGGACATAAAGAAAGCATTTCCCATACCAATGGGTCCCCCTGGTGCGGCGGTGAGTGTCTCACACTGATAGCCTTGTGAATACCTCTGCTTTACCAAATAATCAACACATATACCATTGGGACATTTGGATGCAAAGACTATGAGGCTTTTACGTTTTTGAAAATCATGAGTTTAAGGTACCTTTTTAGCCCTTATGTACATGTGTTTCTGTGTGTAGGGTCCTCCTGGGATGAAGGTAAAGTATAAATTGCCAAAAATCCTTGAAGAAATGAAAAGATTCTGAGGCAATATCTAATTTTTCTCTTTTGGTTGGCAGGGAGAGAAAGGAGAAATGGGTTTGAAAGGAGAGCAGGTACCAAACCTTCTACATCTCATTGATTGCATTGAAGTTATCCTTTCATGTCTATTTGGGAGAAGGTATGATAGTGGGAACTGTATTATTTAACAGGGTGATGCTGGCCCACCTGGGAGAGCTGTTGAAATGAAGGTCTTCTCAATGCCTATATATAATTAAATTCATTACAGAAACCTTACGTCTTGTAAAATGTATGTCTTCTTGATCTTACGTGGTGTAAGCATATTGTTTTGTTCTATTTCAGGACATTGAAGGCTTGTTTGATTCATATGGTATTAAAGTAAGTGTACACAGCTTGATTTTAACCCTGTAGGAATGTTGAAAGCACAATGTTTGATTTGCTTACATAAATGGACTTCATTTAAAAATAGAATTTGGGGGATGAGGGTTCTTTTTAGGCATGAAGCCTGGAAGTAATGCTATGTAAAGTTATAAATAAAATGTTTTTATGTATGTATATATATATATATATATTTGTCGCTAGATTGAGTGCCTTTACTTCCGTTTTGATCAAAAATGAAGCTTTAATATTACAATTAATTTGTAAGATTTACTATTTCATATTGATATTAAGCTTTTGCTTTAATATTTAATATTACTACTGAAAACATGCTTTATAAACGTTTTTTTTTTTTTTTGAAAATTAAGTTACTCATTAAAATATGTGAATAGGCCAAAAAGTATTGTTGTAAGCTTTTTACCGGTCACTCCTACATTATTAACCATTATATTGTCATCTTATGGATTATGTATTTATATGAATTCTAACAATTTTGACTTGCATAACACTAAAATACCACAGTACCACATTTGCAATAACTAAAAACACACTTCCTAGCTCTCGCTGCTGAAGGCCTTAATTGACAGGCTGCTTCAAGATGGAATGGAGGAGCTTCTTCATGACATCAGCACTGGCAGAAGAGTGAAAGGGGACAGACAGGAGCCTGACTCCAACATCATCACCGAATACACCGTGAGTAGCCTCCTAAACATACAAAACATCCCAGGAAAATGATTTTCTGCTGTATAACAATAATACAAACACTGACTGTGACTTCTAGTCAGATTTACCATGCGTACCATCAGCAATGATGCTATGGCTATATTAAGCTTATTGAATAATGAGAGCTCACTCTAATCCACAGAGCTCAGTAAAGTACAGTCACCCACAAGAGATATTACCTGATACGGATTTGATTGAGGAAGAGTCTGACCTTGAAGAGGGGCAGACACCTGAACCCAGTCCTGTAAGCAAACATTTGTTATACTGTTATTCATAATCAATTTCTAACCTAAAATCAACACTTTCTCAGATTTAGGCTTATATTTGATTGATTTGCTCTGATGTAATGTTGCTTTTCCAATGAGTTATATGATATTGTCCCCTTCATGTGCTGATTGAGTTATTGTAATCATTTAAACAATTAATGGAGCAGTACTTTTGTTATAGTTATTGTTTTTAAAATGGCTTGTGTTGTCTTTTAAGGAGCCTGAGGCTGAAACAGAGGTCGGTCCTACCGTTTGGACCATCTCTACTATTAACAAAAAGACTGATGTCACTATAACAAAGGACGAGCTGGTAGATGTCGAAGAAAAGAAACTCTTGAAAACCAACTTCAGTGATGTAACACCTTTGAAATTTCTTCAAACCAACACTTCCTCTGAGAAGGTATGTTCAGTAGTGATATTAAATGTTTATTGCACTGAAGCTCATTAGAGTGTGTTGTGCTTATAGACAAAATGCTCTCCATCTAAAGGATAATATCAAACATACACCTCTGAACTTAAGCATTTATACATTTTAAATCATTTAGAGCTCATCAATTCAATTTAAACTTGGATTTTGATTTGTAATGTCTTTTTTTTCTGATTTGCATTAACATAATACCATTGAATGGCTACTTTTAAAACAAGTTTCGATCATTAAATCAATCTTTTTTTGACAGCTGAGTTCTGGGAAGATAGAGGTAAGTATGGAGACAGTTTTCCACAGCCATGAGGACACAGGGAAGAAATCATCTGGAGAGAAGAAGAAAGGCAGAGAGAGGGGGAAGGTAAAGTGAGCTCAGTGTGTTATAAGTGAGTTTGAGTGACAGTTCTGTGTTGTACTTATTGTAAATTGACAGGACATCACTTAATCAAAAAAGTCAAATTGGCCATAAACATGTTTTAGCTATTAACCCTATAATGCCTGACGTGAAATAATTTGACAAAATCTAATACGAATAATAATTAATTAGAAATAATTTGAGAAAATCTAAACAAAAAGTCTTTTGTGTCAAAGTGTTTTTGGTTGAATATCATGATGCATCAGGCTTTAATGACTCATATTTGTGTATTAAATATGATACACAGTAGGCTTTATACTGGTGAAAATTTAAATCTGTGCAGTAATAGTAAAAGCCTAACCATACATAACTAGAACTAAACATTACAATTAAATATAATTTAAAAAAATCGTGGCTGCTAACCTCCTACGTGTCTCTAAATATTTCTGATGATTGTTATTTAAAGCCTTCTTATGAATTATGATGCTTCTCAACTGCTAAACTCTCAACCAGGGCAAAGGAAATAAAGGACGGCAAAAACGGCAAAGGAAACGTTTGGTAAATGTTTCATCATCGCATCTAACCTGACATGCACACATCATTCACATCTAAAGAAGCTTAACAGTGCTAAATAATGGCCTTTTTTCTATTGCGTTGAACTTTATTTTTGTGATTACTTAAATGTTCTGATCTTCTAGAGATATTATAGACTTGTCTAAATATGCCTGAATATTTCATTAAACAAGCATAAACACTAAATAAATTTTAAACATACTCTTAAATTGAGGATTAAATGCACCTGTGGTTTATCATAATGCATTAATAATTTAATAAATATGCTAAAATTTTCACAAATCACAGTATTACTATTTTAACTAAAAGAATAATTCACCCAAAAATGAAAATATGGCATTATTAATGAAATTAAATTTCTTCATAAAGCATGATTACCAATATTGATAGTCTGTAATGTGTAAAACTAACCTCCTTATATGTAAATGTGTTACTAATCTATTCTCTTTCAGTTTTGTTTGTTAGTTAGTTTGTTCATTAGCATCAAAACAAACCTATTTAGCTGATCATATTCTATATTCAGAAATCATTTCTCTTTCAATGTTAAATTGCAGGAAGACCAAGACAACATGGAAGAGGAGGTTGAGGAAGGATCATATTATGATGAGGAATACAGTCTTGAATACGAGGTAATTCTAATCTATACAGTCACTATAGTGAACACGAGGGAATTCTATAAAGTAGGCTTTATAGGGTTAAACAGACATGATTACACGATTATACAGTATGATGTGAAATCTAATCTACGTGATGTGATTCATATCACACAGTACATCAGATTTGATCTATAATTTGCCTGTTAGTATTCACACGTGCATAATTAGCTGAATGGGATCTGACATATCAGCCTACACTAATAAGTTTACTTCATATCTCCCTCACCCACGTCCAATCACATCACAATATAAAGACTTTAATATATTACTCCCACTCCCCAACCTAAATAAGAAACCGTAATCACAACATTTCTAATTAATGTTGATTAATTATTCTCATAATCTCTCAGCTTTTAGTTTATGTCTTGAAACAAATGGTTTACACACTGTAGGTGTTTTTTTTTTTTCTCTCTCATGAACTTTTCACATTGATTTGTAAATGTTTTGTGTATATCATGTCAGGACGAGCTGCCCACAAAAGAGCCTTTTCCCTCACGAGAGGAGGAGGACGGAGGGGAGGAGGTAAGCGTTATCGAAACCAAATCAAATCACAACATACTCATAAATTTACAACTACCTCACAACAAAGGTTTTTCAGCTGGAACCTGTTTTTTCCTCAGCTAAAATTCTCTGCAACAACAGCTTTATACACGCAAGAAAATGAGGTAAGAGTAACTGCTTAACCTTTCTTTTTAATACTAATCATTTAAAATGTTAATGGCTGCATAGGAGCAGGGCATTTTATGACGTTCCAAAATTGTTAAAAATGCACACAGGGTGAGACAGAAACATCCTCTCGGATTACACAGTCTCCAGAGGAGATCAGACTGGTAAGAATATACACTACATTTCAAAAGATTTATTATGTTTCTGAACGAAGTCTCTAGTGCTCACCAAGGCTGCATTTATTTGATGCAAATAAAATACAGAAAATTACCATTTAAAAGAACCGATGCAATTTAATATATTCAAAATGGGCTGTCAAATGGTTAATCACAATTAATCGCATCCAAAATAAAAGTTTGTGTTTACATAATATATGTGGGTACACTGTGTATAATTATTTTATATATATAAATACACACACTTGCTTGTATATAAGAACTATTTTCATGTTTATACTGTATATAGATTTATAAATAATTTATATTATATATAAATATGAATATTTTATATATAAATAATATTTTTTTTTTTCTTAAATATACATACATGTGTGTGTATTTATATAGATATACAAAATAATTATACAGTGCACCCGCATATATTATGTAAACACAAACTTTTATTTTGGATGCGATTAATTGCGATTAATCGTTTGACAGCCCTATTTATTCGACAGCAAAGCTGAATTTTCAGCATCAATACTACAGTCTTCAATACTACAGTCCTACTTCAGTGTCACATGATCCTTCAGAAAACATTCTAATATGCTGATTTGCTGCTCACAAATTATTGTTCAATTATTGTCAACAGTTGTGCTGGATTATATTTGTGGAAACTGGAATACATTTTGAACAGTAGTGAATGCATAATTTAAATAGACACCTTTTTAGGATCATTTTAATATACTGTAATCATACTGTAATCACCATCATTTATCCCCTTTGCACAGTATGGCTTGCAACAAGTATGGTTTATAGAAAAATGTCCTCTCAATTCGTTTCAGACGGCTCACACAACAACAGCGAGTCCCCCGCTTTCATCAAGAGTAACAGAGCAGGTACTTGTTAGCATTTCAGCTGCTTTATGTATATGATATATACACATTAGAATATTTTTTTGTGTTTCACAGAAGCCACCTGAAACCACATTATTATCAGTGATAAATACAACACAAACTGCAGAGGAGGTAAAAGTTCCTGTTTTTTTTTTTTTTTTTTTCCTTTTTGCTCTGTTTTATTCCACAGCTCAGTCTTGCATGTGGCTTTTGTTTGAAGCATGAACTAACTACAGCTTTGGGAATCTTTCCTTTAGCTTATTGCAACTGATGAATACATTTGAATTGAGCATGCACTTTTTATTAGCATGCCTCTTTATTTATTTATTTATTTTATTTTTTTGCATGACAAAATCAATGAATTTCACCAGTGCAAACAATATTTTGCATAAGTTCATATGCATTTTAAACAGGCAACTTTAATGTATAAGTATAAAGTGTGAGTTTTAAGAACATGAACATAACAAAATATCATGAAGTAACACACTGACATCCAAGCATGATTCCTCTGGTTTGTGCACTTGCCGAATGAAACATTTAACACACTTTATAGTCGCTTTATACAGATTAGCTACAGGTTTTCTTTAATATATTTATTTTCTTAACACAGGAGCTCCCCTAAAATCTGTAAGAGAGACATTCAAGTGTGTAGAAACTGTGAAGGGTAAAAGAGGGGGAGGATCTCACTGGCCGGCATTACTTTGGGAGAGCCTCCTGTCCCGTCGCACAATGATGATGTCATTCATCCATGCCGCCTCCACCGTGTCTAGCGCTCAGTACGCTGCAGTGCCTTTGATAGATTGAGAAGGACCACCAACACTCTCTGAAGAGAGACCAGCCCAGTTTAAACATCTTTACTGAACAAACACAAGCTAAATCATTCATATAATTCATAGAAATATGACAACACAAAACACTGTCTTAATGTTGTTTTAATAACTTAGAGTTTAAAATCATTTGTCCTGTCAGCTCATGCAACATCGATTTGTTCATCAGTTCCTTATTTATTGATAAGACTGAAAAAGGATTATATTTTGTTTGTTTGCATATTTACTTTTTTCATTTGCGGTAACATGATGTGCTACCTGTTTTCACTGGTGAAATTCAAAGACATATTGCTTTTCTTTTTGTAATTAATCTGTTTGTGCATGTCTGTCAGTAAATGTGTTCTTCCTAAACCAATCTTAACCTGTTTCTGAGTCTTTATTGTGTGTTATGTGTGTTATGTGTGTCTTTAATTCTTTTCACAAGCATGAAAAATGTTTGCTTCATAACGCGAGGTCCACTATATTGGTACCATATCAGTTATTGGTACTGTTTATATTCTACATGTCATTGTCCATGCTAATTTCCCCCATTTTTAATTTTAGATTTCATTTGCCATCTAAATACTATTAATTTAATAATACTGTTAAATGTAATTTCAAAGAGCATATACATTTTTTTCATACACTTAGAAAAAAAGGTACAAAAGCTGTCAGTGGGTTGACACCCTTTCGAAAGCTACACATTTGTACCTTATTTACACCTAAAAAGTACATATTAGTGATTTAAAGCTACATATTAGTACCTAAAGTGTACTTGAATGCATAAATTGTATATTTTTTCTGAGAGTGTACAGTACATTATAATGTTATGGTGCCTAAATACACATGTAGTGTTTAAAACAATTGATTTAGTAAGTAAATATAGTAGAGAAAGATGTTTATAAGACTGTTTGGGTTGTAAACAGGGGTACTTGTCCCACAATAGTGGCCTGGAAGGGGCAAGATCTAAAGTGAAGAGGAGCGCCCCCTCGCCTGAGTACATGGTAAAACTTGCCCACAACAGGCTAAAGTTTTTGTTATAGAATTTCAATTTGAACATAGAATAAGCATCAAATCAAGTGTGTCATCTGTAGGCATACATGCCTGGAACGCCAGGAGGACAAAACCGTTACAGACAAGGATATAAGGTGATGTGCTTCTGATTTTGATTAGATGTAATTGCATGATGTAATGGAGGGAAATGGAGGGCAGAAAGTAAAATTGTGTTATCTCATCTTCTTTTAGCGTTCCACCTCAGGAGCAGGAGGCAAAAAGAAGCTAAATGTGAGTGTGTTTAATCTACCTAAAAGAAAAGGAGGAATTGATAGAAGATAGAAAAGAACGTAGTACTACAAAAAGCTCAGAAATGCCAAGTAGTTTTTCTTAGATTGTAATCAAACTTTAAGATTCTTAAATTGAATCAATGAAATAAAAAATTGTTTAAATAGAGGTGCAAACTCATCTCAGCATCACATGACTAGTCAAAATTATAACCACAGTAATTATTGTAGATATTTGAACTCATAAAATACTGTTAGTATTTTAATAGAAAACTGTGTTTAGATGCATTAAATATTCCTGAAAGTTGTTAAAATCTTGGAATGAGTAAATAAAAAATATTGTGATCAAATATTTCATTTATAGTGCAAAGAAAAAGTGAATCTAATAACATGATTTAAAGCTGTCACTTTATTTTTTCTGTCACTTTTGTAGAAAAGGAAGCAAGAAAACAAAGACACTGCGGCTGTTGCAGAGATGTACAAGGAAAGAGGGAGGGAAGAAGAGGGCGAGAGAGAAGACGAAATCTATCTTAAGAGCAAGGAAAGAATGATTGAAGAGGAAACTGAGGCACAGTGGGACATGGAGGAAGAGGACGGTGCGACTGAGACCAAAGAATACAGTTCAGGTGATGGTGATAAGGAGACAGGCAGCGAGGAGACAGAGGAAGAATTCGAGCTAGAGAGGGAGAGAGAGAGACAGGAGATGGAAAAAGAAAGGATGGAGCTGGAACGAGAAAGGGAGGAAGAACTTGAAAGGGAGAGAGAGCTGGAGAGGGAGACAGAGATTGAGCAAGAGGAAAATGAGGAGAGAGAGAGACAGTTACAGAGACAAAGAATGGAATGGGAGAGACAAAGAGAAAAGATGGAGAGAGAGAGGATGGGAGAGACAAACGGAGAGGAAGACATGGGGCCCCGTATTTCCCACTGTGATTATCTGAAGGTAAGAATGTGCTTTAAAATGAGTTTTCAACAAAAATACAAATATTCCACATGTCCACAACATATATGTAATAAAGAATAACATAATTACAGTATGTAATTATAAAATATATGTTTGTTTAAATTTAGATATTAAAGGAGTAGTTCACTATTAAAAAAAACTTTTGCTGATAATTTACTCACCCTCATGTCACCCAAGATGTCCTCTTCTTTCTTTCTTCAGTCCAAAAGAAATTAAGGTTTTTGATGAAAATATTCCTGGATTTTCTCCATATAATGGACTTCATTGGGAACCAAACGGTTCAAGGTCCAAATCAGAGTTTCAGTGAAGCTTTAAATGACACCAGACGATGAATAAGGGTCTTATCTATAGACCCTTCGAGTCATGAATCGAAAAAATATTTGTTCGTTTTGATGAACGAGTTTGAACAGGAATGCTCATCACAGAACAGAGCAAGGTGAGCATTTGTGCTTTAAAAAAACTTAAACTTTGTTGTTATTTTTTTTTTTTACAAATGCTCATCACAGAACAGAGCAAGGCGAGCATTTGTGCTTATAAAACTTAGAACTTTTTTTTTTTAAATGATCGTTTTGCTAGATAAGACCCTTAATCATTGTCTGGTGTCGTTTAAAGCCCTTTGAAGCTGCACTGAAACTCTCATTTGGACCTTGAACCGTTTGGTTCCCATTGAAGTCCATTATATGGAGAAAATCCTGGAACGTTTTCATCAAAAAACGTAATTTCTTTTTTCGCCCGAAGAAAGAAAGTCATGGACATCTTAGATGACATGGGAGTGAGTAAATTATCAGCAAAAGTTTTTTTAAAAAGTGAACTACTCCTTTAAATCTCACATTTGTAGGACAGACATTGGGACCCTAATTTATTTTCTGTAATATGGTGTATATGCGTTTTTCCTCGAATGAACAGGGACCTCCAGGTGAAAATGGAAATCCAGGCCCTAAGGTCAGGCAAGCCTTTTCATTCTAAGTCAGAACGATCTGTTCTTAGTAATAAGCATGCCAGTCCCATCCTGATAAATAGTATAATTTGAGCAATGTTCTCGTTGGCTCTTATTACTGAATAAGATCTGCGTGTTCCCAAAACCAAAGTCTGTTAGATAACCATCCCTGCTCTCCGATTGGTCTGCACTCCACCCACATATACGACATCCCGCCCCCTCATTCACAATTTCGAAATGATTACTGTCAATCAAACCTGGTGGGTGGAATTTCAGTAGTCCCTTTCCGCTTGCTTTGATGCCCCTAGAGCTTTATTCTTACTCCTGCGAGCCTGAAATGGATTTAATTAGTCTTTGTTAATATTGTAGAGCTGAAGGAGAACTTCTGAGCTCATTGTTGTTTGGGTTTGCAAAAATTGTGCTTGTGAGTGGCTGATCATTTTGAATTTGCGCAGGGGGAGATTGGAGAAAAAGGCCAGAAGGTACACTCATTTTCAGCCTGTTGTCAATAACGGTTTATCCCATAATGATCTAGCCTCCTATGATTTGTTTATGTGTTCTGTTTCAGGGAGAACCTGGAACTGGTCACCGTGGGCCAATTGGTCAGGCCGGTCCAGCAGGACAAAAGGTGTGTCCTTTATCGATACTGTGAAATTAACATAAACCCGAACGCAGCAAAAAATAGACGTCTTCTTGCTGATGTTGTGTTATGTGCTTAGGGTGAGCCTGGCGAACCAGGACCGACTGGAGCACAGGGCATTCAGGGTATCCGTGGCAATCCTGGCATCCCTGGGACACCAGGTCAAAGAGGTCAGCCAGGTGACCCTGGAGAGCCAGGTAGAAAGGTAATGTTAAAGAACTTCCTTATTGTTATGACTATGGTGATTGAATAACATTTTGCTATTTGAAAGCGAAAAATTAACTAATGAATGAATTGTTTATTTATTTGAATGTTTTTACAGGGTGAGAGAGGGAGACGAGGAAAGAATGGGTCACCTGGCACTCCAGGTGCAATTGGTCCTCTTGGACAGCAGGTACCACTGCTGCATTTACTCTGTATTTCAATACATTTACTCTGTGTTTTTATTTATAGAGTGAAAAGTGAAGGGCTAGAATGTACTGAGAACTTGTTGGTCTTTCAACAGGGTCCTCCTGGCCTCTCTGGGGTTAAAGGTGAAAAGGTAAGTCATTGCATGTTAAGTTGATGCTCAACATGAAGAGATTAGTTTGAAACATCCCACAAACAGACATGAACATAAACATTTATGAAAAATTTTATCTGATATCACCAGGGAGACACTATCCCAGGGGAACCAGGTGAAAGGGGAATTTCCGGGCTCCCAGGTCGCCGGGTAATGTTATAATAAATGTTCCTTCAGATAGATTGTAGGTGTCATGTTTATTCTGTAGTAGCATATTATAAAACCTAGCGGTGAAAACAGTTGCATGTTTGTTTTTTCTCTGTGTACTCTAAATGTTTATTAATAACTTCTCATTGTTACAAGGGACCCAAAGGCACTATTGGTGTTAGAGGGCCTCCAGGTCTCATGGTGAGTCATGTGTCATTCTGTAGAATATTTTGTGGCAGATTCAATGCAGACTCATTTCAAGCGTATGGGTTCATTCATTCATCCATCCATCCAACCTACATCAGGTTCACTGTAAAAATGAATATGCTTTATCTTATCAATAGAATTGTGGCAAGCAATATTGATTACAAGCAATATTGTTAATTAAATTTAACAAATTCGAATTGAGTAATAATTAATCAAATTATTCCTTAAAAGTTAACCATTTAAAATGAGTAAAGTTTACACCATAAAATTTTACAAAAATATCTCACTAACAGACAGACGTCAAAGATTAACGAGAACTCTTTATTTTATGTCGCCAACATTGAAGACACCTGATGTTAACAAGCAGAATCACTGAAGGAGAAAACCGTAATTTAAAAAAAACCCTAAAACAAACACCGATCACCATAATGATGACTTATTTTTATTTTATTTATTTTTTTGTTGTTGTTGTTACTCATTTTAAATGGTAAACTTTTAAGGAATTAATTTGATTAATTATTACTCAATTTTAATTTGTTAAATTTATTTAATAATATTGCTTGTAATCCACTTTTTTTTGATAAGATAAAGCATATTCATTTTTACAGTGTACATTAGAGAAAGTAGGCAAACTATATCACAAGGAACTTCCTCTGCTTTATATCTATTGATTTGTTGACTGATCTGTATTGGAGTTTGTGAATAACATGTTCCATATTTTAGTGATAAAGAATCTCTTCCTATCAACCTCACGTTTGTAGGGCATGAGAACAACAGCCCGAGTGTCATGTTTATCAAAGCAAAACCAAAATCACACTCTCACATCTCTGTTTCTTTGCATCTTCTCTCACTGTCATGGGAAAAAAATTACACTTCTCACCAATATCTTGTTGTAATCCTATCCTCTCTTCAACTGTACAAAATGCCCCAAAATAAATATTTTGATACACAATACATGATTCTGTACAATGTGTTAAGTTCTTGTGATCTTTCTCTTTAATTAAGGGTCCCAAAGGCCTGACTGGTGTGAAAGGAGAAAAGGTGAGTTTCCATTTTTATCCCATCTTGGTTTAAATTCGAAGTATACAACATTGAATCAAGGTTGTTTTCTGTGAACAGCAAGACCCGCCTCCTTTGATTTGAATGGCCAACTCAGTCATTTTGACTCTGACGACTGTTCAAACAAAATACAATGTAATGGAGTGCAGCAGAGCAGCATCAAGAATATTCTATTCCATTTCTAACTATTGGGGATGACTTGTCCCCCTCAATGTCTATGGTGGTTACGACCAAGCACTGAAGGGCTTTAAATGTTAATAGCCAAGCCAACTCTGCCAGGGTCATTCTCTGTAGCTCAAAGATTTATAGGCAGCTTTGACAGCACAACTGTGCTCACAGAGCCTCTCTTCTCACTGTATCGACTTGCCAGTGTCTTCTCTTCAACTCTTTCTCTACTCAAGCCGATCTGTGTATGTTTGAAACTGCTGTGAACAGCACTTTCTTCTCAGAGACACACTAACGTCACAATCTGCGTCACTTGTGAATAAAACCGGTTTTATTTTCTTCAGCGTATGACAGGTTCAAATTTGCATATGACGTACCATTTTAAACTCAATTGTTTAGAATATAAACCAGACAAAATTAACAAAGACAAAACTTTTTGACTGACAGGGTGACAAAGGTGTGACTGGTGCCAGAGGAGACAAGGTAAGGACAGCATATAAGCATATCTGGATGGCATTTATTTAGATTTATTTACCAACTACCTTATTGTTTTCCTGTTTTTGTAGGGTAGCCCTCTCTCCATGCCAGGACCCAGAGGATATAAGGGTCTAAAAGGAGATACGGTAAGATTTCTGTATTTATGTACAAGTTCACTAATGTTTCCTACAAAGGATACTAATTGACTGTGCAAACACCTGCGAGCCATTTGATTTTTTTTTCTTCGATAGACACAATAAGACACAATAAGGCACAATATGTATCTGTTAACAGGCTACTATGCACAGTGAACATTAACATTTTATTAATTAACATTAACAAAGGTTAATCAAATCTGTACAAATGTATTGCCCGTTGTTAGTTTGTGTTTAACTAATGTTAAAAAATGAGACTTTAATGTAAACTGTTACCTTTTTGAAGTAGAAAGGACAAATACAGGTCAATGTATGTTGATATGTACGTCAATGCACAGCATGTCTGAATTTTATATGGCAGGGTGAACGTGGGCTTCCAGGATTTGATGGAGATAAAGGAGAGAAGGGTGAAGATGGTCCACCTGGTGCGAAGGTATTTTACACACCGTACTGAGTCAACTAACATTACTTTTCAAATGTTTAGTCATGATTTCTAAAGGATCATGTGACTGCAGTAATAGCTGCTGAATAATTCAGCTTTGCCATCAGAGGAATACATTACATTTTAAAATGTATTAAAATAGGAAACAGTTATTTTAAATGGTATGTTTCACAGTATTACTGTATTAAAATAAGTGAATCCTGGTGAGCATAAAACGTTACAAATCCTACAGTCATGTGGATAAAGTGAATTTCCAATGCTTGTTTGATATAATTTCAGGGACTGAAGGGTGAGGCTGGTACCAAAGGAGGCATGGGGACTTTTGGCGCACGTGGTCCAGTAGGACAAAAGGTCAGAATTAGCACTACAGTAGTATGAAGTTTTTGGACTATATTGCTATATAAAACTGCATTTTTAGTATGAGTTATATTGTTTTGTTAAATGTTTTTTACTGTGGAAAGTAAACAAGTTTTCCTTAGGGAGATCCAGGGGAGTCCGGCGCCAATGGAGAAAAGGTAGCATGAGTGGTTGTGGTTGTTTCATAAACCAAGTTTGAGATGTTTGCATTTAAGGATTATGCTTTTATAAAACATACTGATTGGCTGAGATTTGTTACAGGGTCGAAATGGAGAACATGGATTGGATGGTGAAAAAGGTGTTAAGGGAGACAAGGGCCTGCAGGGCAAAAAGGGGGATCAGGTGAGAATATGAACCATCTGAATAAAATATTAATTATGAAGAAAATCGTCAGAGTAACAGAGGCAACTGAGAGGGAGAACACTGTTCCTTAACCTTTCTTACTAACTACATTATTTAGAGATGAATGATTCAATATTTAAGTAGGTAGTCCTTTTAGTTTGTTGTTTAAAAAATCACACACTTATTAAGGGATATAGACTGCAAGCACAATGGTTTTTGTGTTCAGGGTGAGACAGGTGAGCCTGGTTTACCTGGAGATACAGGAATTAAAGGAGAGAAGGTAAGAAGACAGTGTCAATCTGAATTTATTGATTTAGTTTTTTCTCTTCTCAACTGTCTGTAACCATTGTGTTTTTCTGCTGTAGGGCTTCAGAGGTTTCCCTGGTCGAATAGGGAACCCAGGACTGGATGGAGAACAGGTGTTTTGGTCTACATTTCACCTTAAATAAAAAAAAATGGATTAAATAAACCACTAATAACTTTTCTTTTGACTGTAAAACACAGGGTGATTCTGGGGAACCTGGCAGGCATGGCATTCCAGGTCTAAACGGTATCCCGGGACGAAAGGTGAGGTACTACATAAACAGATATCATCATCATCATGTAAAGTTAAGTATAACATTTATTGTTTTTGTTAATGCTTAGGGTGAAAAGGGGGATAGTGGATTGAATGGTCTTGATGGAGCTCCTGGACAGAAAGGAGAGAAGGTATACTGACACTGTAAAAATTACAGCACCTCTGTTCATTGAAATAATAATAATTATATCTTTTTTTATTAAAGGAATAGTACACTATAGTACACTGTATTTATAAATAGCACTAAAATAACACTGCTATCATGTCACGATCAGTTACTAGACCATGATTTTTCACATCATTGTGTCAAATTAATATGAGAAATCGTTTTCTCTTTCCTTTTAGCCAAAGCCAATATATTCATTTTCTAATTTGTATTTATTTGCCTCATTGTCCTGTAGGGTGCAACTGGTTTCCCAGGTTTCTCAGGTTTTAAGGGATCTGCCGGGACACCAGGATCTAATGGAGCTCCCGGTCGGCCTGGTCCAGTTGGACCCAAAGGTGAAGTGGGACCGAAGGTACGACCAAATACAATAATATAGCTGATTCATTATTCCTATATGTGCGTGTGCTTCATCAGACCTTACAGATAGATGGATAAATAGTCAAACCATTGTAATTATGGTCATCTTCATACCTCACTCAATCTCATGTGGAGGAACCGTGTAGGAGGACAAGTCCCTAATTAACTCACAAGAGGGAGAGGATGAGAGAGATAGAGAGATGGGCGTAGGAGCTATTTCTGCTGGGATGAGGATTTGAGCTATCAAACCAAACACTGCACTAAGGCCGCCTTTAGCCACAATTAAGCATCTCTTGATGTTGATAGGAATGGAGAGGAGTTCAGCAAGCTGCTCTCACTGACAGAGTCTGATTGGTCAAGGTGATCTGTACTTCAGCACAGAATCAGCAGACTTGCTTAAAACATGAGGACGCTGTGAGTTAGATAAAGGTTGCTTAATCGGCCAAGGTTGCTCAATAGTTTTATATTTGACAAGTTTCAACAGTAATAGGGAAACCTGGTAAAACCGTGATGAGGACAAAATGTCCCAACTAGGATGGAAATATCCGAAATCCTTGTCCTACCTTGTGTTGGTAGTTGCAGTGTGTTGTTGTTATATAAATAATAATCTTATAGCTATTAATAATAATTAAAAAAATACTATTACCGTTTTATCCCTAAACTCTAACTGTATAAATAATGTTCATTCATAATACATTAACTAATGTAAATTTGTAAATGTAACAAAACATTTATATAATTTATAAGAACAACAACGAAAATAATAATAATTCTTATTTATGTTATTGCTTTTTTATGAATATATATATATATATATATATATATATATATATATATATATATTCATAAAATGAAGTAAAATGAAGTAATGTGATTCCACATAACATATCTTTTTTTATTTAAGAAGACAATGTTAACCAAAATTAACAAATACTGTTATGTACCTGTGAGAGTACTGTAGTAATGTATGAATTACACATTATTGTAAAGTGCAACTCCTAGTGTTATTTTTTTTTTTCGTTCTAAAACAGGCCAAATACATTTTTATACTCATATGTCAGTTGAAAATAAAATAGGAAATCCATTGGTTTGGTTATGTGTAGCATTAAGCTCAAAGTTTTGTCCAGGGTTAGTGTCTGTTTTGTGCTGACCTGAGGCTTTGATGTATTTATGTGTATTACTGTATCTTCGCAGGGAGAGAAGGGGAGGAGAGGCAGAGGAAAAGCCTGTCAACGGGGACCCCCTGGAATTCCTGGCCTCACAGGCCTGGATGTAATAAGGAATCTGCAGACAAATAACTGTATCATCCACTCTATTAGTACTTTGTCAATTCACAAACATGTTCAGTCTAAAGTTATGAATATCTTCTATGCAGGGGGAGGTGGGAAGGGTGGGCATGAAAGGAGAAAAAGGGGAGCCAGGACTCAGTGTATGTTGACAACGCCTATGATATATTTTTCATTATAGATTACTGATAATTTTTCTGTGTGATAAGAAATATATTAAAATTGTCCTTTTGTTCAGGAGGAGGAAGTGAAGGATCTAGTGTCAAAAGAGGTGGTTGAGAAGTGTGGTGAGTATGTGTGTTTGCTCATTTGTATTCTTAAACACACAATGGATCTTAGTGGGGACTTCATATTAAATTTACTGCAAATGAAAACAAAACTGTGAGGATATAGAGGTGAAAATGGTTATCTTGGTATTTTTGTCTTGTTTTCCATTACAAATATCTAACATCTTTTAAATCAAGATACATTTAGGCTATTCGAGAAGGAAAATGACTTAAGTTTTTAAGTTAATGCTTGTAAAAGATCTGTCAGTGAGGTAAAAAAAAAAACAAAAGCACAAAGCATTTTTCAGAAAACAGGACTTAAATATCTTAAGTCATTTTGCGTCTCAAGTAAATGCATGTCAATGTTAAGATATTTGTAGAGGAAACAAGAAAAAAATACTGAGTAACAAGATCTTTTTTTTTTGCAGTGCATACAATATTAATGTATCAGATCACCTCTAATGTATCCATCAACGTGTTTCTAGATGTTTTTGTCCACTGGAAATGTTTTGTATTTAATTATTTTATCGGCTATACAATTACAGCCAAGATACAAAACAGTACAACCCGCTGAGTAGACTTGTCTATTCATGTTTAATTAAATATGCCGTCTACCCACACTAAAATTCAGTTGTGCAATGTCCATTGAAGTGAAATTGAACTGAATAACAGGGTTTCGTTAACATTTGTTGGTGCTTAGGAGTGTGTGATTTTGTGTATTTGTGTGAGTTTGTGTCTCTCAGTATATGTGTTTGGAGGCCCCTGTTGTGGAGACCTCTGGACCCCATGGGTTCCACCATCTGTTGTGTTCTAGTGGGCTCTCTTACTGAGGAAAAACTATAAAGAAGTCCATGTGTGAAATTAAATGAATTAATGATGTTGATGCCTAATGAAAGTTGCATAAAACGTGGTCACTTTCTTAACCAAAGGGAAGGAAATACTCCTGATGGTGAACACCAATGATCCAGATGATGGGAGTATCCTAAGAGAAGACAGAAGAGCGGATTCTGCCTCTCGGTTCTTGCTCACCCACCCCAAAGTGTGGGATGAAGAGGTGGAGGACGAGACCACTACAGTTCGTCCTGCTGTTTCAGAGTCTGAGCCAACATTAGCATATGGCAACATTACAAGTAGGTATATTCCTGCTTTGAACCAATATGTTAGAACATGGCTTCTCTCTTATGATCTCATGCCTATATTTTGTCCTTGGGCCTGGAACCGTTTGGATGGGGGAAACTCAGATTATACAATTCATATTTTATAATCAGTTTTATATTTGAGTGTTGATTAACAGCACATTTTGGTCTTCTGAAGTGTCTTATGAACATTAGTCCAGGAAGCCAATCCTAGGTTGAGATCTGGCATCTTTGTAGATGTGTTAATTCATCCATAAGAAACATTAAGTTACAGGGTATAGATATGTGGAAGTCATAGACAAAGGTTCTGCATGGTCTACTTTGTGTTATTTTAAGCAACTGAGCCACACGGTAAATATCAAAAAAGATCTGCATTGGACAAACGACATATGAATTTCTTGAGGTGAACTTCAATGATCAAAATAAGAACTAATATACAGACTTCTTGATTGTTTTATCTGTGTTTGCGCATTCCAGACTGTCAAACAATAGATTTTTAGGGGCTTTTTCTTCAAACGTGTCTATTTCTGAGTGAGTCATTGAATCATTAATTCAACTGATTCGTTCAAAAATTCTGACATGATTCATTCCTGACCTAATGCCAATCCTGAGACTGTGTGTTGCACAAAGATTAAATGGGTGTCTTTCTTTTCATTTAATAAAAATAGGTCAAATCAAAATTGAATTATATGTATATTGGTTACGCTTCCTTTTACAGTACACTTACAGTGTACTTACAGTGTACTTACCTAGAAAGTACAGGCTAATAGGTAAGTACATGGAACAGGGGTAGGTTTAGGGGTAGGTTCAGGGTTAGTACTAGTTATTACCCAGTAATTGTAGTTACTAAATTAAGTACATAGTATTTACATGGGGCACTGGACTGTAAAAGGAAGCGTTACCCATTTATTTATATAGTAAATAGTTATGTAATCAGAAAAATAAGGGTGATTTGTTTTACAATGTTATCCTAATGATTTACAGATGTTGTCTCATAATACACACATCTATGTGATTATATTTGTGTAATGTCTCTGCATACATGGTGTTAACTGAAAGCTTTTCTGTCGCACTCAGGAGCCAGTACTGAGAGATTTGGAGAGCCGAGAGAAAAGAGACGTGCACTCAAACTCCTCTCAGGTGTGTGTAGACTAAAAGAGGAGAACATCGTCCTCTGCTGACTGCTGTTCCAAGTGCTTTCAACCAGTTAATACATCTACATAAACAGCTTACATAATCAGTATAGTCCGATTTCCTGCACAAATTAAACCTGGTCCTCGAATTAAAAGGATTTGCAGTGGTAATGTTGGATTTGTATCCAGGATAGTAGTCCGAAGAAGTACACATTAATGGTCCTGGCACCAAAAGTGCAAGGCATTGCACATAGCCGATTATTTTATCTGTCTTTTTTTCCACAGTGCAATATGAGACACTAATAGACAAGAATTAAACCAATGATAAAAGTAACACTCAAATCATCACTCCACAAGTGTAGATTTGAGTGTTTACAAGTGCATATATGTGAGAGAGAAGATAACACAATAAAAAGTGGAACTATTTTTTAATTAACCATTTCTTGCTTTGTATCCTTGCAGTGATATAATGGCAGCTAAGAAAATGCATTATTTATTCATTGAAACTATTATGTAATGCTACCTCCACTGAATGCAGATCCGGACGCTGATATGTGCCTTGAACCCATGTCTGAGGGCCACTGCACTGAATACGTCCTGCTCTGGTACTACTACGCCGTCTCAGGGAAATGCCGTCCTTTTGTGTACGGTGGCTGCGGAGGAAACAGAAACCGCTTCAGCTCCAAACAGGATTGTCAGAGTAAATGCATCCTAGGAAGGAAAGGTAAACAGGCAAACCTCAGGTTCCAATATAAATATTTAGGGACAAATTTTACGAGGTGGCTAATTCGTAACAATTCGTACGACCTCACATGTACGAAATAGTACGTTTTTGCTAAATTGTACATATTTTACAAATTGGCCAATTCGTATGAATTCGTACGAATGACCTACCCCTGACCCCGCCCCTAAACCTACCCATCACGTGGGTTTGGACAAATCGTACGAATTCGTACGAGTGAAGTCGTATGAATTAGTACGTATTAGCCACTTTTTAATCACTCGTATGAATTCTTACGAATTGGTTGTGAGATAGCGTAGCATTATAGATGATAATTTGAAAGATGCTCTCCCTGAGACGTGTGATTTTTGTCAGAACATTTCTTGTCCCCTTTTCTTGTTTTACAGATTCTGGATCCTGAGGAAAAACATTTAGCTATCTAACAAAAAAAAAAAATACTAGTTTTGTAAATTTTTGTCATCCCATATGTATATTAGCTTATCACAGATGTATATGTTAGAGAAAAAAAGTGTTCATAACTTCTTTAATCTACATCATGTTTGCGTTTCTATAGCATCACACATCATTGCACTGTTATAGTGATACATACTTATCTACGAATTTCTTACCAATATACCACGTTCTTATTTAAAACCTAGTTTAATGTTTATGAACGGAGGTCATTCTAAGATTAAATGCACTATTAATATAATCAACTGTGTTTATGACCAGTTTACCATCTCCATTTTGCACTAATGGTTCTGTTTGTAAAATTAATGCTTTTAAAATATTATGTGAGACAATAAAACAATGAACTGTATATATTTTTGAATGGGCTATATAGTCGTAGGGGTTCACTGTAGGTGGGTGGGTGTGTGCGTGAGAACATTTTTACATCGTGACCTCTGATTTTGGACAGTGTTCTGTGAGCCTGGCCCTATGTTGTGTATAAATGCTGCCATATTGGCTTTTCTTCAGCAATGTTTGTCGAGTCGTGTCTGGACGGTGTCTCCTAGGGGCAGGCAGAGAAAGTGTGTGCGCATTTGAAGCAAATGGACTAGCTGCATTTGTGGGTGGCTTACACAGCATTTGGACATTCGTGCATGTATTTGTTTGTTTCCTTCCTCATTATTTTTACCACTCCATATCTTTTTCACATCTTAAAAGCTTTACCTTCCGCTGACATTGATGCTGTTCGGTCTTGTATAATCTCCCAACTAAGCTGCTCCCTAGGTTTCTAGCTTTTTACATATGTCCCAGTAGCAGGGGGGGCGTGTAGCAGGCTGTAGTCCAATTTAGCACATTGAGAAGACTGTGGTACAAGTCACAAGACAGGACGCCCTTTACAACGTGTCTAAGGGGATCCCTGAGTGAACTTCATTGAGCACGCTAGCACAGATGCCCTTTACACCTGCTTTAAAATGTAGTTTTTAAGGTTTAATGAGCTTCCTTTAACTTCATGTGGAATAAAAGTATTATCATACAGTCCAATGCACAATGTTTACAGCATTTAAATGTAATCATTAATGAAGCTTCCCAACTTTAAAGCCCTTGATAGCAAAGCAATCAATCTTTAAAATGGAGGTGAGAAGAAAACGAATTAAACTTATGAGCATGAACTGCACAGCAATTAACTCACAGGGACGCCTAAAAAAGGAACACAAAATTGTTATAGTTATTGACCCTGACAACTAAGGAAACAATAAAACAGACCCAGAAAAATCCTGTTTTATAAATAGCTCAATACACATGCAGAGTAAATAAATTGCTGCGCTATCCATGGTGCTGAATGCCTTTAGACGAGTTGGTAAGTTTTCAGTATATCTTAATTATGAGCCTTATAACCACTTTATTCCAAAGTTTTATGGATAATTATGTCCAGCCAGCCAGTTATGACATTGAGTGGTAGGCTATTTTATTTTGTTTAATGACAAATGAAAAAAATATATAAGTTATAATATATAAAAATATATTAGTTAACCACATTAAAAAGCTTGGTGCTAACCCTTTTCCCCAAAAATCGTATGTTTTTGCACAAATCGCATCGTACCTACAGCGAAAAATCAGTATAATAAACTAAAATATTCAATCAAATAAAGTAAAAAATTCACCTGTAAATAAATTAAAAATTATGTTATTAATTATAAATTATAATTTCGACTAATCATGTATGTTTATGCTTAAATATAATTAATTTTTTTTGGTTGTTGTTTTTTAACTGCATGTCACTGTGTGTTGAGTTGGCTCACAAAAATTATGTTTCATGTTTAAGAACTTTCGTCAAGTTCTGAATTCTTCCAAATTCTTCCATAGTTCAAGGTAGGAAGGCATGAAGGCCTGTCCAAATCCAAAGTTAGCTTCACTTCTTGTATAGTGAGATACCTTCATCGCTGCGTCCAAAATCGAATATGTCTAGTCTACTGTATATAGTATGTGAAAAACAGTATGCCAATAGAGTAGTATGTCCAAATACTAGTATTTGAAAAACAGTAGGCGAAAAGACCCCGAATGAGCTACTACTTCCGGCGGGATTCTGCAATGCACATTCAATGGACACATTATTCCCATGATGCCATGGGAGAGGATTTATGAATGGTGAAGCAACACCACCAAAGGGGTAATCCATCAGCCGGAAGTTGAAGCCTCGCAGGAGCCGCCATTTAGCAGAACTTCACCTGCTGTTAGCATTCCATTGACTCCCATTCATTTTGGTGTAATTTTGACAGCAAATAACTTTACATCTGAGGCATCCAAAGACTTCATTTGTCCATATTATTTCTAAAGAAACACGACAATGTATAAAATGCTCCATTACTTTGTATCTTACGTATTGGCCCCGTAGAATCTGTTTTTGTAAAAATAGGCTAAAGATTGCGTCATAACCACGGGACTTTCTGTCGCACAATAGAGACATTACCGTATAGACAGGAGGAGATGCTTGCGGGCAATCTTTTACTGTCTATGAGGCAATCGGGGGGACATAAAGGCACAAAGTCAAGGGAGAAGCCCATAGATAGAGAGTCCATAAAAGCAAGGGGACAAAATATTTCAACAACGTTTTTGAGGAATTAGGTGATTCAGATTTGTCTTGGCACAGCTACTAGAAGATTTACAATCTTCTAGCTCAGACATCCGACAGGAAGTGCAATAATCGGGCTTCAGTCTTCTCCATTGAAATCCATGGGGTCGCTGTGTCCGCTGTGTTTTTTTTTTCTGTCTATGAACACAACTAGATCATATAGAACATGGCGGATGTAGTACGTCCGTATTACATTCATACGACACATTCATACTATAAAGAACTTTTTTTAATGGTGGCAAAGTAAGTTCAAAAATAAATGTAGAACCAACTCAGACAGTATGCGATTTCAGACATTTCAGCCATTGTGAGCACCAATGCACCCTGGTTTTCACGTTGCATTATGGGACTTTAGGGAGCAAACGTTTCCATGCACTAGTATGACTTTGCGATTGAGACAGCCCTTAAAATTGCCGACTCCCTGATCAGTGGCCTGACTACTGAAGTAGGGAGCAGATTGAGACGCACCCATAAGCTGATTTTTTTTTTTTTTTTTTTGGCTATAATTAGCCAACAGGATGTCTGTACATCTCGTCGCATTTATCAAATATTAAGCATACATGGTCGGTTATCTGTTTTATAGGGTGACGGTAAAAGCGCCTTTGGTGCACAAGCGCATAAATCACCACCTCATTTTACTGGGAGGGTCCCAATAAATGACGTTATTGCTGGCGTACGACTGCAGCGTAAATGGGCTAAATGAATGCATATCCAATGAGCAAACAGTCCAAACGCATATCAGCAGCCAGGGAGATATCGAGCCCACAAAATCACTCTTATTTAAGTTGACGTTGAGTGGCTGACTTTGCTTACCTTTTTAATAACACTTTGGATTTACGATCCAAAAGTTCTGCTTGACACACGCTTCACTTCAGAAGACTCTTCTCATCCAAACAGTGCAGGTAAGTAATTTAGTCCTGTGTGAGATTTAAACGGGATATTCTTCCATTATTTACCCAAATGTTGTTCCAAACCTGTATGACTTTCTGGATCACAGATTATTAAAAAAGTGACAGCTTCAGTCTTCAGTGCATCTTTTTATTCATTGAAATGGTGATGACGAGCTGTCATTCTGTCCAGCGATAGCTTTTTTTCCACAGAAGAAAGAAGTTTATACCGGTTTGGAAAAACATGAGGGTGAGTAAATAATGACAGTTTTTTTTTTAGTTTAACCGTTCCTTTATATAGGCGCAATGCCATATGACACTTTTTGTGCAAAGTTTCTTTCTGGAGGTTTTAAATAATCAGTAGCCTACGCAAGAAATGTTAATCCACATGCAATCTGATAGTGCCTCATATTCTCAAACACCTCCGTTCAACAGGGCAAAACGATGTGGTTCGCGCGGACCCTCCTCGCTCTAGCACTTCTTTGCGCACCGGTCTCCAGCCTCTGCTTACCAACGTACAACCCAGAGTCCAACTTTCTTTGCAACAACGAGATGTTCTCCGAGGCGAATGATAATGGGAAACCGTCGAATTCCCTACTCGACAGAGTAAACCTCCTATACAAATCAGCGCACGCGCTTTCCTCTGAGGACCCGCGCGAGAGGAGGACTGTACCCGCGTCCAAATACAGGTACTTGAGCCAGACACAGCTCAGGAGTAAACTGTACCGCAACAGTGCGAAGAGCGACCGACGCAACCAGGTCACTCTTTCCCTCGACGTGCCCACCAACATTATGAACATCCTCTTCAACATTGCCAAAGCCAAGAACCTGCGCGCAAAGGCGGATGACAACGCGCGCCTGCTGGCGCAGATTGGAAAGAGGAAATGAACTCTTATCCCTGACTTTAACATTGGTTTTTGTAACCAACTGAGGCATGTTATATCTAATTTAATATTGTAATAAAGGGTTTTTTTTTTTCAGTTGCATAAAAAATAGCAATACTGAAAATTAATGGAATTTATTAGCAGGTAGCCTAAATGTCTTTAAAGGGTTTTGAATCATTAGCCTACCCACTTCTTAGATACAGTAAGTGTTTAAAATTGGCTTACTATAGCAGCGAGACTCGTTTGACATTTGTAATCAAAACAACTGTTTGGTAGGTCAAATTGTATGCTCAAGCTTAAAAGAGACATGTTTGGAGTATATTGCGTCTCAGAGGGAAGTACGACTTTGCCAATCCTCTTTCAGACAATTTATCTGTACAAAGCAATGAAAGGTGAACTGATTATTTTAAAAAGAAAATAACGCTCTGATATGCTACTTATAAAGTGGGTTGATAAAACCGACAGTGGAATATTTTTGTACTGAAAATAATTATTATTTTTTCGTTAAATAAATAAATGCAAATGAAAACAAAAGCGTCAACTGGAAGCATATTATTTCGACTACGCATCTTTCAATATTTCACAGATTTAATTCAGGCCCAAAGTTAGGGACACGCAGAAAAAAAGAAGATAATCAATAAAGTCAGTTTATGATAAGCTAATATTTTAATAGGCCTATTACGCTATCGAACTACACAAAACTTGAACTTTACAAAAAATGTTTTTAAGTCAAGGTCAAGGATATGAAAATAAAATAATACATAATAGCAACTTGATAAACTTAGCTAGTCTACTGTAGCACATTTACTTTTAAATCATCGCATTTGAACCACATTCAACACTTTTTTTGTAAACATTATCCAACTCAACACAAAGTTTTGACTTAATAAAAATAAAAATATCCAATTGATCCCTTTTGTAAGATTTAAAATTGGTCAAGACAAAGTGATTAATTGAGATTAATTTTAATAATTTTATAATATAAGGTTAGGCTAATATTATATAAAAATATATACATATTTAAAATATGCCAATATGTTACAAAGAGATATTATAATTCACAAACACAGTCTTTTAATGGTGTGTAAAGTACATATAAATATAGGATAAGTAACACACTCTCTCTCTCTCTCTCTCTCTCTCTCTCTCTCTCACACACACACACACACACACACACACACTTAGGCTATATCATTTATCATTTATATTTCATTTACATACCATTAAAATACTTAAAATTATATATACATACATATATATATATATATATATATATATACACACACACACACATATATATATATATATATATATATATATATATATATATATATATATATATATATATATATATATATATAAGGAACGCACGAAGAAAACAAACCTCTTCATCCTCATCTCGACTTTTAAGCATAGACCTTTATTTTGAAGTGTGAACTCGGTGGACTCCACCTCCGCCAGCTCACAATACACGTCACTCTGGTTGACGTGGAGGAAAAGAGCGTGAATGACTGCCTGATCATCTCGTTTACTGCTCTTAAACATTCAGCAAAATGATCAAGAAATTCGACAAGAAGGACGAGGAGTCTGGTAAGATCATTATTAAATTAAATCTGACACGTGATAAGATTTGTATCATATGCTAAACAGCTTATTTCAGTGGCCGAAATGATGTTGGTTGTTTTGCTAAGGAAGAGCGTCTCTGCAGGCCACAGCACATCTGCAACTGAAAATTAATTACACTTGTTTAACACTAACGATTTATGTACATGTTGTAAACTTAATTTGAGTGGTGGTGGATTAACTAGTAGTAGCAGCTAAGTTATTTTTTTCTGTATCCTACAGTATGAGTTTAATTAATCTTTATTGAGGGGGAAGCTAATGTGCTAGCAGTAGCCTTTATTTATATATATATATTCATTTTACAAGCCTGTAATTAAACGAAAAATATCTAACATTTGCTTCGTGGTTTTTCTCCATAAGTTTTGTATTCCGTATATTAAAAGGGAATGTCTGATTGAAGTTGATTAAAGGGCTGCAAAGGGGCTACATATGCTAGTCTTCTTGTCGTGGCATCTTGTATTTATAAGGCACTATAATCTTTTAACCAGTTCAAATACAGAAGATCCAAATGGTTAATACATGTGTTAATAAATGTAACTAATATTGCTGTTTTGCAGTGGCAAAAGAGCCACATTATCAGACGCTTTTCGTTCTTTCATCACTTATTCTAAGAGTAACGTTACTTTTCTTCAAGAAATAGCATTGTATAATTTATAACTAAGAATTATTGCCCTAACTTAAACTATAGTCTAATAATTTATCTGAATGAAGGCACAAACCTTTAATTTATTGACAGATATGTTCTTATGCATTTAGGAAGTGGTTCAAACCCATTTCAGCATCTGGAGAAAAGCGCTGTACTACAGGAGGTGAGTTTGATGCATTTTCTTAAAATTTTCTGAACTTCTCTTTAGTACTGTGCATTAAATTACGTTGCATGTTTGTTTCAAAGGCTCGGATATTCAATGAGACCCCCATCAACCCGAGAAGATGTCTGCACATCCTGACGAAGATCATCTACCTGCTCAACCAGGTGTGTCATTATATCTCACTTTTTCAGCAGTTTTACACTACTGCAACTCTCTTTCTCTATGGACTGATTCATCTCTACTCCTTAATTTTTTCAGGGTGAGCACTTTGGAACCACAGAAGCCACTGAAGCTTTCTTTGCCATGACTAGGCTGTTCCAGTCTAATGATGTAAGACACTTTAATTACTGGTTATAAGTAGTGTGTTATTAGACAGCCATTTGTTTGGACATCACTAACCAATGTTATTGTCAAATAAAACTTATACAATTTTTGTTTTGAATTTAAATAATGTAATAAAGCAAAATTAAATATTAGATGAAAAGTTAAACAAAATGTCAATTAGAATCAGCCTTTTCAACTAATTGAAATAACTTTGTTGAACCTAATGAAACTAAAAACGTCAATAAAAGATTAACCCTGAATTGGAATGGTAAAGACAAATTATAAAAAACAAAGAACAAACTAGAAAACAAAACTAGAAAAATAAATAAATTAAAATATGAATAAAAACTATAATAGGTATACATTTACACAGATACATGCTTATTTTAGCTATTGAGTTGCAGCAATTAATAGTTTATTGCAGATAATGTGCTGTGTGTGGAAATTAATTTTGCTTTTGCCTCATGTTTTAGCAAACCCTGAGAAGAATGTGTTACCTGACCATTAAAGAGATGGCCAACATCTCAGAGGATGTGATCATAGTTACAAGCAGGTGAGCAGTTCATTTTGCCATAGCTGTGTGTTTCTACATCAGCGATACCTTTTCCTCAACTTACAGGTTGTAAAGTTTTAAATAGTGTTTCTCGCTGTACTTATTGAAAGAAGACGATATACTTTTATAATATGTGTAGTAGTGTGTAAACATTTGTCATTTAAAGAGAAATGGAAATCTTTGCACATGCCGCCCATATTACCTGAAAAACACTGAATGATGTTTTGTGTGTGTCTCAGCTTGACAAAGGACATGACTGGTAAAGAGGATGTGTACAGAGGCCCAGCAATCAGAGCTCTCTGCAGGATCACTGATGTGAGTCTCAACTGTTCGAAACTCATTTGCCTATGTGTAACAGACTTTATTTTCTATCAGTGAGAAATAAACTAAAATGGAACTGGTGTAAATGATCCTTTCAATTGTGCTTCTTCCATCTTGTCCACTAGACCACCATGCTGCAGGCTATTGAACGATACATGAAACAGGCCATCGTGGACAAAGTGCCCAGCGTGTCCAGCTCTGCTCTCGTCTCCTCACTGGTAAGATTACAACCTAGTGCCCAGTGTTATTTTATTATTATTTATTTACAGTTAAAGTATATGTTAATCTTTTAAATAGGGATGTCAAATGATTAATCGCATTCAAAATAAAAGTTTGTGTTTACGTAATATATGTGGGTGTAGTGTGTATAATTATTTTGTAAATATAAATACACACGCATGCATGTATATATTTAAGAAAAATGTGTTCTTAATATATAAATTATTTATACATAATATTAATTATGTATAAATATATATATATAAAGTATATACTTTCAGATTTTTCTTAAATATATACATGCATGTGTGTGTATTTATATTTACAAAATAATTATACACACTACACCCACATATATTACGTAAACACAAACTTTTATTTTGAATGCGATTAATTGCTTGACAGCCCTACTTTTAAAATTGCGCTAAACTGAATAGTAGTCTGTTTTCACTTAACTATTTATTACGCTTAGCTATACTATTTGTTTCACAGCACATGGTGAAGATGAGTTTTGATGTGGTAAAACGCTGGGTCAATGAAGCTCAGGAGGCGGCTTCAAGTGACAACATCATGGTGCAGGTTAGTAAAATGTTTCCATCCATTGTCTTATGAGTTGGGGGCCTTTCTGTCTTTAATAAATTGGGATCTCTCTGCACAGTACCATGCTCTGGGTCTTCTGTACCACTTGAGGAAGAATGACCGTCTGGCTGTGACCAAGATGCTCAACAAATTCACCAAATCTGGCCTCAAGTCTCCATTTGCTTACTGCATGATGATTCGCATTGCCAGTAAGCTCCTGGAGGAGACGGATGGAGGGTATGTGTGTTGGACGTCAGCTTTTTTTAAAGGCCCTTTTAGGCGTTATCAACATCATGCAGTTGCTAATAATGTAACCTTATTTGTGCTCAGATTTACTAACGTAATATAATACAATTAGTCAGGAATTCTCGCGCTAATTTGCCTTGTTTAGTAAATCTGGCCCTGTCTACATATGTTGTTTTAACAGGCACGATAGCCCTCTGTTTGACTTCATTGAGAGCTGCTTGAGGAATAAACACGAGATGGTGGTTTATGAAGCGGCCTCCGCCATCGTCCACATGCCCAACTGTACCGCTCGTGAGCTGGCTCCTGCTGTGTCCGGTTAGTCTTGTGCATTTTCCTTCTTGCTGCTACCTTTTTGATTTGTACCCAGTGCACAAGTCAAATGACACTAGATGTTAAAATCATTTTGTTTCTCTCACTCTCTTTCTTTCCATAGTTCTCCAGCTGTTTTGCAGCTCTCCCAAAGCAGCCCTGCGATATGCAGCTGTACGGACCCTTAATAAGGTTAGTTTTTCCTGTTTGTTTGAATAGGATCTCATATGTAAACCATTGCATTATCAACAACTACCTCATGGAGGCACCAAATAACACATTTTAAATTTCAAAGACAGTTTGACATCAGCCTTTTATCACAGAAATTGTGCAAAAATGAGCTCTTTTTCACACTAGTGCTATTTTACTTTTTCACGTCTTTATTTTAGTTTGTTAAACTAATTTAAAATTAGGACATCTTATTTTATTTGAAATAACAGGTGGCAATGAAGCATCCATCAGCAGTGACCGCATGCAACCTGGACCTGGAGAACCTGATCACTGACTCCAACCGCAGCATCGCCACCCTGGCCATTACCACCCTGCTGAAGACTGGCAGCGAGAGCAGCGTGGACCGTCTAATGAAACAGATCTCCTCCTTCGTCTCCGAGATCTCAGATGAGTTCAAGGTGACTTCATCATCGAGACAGCGAATTAGAGAGCAAACATCTGTTTTAGATGCATATTGGGGAGTTTAATATTTGAATAATTTGCACATGTTGTACCTTTTTAAATAATTGGTCTATGTAATAATGTTCCAGTAAACCATGTGTTCTCATAATTAAATGGTGTGTTTGTTTTCCAGGTGGTTGTGGTCCAGGCCATCAGTGCTCTGTGCCAGAAGTATCCCAGAAAGCACAGTGTGATGATGAACTTCCTTTCAAACATGCTAAGAGATGATGTAAGTTAATTCAAGAATGTTTGTTCTTCTGTTGTTAAGATGGAGTCTTGTGATCTCTCTTAGTCTTTTATGCTTTTCTTGTGCCAAACCACACGACCAGATTTATACTGATATTCTTAATATCTGTTTTACTTTGTATCTGTAATTTATTTAATCAGCACCAACAGTTTTGAACATAGATCTTGCTGTAAAAAAATATTTTTATATTAGAAGCTTGTAATATTTTTTTTTTTTTTTCTTTTGCAGGGTGGCTTTGATTACAAGAGAGCCATCGTGGACTGTATCATCAGCATCATAGAGGAAAACCCAGAGAGTAAGGAGACAGGTCTGGCTCACCTGTGTGAGTTTATCGAGGACTGTGAGCACACCGTCCTGGCCACTAAGATCCTCCACCTGCTGGGGAAAGAGGGGCCACGTACCCCCACCCCCTCCAAATACATCCGTTTCATCTTCAACCGTGTGGTGCTAGAGAGTGAGGCGGTGCGGGCAGGTGAGTTATCTTGTATGACCTTTGACCTGTGCGTTAACCTCTATTCAATGAGCTTATAAAACCTGCTCGTGCCATCTTAAGATCTCAAGATTTGTGTGTTTGCGATGCAGTACAGTTTTTTTTTTTTTTTTTTTGAACGACACACGTGTCCAAATAATTAACTGCTGTCTGACTGCAAGTTGGAGTAAGTTTAAGCATGCCGGATAATCTGTAATTAATCACCTTTAGGACATTTAAGCATTCTTCAGCTCTGACTCTCCTCTCACGTTTTTCTTCAAAGCTGCGGTCAGTGCGCTGGCCAAGTTTGGGGCTCAAAATGATGACCTGCTGCCAAGCGTCTTGGTCCTGATGCAGAGGTAAGCCTTCACTTGCAGAAAGTGTGTGTGTGTGTGGGGGGAGTGGGTGGTTTATATTGGTTATTTAAGTATTAGAGTTAGGAAATGACCAAATAAATGTGTGTTGAATCAGTGCAAATGTTTGTTAAAGTAAAAAGAGAACATCCTCATTTGATTGGATTAAGAAAAAGCGATGCCAAACAGAAAATAAAACAATATTTTACCCATTTGTTTTTGCTCATTAAAGGGTTACTTCACCCAAAATTGAATTTATTAATCACTCACCCTCATGTCATTGCAAAACCGCAAGACTTTCATTCACATTCAGAACACAGATTAAGATCTTTTTGATGAAATCCGAGAGCTTTCTGTCCCTCCATTGACAGCTACCCAACTGAAAAGTTCATAAAGAGATCATATAAACGAAGCTCAACCGAACCTGCTTGACTCACGAGAACAAACCTCTTGCTGAAGCTCAAATGAGCTGCGTAACAGAGGATAATGACCTTCATTGGTTCTTGCATGTCAGGTGAACATGCTTGAGATTCCTTTAACCAAAACTGATGTGCAAGTTTATGAAGGTTTAAATGTGAATAAAAGCCTAAATTGAATCTGTTCATCATATAAAGTGATTGTGTCTCTTCAGAAAAAAAAAATGGACTAAACCACTCAATTCATATGGATTAGTTTTGCAATCTTTTTTTGAAGCGTCAAAGTGTTGTGTAGCTGGTTTGGAATGACATGAGGGTGAATAATTAATGACTGAATTAAACATTTTGGGTTACCTATTCATTTCCGGTATACTGATGTTTTCATTACTTTTGCATTATTTTTTTTAATCACTTTTCCATATATTTGTCTACTAGAGTATTTTTATCATAATGTTGCTTATCACCCATCCATACCGAAATGCGTTAATATGCGATGTGTGTGTCTGATAGGTGTATGATGGACAGTGATGATGAGGTGAGAGACAGAGCCACATTCTACATGAATGTCCTTCAGCAGAAGCAGAAGGCTTTGAATGCCGCATACATCTTCAATGGTGAGGGTTTGTTGCAGTGGTCGTTTTGTGTGGGTTTCCATTGTTCTGCATAGTTGAATATGCAGATATGCTGAATACAGTATGAGTGATAAACCTTTGTGGTTGTGGTGTACATTTTTTTTTTTAAATATTTATTCTGCATTAAAGTTGTATAATGGTTGTTGAACCGTTCGTTCGCAGGTCTGTCCGTATCTGTTCCTGGACTGGAGAAATCCCTCCACCAGTACACACTAGAGCCCTCTGAGAAACCATTTGACATGAAGACCGTTCCCTTGGCTACCGCACCCATCACCGAACAGAAAACGGGTGAATAGATTTTCACACTACTTATGAACCAGAGTCCAATAACAAGACTATTACTCAATATAATCTATAATTACATATGCTTAGATAAAAACATTTTTGCTTACTGTATACCATTGTTTGGCATCTGATTTAGATCTTTAACCTTTTTTCGGCTAAATTGCAAAGCTTTGTCAAATTGCATAAGTTCACTTTATTTTTCACCTTCATGCCAGAAATCGCACCCGTTGCAACAAGCAAACTACCTGAAAAGCTTGCACCTTCACGCCAAGACATTTACCAAGGTAAGACGATTACCTAATCGGCAAAGCACCGTTAAACTAGAGTTTGAAGCAAACTGCCACATTTTACCTCCCTTATTTTTTTTCTCTCAGATCAACTTGCAGCCATCCCAGAATTCAAGGGCCTGGGCCCCCTGTTCAAGTCATCAGAGCCGGTTCAGTTAACAGAAGCAGAGACGGAATATGTAGTGCGCTGCATCAAACACACTTTTGCAAATCACATGATATTCCAGTTCGACTGCACCAACACGCTGAACGACCAGCTGCTGCAGCGGGTTATGGTCCAGATGGAGCCATCAGAGGCTTACGAGGTACTACATTACGTACCTGCACCTAACCTCCCCTACAGCCAGCCTGGCTCCTGCTACAGTCTGGTCCGGTTACCGGAGGACGACCCCACTGCAGGTATGTCACACAGAATGTATTCTTGATTTCCACTTTGCTGCTATGTAAAACACATCTTTTTTTTAGCGGCTAAACAGCATTCTAAAACTAGTGCCCAAGTTGAAAGAAGTTCAACCTCTCTACACGTAGCTCTTTTTTTCATTTTGCTACCTCACATCTCATATTTTTAAACCCATTCTGTGTGAATGGTACATTACAGACTAAACTGCTTGCTTAGATGTATTTAAAGTACTTACTAAATTTGACAAGTTTTTATTTGTTTGTATTTGTCTTAGTCTCCTGCACGTTCAGCTGTACAATGAAATATCTAGTCCGGGATTGTGATCCCAACACGGGAGAGCCTGATGATGACGGTTATGATGATGAATATGTGGTATGTGAGTTTTCGAAATCCATTCAAAACCAGGAAGATTATCAGTGGCCATTCCTCAATCAATCTCGCATTTTCATCCTAGCTGGAAGATTTAGAGTTAACAGTCGCTGACCACATACAGAAGGTGTTAAAGCCGAACTTCGGCGCAGCGTGGGAGGAGATCGGAGACGAGTTTGAGAAGGAAGAGACGTTTGCTTTGGCCACAGTCAGAACTCTAGATGGTCAGTTTGGAATAAAATCACCTATAAGAATGTCAAATAAATGTATGTTTGATAAGAGTTTTGTGGCTGTAGAAATAATCCTCTCTTGATTGTATTTATCTTCACAGAGGCGGTAAATAACATCATCAGCTTCTTGGGCATGCAGCCTTGTGAACGCTCGGATAAAGTTCCTGAAAACAAGAACTCGCATGTTCTGGTCTTAGCAGGTTTGTACTGATTTCATCAATCCAGTTTTTCAGTTCTTGAAATGTGTATAAGATATTCTTTTTTTTCTATTTCTAACCTGACTGATGATTAATGATCGTGTTTTTGAAGGTGTGTTTAGGGGAGGTCATGACGTGCTGGTGAGGGCACGTCTGGCGCTGGCTGATGGGGTCACTATGCAGGTCACCGTAAGGAGCACAGACGAGAATGTGGTCGATGTCATCCTGGCGTCTGTTGGATAAATGCGTGATGTGAGTGACCTGGTCACATGCCAGTCAATCTGTGTTATTGTCCTTTTATATGCATCTATATAGTAGCTCTATAATGTTTCACACAACCATCTTTGTGTCTTAACATGAATCCTCTACAACATCCTGTTCCTGAAATTGATATGTTCTGAGAATTCTAAAATACTGTGCCACTTAAATTAATGTGGAAGAGATATAAACATTGTTGATTCTCTGGTAGTTGACCATGTTGCTCATGGCACAGGGGAAATAGTCATTTAAAACAAACCTGTCATTTATCAATAATAAAAAGTCTGAAAGAGAACAAGACTTGTTTTTTTTTTCCTACACAAAATATGACAATTGATACAAAGACTTTTTTATTTGAATAAAATCATTCATGCTTAGAACACAAATGTATTTACATGTAATGGCATATAGTATTTCAGCAAACTCTTATTGACAATTGTAAAGATTATTTGGTGCAATACATTTTCATGCATTTAGAAACGTGACTGGCAGACCTTATGGTTTGTTTATAAATGTATTGAAATATTTTCTAACAACGTCTTTACAGAAGCAATATTCCACTCATCTCCGAATGATCAGATCACTCTCTTCCTCAGAATGAGTTGATAAAGCTAAGGTAGGCATTAATGAAGCCTGTGGGATCCTCCAGCTGTGGATAATGACTCACATGCTCATCTAGAACCGATACTGTGGATCTTCGAACTAATTTCCTGTAAATGAGGAATAGAGACGGCAAAAGTGATTCTAAAACATTTCTATGTTATAGTGCCCATTTTCCTAAAGAGACAGCTTGAGCTGTCTTTTCTGTTTGTCACAGCGTAGCAGTTTTATCTTGGCTTATATGCTAACTTCCCATAAAGAACTAACCCTCTAACCACAGGACCATCACCATCTCCCTTATATAATTGATTTTCACAAAATTTAAGAGAGAAAAAAACCTTGAAAAATGCATATAGACATTTCTCATTTAGTAATTATACAAATCATAATTTAGTTAACTTAAGTAGACATTAAATATAAACTGACATATATATATATATATACTCACTGGTAGAGCAGGATAAACTGGGGATGTGGATTAACTGGATCTAGGGGTCCATAAATCATGTGCACTACAAAGTAAAATATTTTTATAAATATGCGTTTTAGCAAAGAAACACGTTCATAATTTAGCCTGAAGAAGTGACTTATCAACTAATCTTCCAAGGCACAAAACTATTTCTAACTCTTAACAGAAATAAGACCCAAGCTCTCCCATCCAATAGTATGAGTGTTAAAATGCTTATCCTGCTACATTGCATGTATAATAGTATAATAGTGTAATATTACATATTTAACTACATGAATGTTCACTTAATATATGCTGTCACCTCACCTCAAACGCACATTGCCTAGGGTGCAGACGGGCTAAGCAGCTTCTGCAGTGCTTTTCAATGGATTAAACTACTTAGCCTCAAGTCTTATGCTACCTTCAGTCTGGTAGCATGACGGCTACTCCAGCACTTTATACCACTGAATGAATGTGGTGTGTACTCACATGGTGTTGAAGACGAGGTTAGAGCCCCCACCCATCTCTCTCTGTGTTTCATCCTCTGGTTAATGTACTGCAGGACACTGGGCGAGACACAACAAAATGATTGTTTGTGATGGTTGTCGTTACAAGCAAAGCAGTGCAGATGCAACACATGGAAAAGCTTGGACACCTGTCCATGACTAGATTTCCATCGTTAAAGCGAATGCCTGTCCACATGTCCCAGAACTCTGCTTCTGTTGGCTGGGTGTAAGGTCCAAACACATCCCTTATTCTGTAGGGTTAATACATATAATATTAGCAGTTGAAGGTGTAAGGCCACAATCTATAAACAATGATTTATGACGGTGTAAGATACAGCAAATAGTTTGAACTGTGTACTAGAAAGCATAAAGCTATACACCACTCCCATTCTAGATGCTCCACTCACCCTCTAGAGAAAAGCTGGTAGTTAACTAGGCGAGTAAGTAACGGTGAAATGAAGCCAGAGTCCTTCAGCACCTGTAGATGACAAAAAATTAAAAATATTCACTTCTTTCAGTTCACAAATGAAAACAAAAGTGAATGTGTTTTAAAGCGTCACACTCACTTTCTGAAGGAATCTTGGATAATGAGTCTCAGGGAATATACCTTTAAAGATTGAAAAAAAAAATATATATATATATATATATATATATACTGTATATATATTCATTTTTTCATAATGTTAAGGATCTCTAATCAGACTTGTTATCTGAAAGAATATATATATATAATTTTCATGAAGAATGAATACAAACTTAATGTACCTCCATTTGAGAGGCAGAGGCTGTTAATGGTAATGTGTCCACTCCTGTTATGGTCACTCCTGTGTGTTTAACTGCATGTGAGAACCAGCCAGATCATATTGACAGGAACATTTAGCTGAACTATGACAAGAGAGCTTGAAGGATCCTTACAGCTCACCTGTACAGTAACTCGAGTGCTACAGTGTCTCCATAGTCATGTGACAGGAGGTTAATCCTCTGATCTGAAAGCCCCAAATGAGCGATCAGGGCCTCCACCACACTGGCCTGCTCGAAGATGGAGTAACGGTGTGGTCGCTGGAATGTCATCATGAGGTGGGACGTTTGTATGAATGAAATAATGATTCACATTATGAATAATAAAAGAGCGTAGTTTTAGTGACTGCATGTCTTTCATCTCACCGGTTTGTCCGAAAAACCAAAGCCAAGGAAGTCGAGGGCGACGACTTTATTAAAGCGTTGAGTGAGAGGATCCCAGATCTACAAAACGACAACGAGATTCAAGAAACATCAAGAGCAAATGCTGCACAATGAACACCAAGTGCAACGCAGAAGCGAAGCATCAAGTCACTGTCCAAGTTGCATTAAATTGACTGTACAGTAGCTTTTCTGAAACGTTGATGCAGTTTTACACTGGAAAATTACTTTAAAATGTCTCTGTGCTTGTACCTTATACCAGTCATAGCTAGAAGTAGGAAAACCATGAAGCAGCAGGAGGACATCAGAGCTTCCCACAACACCAACTGACTCTATTGACAAACAGAATACAATTACAATAAGACTACAACATCAACAGAGTATATATCGTGTATATGCAGGGCGTGTAAACAAATCTTGTGATATTACCTTTGTAAAAGATGTTATTTCCTCTGAATGTGAAGAAGTGTCCGGAAGCGCGCCAGGTGTTGAGCGCAGGTGAGAGCTGTGGAGGAGGGATGTGCAGATACACCGCGAGCAGAGGAATGCACAACAGACTCACATGAAGCCACCACTCCCTGCTCACGCGACGGCCCGGCCCGCACTCACTTTCGTTCTGCTGTAGAGAGACAGGGTAACGTTACGTTTTTATTTTACTGTACTTTATCTTGTGATGTAACGTTATATTGCAGTTGTTTTTGTACTAAGGATCCTTGGACCTTGTATTAGAAGAAGTAGAGGCAGATAGACAGGCATAGGGGGCGCGTCAAAGCAGCGTCACAATACGGATTTAAATGAACTGACAATGCAGGCTTTTCATGACGATTTAATTCAAACTTTAAGCTAAATAAGAACTGCCAAATAATTCGTGCTAGTTACTTACAGTCGACTCTTGAGACATCCTCGATTCCTGTACTTTATCGCAGTGTGTGTCGGCTGTTTTTGCTAGTGGGCTGAAATATGTGCTGTTGAGTGACATTAAGAGTCTGTCACTGAGCTGTCATCTGCGGAATCCGTACTTGCATGGCCTTAAAACGGTCTTTCGCGACTGTTATCAGGCGTCATGTTGCCAAGGATCTAAAGGTCTCAGGCTGAAAATAGAGCTCGCTTACGCCCCTCGTGGAGCGGATGGTAAACGGCAGTTTAGGATCTACCGAGCGAAACTGAAACCGTTGACATTTCTGTAAAGTTACTCAAACGAAAATTCCTTTTGAAATTAAATGTTGGACAAACAAGTGATTGCTATCTCCCTCCTTTGGTCGATAAATATATTACAGTAATACTAAAATATATATACTCCATGATATTAATATAAACCATGATAGCCTATTAGTCGGTTCTTGACCAATCAACATTGAATCTAGAAGGTAAATGTCTCACTCTCAGATCAGTTCTTAACTGATGGGGAAAGACAGACATAATATATAGCCTATATTCTAGCTTAATCTAGAACTGATTGTTGATAAAAAAAATAAATAATAATTATACTAAAAAAAAAAAAACGTTTAATTTGTGTCATGGTGCATAATGGTAACTTCAGCAGGAATGGGCACATTAACTGCTCTCCCTTGTGGACATGATCATGTCTCCCTTGTGGACATGATGGGTGCAAAAATGGAGGCTCTAGACCCTTCCAGACCTGAGATATCGAAACTCAAAATTTAGACCAGAAAAAAAAAAAACGACAGTGTTAACCCTTACGTTTTTTTGTTTTTTTTGGGCGAAAAGTATCCCCAATCTTCTCAAAACTCGATTCTGATAGAGGGTCATGAGACTTAGGGTGTACTCACACTAGGCACGGTTGCCATGAACCGGGCCCGAGTACGATTGTCCCCACTCCCCCTCTGGCCTGCACTCACATAATAATAATAATAATAATTCATCACATTTATATAGCGCCTTTCTGGACACTCAAAGCGCTTCACATAGAGAGGGGAATCTCCTCAACCACCACCAATGTGCAGCATCCACCTGGATGATGCGACGGCTGCCATAGTGCGCCAGAACGCTCACCACACACCAGCTACTGGTGGAGAGGAGACAGTGATGAAGCCAATTGGTATATATGGGGATGATTAGGAGGCCATGATGGACAGAGGCCACTGGGCAAATTTGGCCAGGATGCCGGGGTTACACCCCTACTCTTTCGAAAGACATCCTGGGATTTTTAATGACCACGGAGAGTCAGGACCTCGGTTTAACGTCTCATCCGAAGGACGGTGCTCTTTGACAGTATAGTATCCCCATTACTATACTGGGGCATTAGGACCCACACAGACCACAGGGTGAGCAGCACCCCCTGCTGGCCTATAAGGTGCATTCCATTCGACCGTTAGTGAACTGCGAAGTGGACTTCACAGGGTATTTCGCCATCTTAAGTGAGATTCCAATCCGAAGGGAACGAACATGTTCAGTTGGAAGGGCACTGCAAACGGCGTAGGGAATAAGTGAACATCGATACATCACTTCACAGAAAGTGGAGAGCGGAATCACCCAACTGTCATTGCGCGTCACGTCATCACCAGTCAGAGCGGTCGTAAATAACGATGGAGGAGTTTATGTTTGTGTGTAAGTATGCATACATTTTGTCATTATTATACTAACTACAGTATTTTTTAACGGTTATTGGGGTGAATATTACATTTACATATGCTATTTTTTGTATGTCCTTGGGACTTTATAAACGATTACCACAACCATTTACCTCAGAATTTACCTTATCATATTTTTATTTATTATTGTATTATATATATATATATATATATATATATATATATATATATATATATTAAATGTGATATTAAATTCAATTGAAATATTAATGTAAGCCTATATCTATTTGTTTTATTATCATAATCTGCGGAACCCCGTACGTTAACTTAACTTAACTGATGACGTTTGCAGGGCATTCCAAATGAGCGGTATTGTCAGCGAAGTCCACTTCAACTGATGTACCGTGTTCAGGGAGTAGGGAGCAGTGAACACTGCGTAGGGACCCTGTCGAATGGAACGCAGCTATAGGGTTTCAGCATTCGTGCCGGAGCACGCTTACGTCATCATTATGGTGTGACGGTTTCCATAGGTTTCGGGATAAACAAGAAGAGCGGCGCTTTCTGAACACTATGGAGTCCATCGCTCTGTTTTCTTTGTGGATAATTTTATGTCGTTTGGTCCACGGTGGTCCACTGCCCTCTCACAGCCTGTTGTTAAACAGATGTGTCGCCTTTGTAGCGCGAAAATTTTCACGTAATCGTGCTGCTCGTATGAGGAGGTTTGCAAGGTACCAGCTGAAGTGCAGAAAGGACTTTGCAGCTTTGATTACGGACTACAGTTCCTAAAAACCATGACTTCTCACGTCCTGTTCCGTGCTCCAGCACGGTTAGCGCTCACACTGCATGCGAACCGCGCCCGAGTCCAACTGAACCGTGCTCTGGCCCACCTCTTCCAAGCGGGCCAGGGCCGGCTAATCGAGCCGCGCCCGGGCACGGTTCGGAGCACTCACACTAGTCAAACGAACCGCGCTTTGGTGGTCAAACGCGCTCGGGCACGGTTCAAACTGGCTAGTGTGAGTACACCCTTAGACCTGGGTGCAAAAATGGAGGCTCTAGACCCTTCCAGAGCGGAGATATCGAAACTCAAAATTTCGACCGGAAAAAAAAAAAACGACAGTGTTACCCCTTACGTTTTTGTTTTTTTTTTTTGGGCGAAAAATTAAGTTTCCCCAATCTTCTCAAAACTCTGGATTCTGATAGAGGGCCATGAGACTTAGACCTGGGTGCAAAAATTGAGGCTCTAGACCCTTCCAAAGCTGAGATACCGAAACTCAAAGTTTAGTCCAGAAAAAAAACGACAGTTTTACCCCTTACGTTTTTTTTTCTGGTGTGAAAAATTAAGTATCCCCAATCTTCTTAAAACCCTGGATTCTGATAGAGGGCCACGAGACTTAGACCTGGGTGCAAAAATGGAGGCTCTAGACCCTTCCAGAGCTGAGATATCGAAACTCAATTTCGACCAGAAAAAAAAAAAAAAAAAAAAAAAACGACAATGTTACCCCTTAAGTTTTTTTTTTTTTTTTCAAATTTTTGCAAATTTTTTTATCCCCACCGGGTATAAAAATAATTAAGCAGAGGCAGGGATACATTGACCAGAAAGGGGGAAATCCCACGCATCCCCCCCCAACTAAAAATCTTTTTGTAGATTTTCTTTATTGGTCCACATATCACAGAAGTGGCTTTTATTAGATTTTCTTTATGGGTCCACATATCACAGAAGTGGCTTTTATTAGATTCTCTTTATGGATCCACATATCACAGAAGTGGCTTTTATTAGATTTTCTTTATGGATCCACATATCACAAAAGTGGCTTTTTGTAGATTCTCTTTATGGATCCACATATCACAGAAGTGGCTTTTTGTAGATTCTCTTTATGGATCCACATATCACAGAAGTGGCTTTTTGAAGATTCTCTTTATGGATCCACATATCACAGAAGTGGCTTTTTGTAGATTCTCTTTATGGATCCACATATCACAGAAGTGGCTTTTTGTCCAGGGCGGATCAGGCTGTGCAGGAGACCAGGGCAGATCAGGCTGTGCAGGAGACCAGGGCAGATCAGGCCGTGCAGGGGACCAGGGCGGATCAGGCCGTGCAGGGGACCAGGGCGGATCAGGCCGTGCAGGGGACCAGGGCGGATCAGGCCGTGCAGGGGACCAGGGCGGATCAGGCCGTGCAGGAGACCAAGGCGGTAGAGACTCCTTGGGCGGCCGAGGCGGTGATGCCCTCTCAGGACCAGACACCGGCTCGGGAACAGACACTAGAACAGAAATGTTCACAAGGACAGACACAAACACAGAAACAAACACTGGCTCAGGAGCAGACACTGGATCAGCAATCTTGTCTGGAGACACTGGATAGGAGGAGGCCATCTTGTCCTTAGACACTGGCTCGGGGGCAGCCATCTTGCAGGCTCAGCAGGGCTGACTGCGACAAGCTGAGGCTGAGGGGGTGCTGTGAGTTCACAAAGCTCATTCTCTACCACACCTACAGTAAACGATGAACCGCTTAACAAAAGGGCCAGGTTAATATACTGCTCTAGAGTTCCATGAGGATCATGCATGGGCATGAATGAACTGAGCGGTTCAGATAGTCTTCCCTGAAAAAACATCATAAGGCATACCTCTTCTATGCAGGTCAGGTGAGCCAGCTCCAAAAAGTCAACAACATAATTCTCAATGGATTGATCTCCTTGATGGAGACACATAAGCTTGACTGCTGGATTCATGATGGTGATTGCTGCTGGATCTTGGTCTTGGTTAGTGATGTGACATTTGAACCGAGGCCTTGGAGCTTGTGTCGAGAAAAAATGGGCGTGCCAGATCAAGCCGCGATTCGAGGCTTGTGTTGTTACCGTGAAAATCACGTGACTGATGACAAACGAGGCCTCGGTTTGTGTAAAAACGTCATCGGTTCGGTCTGCGGTTCGGCTCGCGCCACCCTGTGGCTGTTTCAGGAGCAGTAAGCAGTTGTAGTAGCGTCAGAGTCAGAGAAATCTCATTATCGTTAGTGTGTCATATATGTGTTAGGGCTGTATATTACTACACTAGCCTGTATCAGGTTAGAATAGTTATTAATAATAATTAATAATTGTTATTATCAATTATAGTAGCTATATTATATATACTTGTTATATTAATTAGCAAGATTATTTCATTATTTACTTTGGATTTTTGGATCTCTGACTGGACTGCTTTTTGATTTGGATTGCCCTTTTGGATTTTTATTTATTTATTTAATTTTTTTTTATGACATTTTCCTTTTTCATGGTAATGGAGCCAGCAAGAAAGAGGAAATCCATCTGTCTGGGCTCATCAGAAGCATCAGTGTCTTCATTTTCACCCACTGGCACACTGACATCCTCTCCTTGTGGAGGGATATTTTTCCAAGGCTGGAGAGGTTTTGTCCTAGAAGAGGAATTGTCTAAACCCCAACACACTTAAAAGAATTCATTTTCTCAAAAAAATAAATAAAAATAAATAAATAAATAAAATAAATAAATATATTGTAACCCTTTCTTGCTTCGTCCACTCCAAACTGCAGCACTTTTGTTGCTTACTTTATTACACTCCCTCGAGTCACTCCACCATAAGCACTGCACTCAACACAGTCACTTTTGTTGTTCATACTGTCACTATTTTAAAAAAATATATATTAATTTTGTGTGTGACAGTTGTCTCTGTACAAAATGCAGAAAGAAAAAGATACATTTTATTAAATATCCAGGCAATAGACAAACGTTTGCACAGATCTCTTTATTATTGCAAATGAAAGGTTACAGAGACATTAACAGTGAGAAGAAGATAAATAAATAAAACTGAGTGGGGGCGGGTCATTGGTTCAGAATGATTTAATTTGTCTGCTATTTCTTTGCACAGTAGCTAGGTGTCACTAGTGAGCAATGCTGAATGAAGCTTCGAGTAATGAACCTTTGGGTGAAGCAATGGGCTGCGAGGTCTCAGTGGTTCAGGAAGCCTCATCTGGCCATCACTAGTCTTGGTGAGATCTTCTATTACACTGGAAGCTGAAACAGATGCAGAAGCAAAATCCAAGTGCAGCAGAATTTATTAAAGATATTCAAATGGTAACAAACTCAGACAGAGACTCAGGACCAGGACCTAACTACAACTTCAAGAACTCACAAAGACTGAAACAAGACACAGGGCTTAAATACACAGACAGACAAGCTAAACAAGATAACAATGGGGTGTGGAAAATAAGAAACACCTGTGATGACTAATCAACATAACAGGGAACTGCTAAGACATGAATCGTGACAATTAATGAATTGTGATTTATTTGTACGTGTATAACTGTAATGTTGTACAGTTATAGAAGTTAGAAAAACAATGTCTAATATAAGTCTAAATTTGACGTTGAAAAGACATCCATAAGTAAACACACTTGGACTATAAATAGCCCTTACACAGAGGTCCCACAGACTAAATTAAAGGGATACTCCACTTTTTTTGGAAATAGGCTCATTTTACCACTCCCCCAGAGTTAAACAGTTGAGTTTTACCGTTTTCAAATCCATTCAGCCGATTTTCTGATATTTAGAAGAATATCAGTAACCAGACAGTTTCTGGTCTCATTGACTTATAGGAAAAAAAAATATACTATGGTTGTCAATGAGACCAGAAATTGTCTGGTTACTGATATTCTTTTAAATATCAAAAAATCACCTCAATACATTCGAAAATGGTAAAACCCAACTCTGGGGGAGTGGTAAAATGAGCCTATTTCCAAAAAAAGTGGAGTATCCCTTTAAAGCAATATTAACACTAGTTTTATTTCATAATATACATTTTATATTCAACTTTTAAGTTCATTTACATCAAATGTATATAAAATTAAGATTATTTAAGATTATAAACACTGTAAATCTCCCCATTCTTTTTGCATATACACTTAATTAAAAAGACAAACTTATACAGTAATACAGGGGTGTTTTGTGTGTACTTTTGAAATCTTTGTTAACGATGTTTACTAATGTGTTTGTGAACATATTGATGAGAACATCATCATATATTCCTCATCAGATGGCGTTGTGTGTGTACGCCATCTGTTGTACACACAAGCTTCTGTTTTTAACCTGTCAATGACTAAATGTTGCACCATCAGTTCTGTTGGAAAAATAAAACATGCAACAAGAAGAGCCCAAACGCAGTTTATTTCCTGCAGGATTGCAGCGCTCAGTGTTTTGTGATGATCAGGGTTCAGCTGTCGGAGACAGTAACAGGTGGCGCTTCACTGAAGCTCCTCTGATAAGCACAGAGCTGAAGAACTCCTGGAATACAGAGAAGACAGAGATTTACGCAACAACATGTGCTAAAAACGGTGAAGTGTTTCTTTACATTTTTTTTTTGCATTTACACGGATCTGCGAAAACGACAAAAACGCTGTTTAGAAGTTGGCGATGAATCATACGACTCACGGAATCGGTTCGAGTCGATTCGGTTGAGTAGATTCACCAATTTACAACTTTGATTCGATTATTTGTTTGCATCATAACTCAGAGGGGGCATTTCCAACTAAAAACTGAAAACGTTTTATACATTTTGACCATTCTAATCACAAATATGAAACATTTTATCAAATTTTTATTTACAAATTGCATTTGAAATGTAAACTTCAGTTGCAAAATTGGTTTGAGTTGGTCGATTCCTAAAGGTTCCAAACAGTCTGAATCGACTCGTTATTTGAAGTGAAACTCTGATTCAATGATTCATTTGAATTTTCACTCTAAGGGGCCGTTATTCAAAAAAGCTTTCACTCAATCAAATGAATCGTATTGTCTAATTGTGAGTTACTTTCATTTAAAGTTAAACAAATGTGAGCAATGTGCTTAATGACTACTATTTATTTTTTATTGATTAAACGTAGTAATTTAACGGTTCATAAATTTGAAGTTAATAAATATTCTCAAAATGTAAAAAGAAGTATAATTTTAGTGCGGGAAGGATGAGGGTTTTAAGTGAGTGAAGTGTGCTGTTGTAATGTTTGGTCACCGGACAGAAGCAGAGCGACTCCGGCCCGCACTCGTTTGCTTCGCCCTCGTTTAGGCGCAGTGACAGGCGTTCCTTCACTAGTCGCTAGTGGGACATCCAAAAGACAGCGAATCAGCTTTCTTGCCACTAAAAAACACAATTTCTGGAGGGAAAATATTAAATATAAATATAGGCCTACTCCGTACATAAAAACGTCTGTAGTGAAGCTTGAAGATGAACGAGACACAGAAGTCTATTTTTCTCGTTGCGGCCGTTTATCTACGGCATAAAAAGCGCAAACGCCGGTCTATCTGGGTTCACGAGACCATTCGGGCTCGGAGACAGCACGGCGAGTACCACCGGCTGCAGGAACTGCGGCTGGATGAAGTCCGGTTCCAGCAGTACTTCAGGCTGGACAGGACCCAGTTTGATGTGCTGCTGCGGAGGGTTGGTCCCCCGATTTGCAAGGACAATATACGGTTCCGCCGAGCCACCCACATTAAAATAAAAGAGCAATGTTTCCGTGTGTTTCCATCATCTCTTCTCAATACTAAATTATATTCTGCATGCCTATACTATAAGATATGCTCAATAAACATTTCTTTCCAATATACATAACAGCAAAACATGAATAATAAGTGACTGCACTATGGTAATCACACTTTGAAAGGCTACAAACTTTATATATATATATATATATATATATATATATATATATATATATATAGAGAGAGAGAGAGAGAGAGAGAGAGAGAGAGAGAGAGATAGATAGATAGATAGATAGATAGATAGATAGATAGATAGATAGATAGATAGATAGATAGATAGATAGATAGATAGATAGACTTAATAATTTCATGAAATAAGTATTGGATCCAACTGACTTACTACATGGACAAAATTCTTCTAAATGTTATTTGTGTTGTGCTGAAGAAATTTACCCTTAATATATATACATTTAATTGGTTTCTTTTTAAACAGATATATATGTATGAGCACACAAATGTGACAAAAATATTACTTTTATGAAAATGTATAACAAAGTATGATCATGCAATGAGTAAGCATAGTATGGGCCTATTTTATTCTATGTTGCAATACAATATTAATATCTGTGTACAGATACAAGATACTGAATATTTCATAGAATACATTAATGTGTGTCCATCTGTATACAGTACTGTTGTAATATGTTGTACAATACAGTAATAGCCTACGTTATTTATATCTAGTATACATTGATTTCAATAACATTATGGAGTATATACACAATGGGGCTTTAACTTGCGTGCACTGAGGCCCAGGGGCTGAGGAGAAGGATCACGCTCCACTCCTATTGGTTGTCGCTCGCAAAAATCGCTCTTCATTTGCATAAAGTTAAAAATTTCTCAACTTTTGTCGCTTGTCTCTTGTCGCTTGACACGCCCCATCTAGTCGCCAACGGTCGCTGTCGCGCGTGTCGCCGGAAGTCGCCCGCTCACCATTGAAATGAATGGTATCGCATCGCTTGGTCGCGTGTAGTGTGAACGGGGCTTCAGAATCCAGAGTTTCAAGAAGATCGGAGGGGGTCAAAATTTCGGCCAAAAACGACAGTGTTACCCCTTATGTTTTTTTTTCGGGTCAAAACTTTGACATCCGATATCTCGGCTCTGGAAGGGTCTAGAGCCTCCATTTTTGCGGGCTGGTCGAAGTCTCGTGGCCCTCTGTCAGAATCCAGAGTTTCAAGAAGATCGGAGGGGGTCAAAATTTCGGCCAAAAACGACAGTGTTACCCCTTATGTTTTTTTTTTTCAGGTCAAAACTTTGACATCCGATATCTCAGCTCTGGAAGGGTCTAGAGCCTCCATTTTTGCGCGCTGGTCGAAGTCTCGTGGCCCTCTGTCAGAATCCAGAGTTTCAAGAAGATCGGAGGTGGTCAAAATTTCGGCCAAAAACGACAGTGTTACCCCTTAAGATAAGATAAGAAAAGAAAAGCTTTATTGTCTGTCACAAGTGACAGAAATTTATCTTCGACAAGACAGGCTCAGATAACATAAAACACATAAAAACATGAATACACTCAAGACAATTCCACAACAAATGGCTATGGACGTGCAAATACAAGAATGTGATATATTCTATCGTTGATTGTTCAATAAAGTAATGGCCATAGGAATAAAAGATTTTTTATATATATTTTTCCTAGCAAATGGGACTCTGTAACGTCGACCTGATGGCATTAACTGAAAGGATTGGTTAAGGGGGTGAGTGGGATCCTGTGTGATTGTAGTGGCTTTTTTTTTTTCGGGTCAAAACTTTGACATCCGATATCTCGGCTCTGGAAGGGTCTAGAGCCTCCATTTTTGCGCGCTGGTCGAAGTCTCGTGGCCCTCTGTCAGAATCCAGAGTTTCAAGAAGATCGGAGGGGGTCAAAATTTCGGCCAAAAACGACAGTGTTACCCCTTATGTTTTTTTTTTCAGGTCAAAACTTTGACATCCGATATCTCGGCTCTGGAAGGGTCTAGAGCCTCCATTTTTGCGCGCTGGTCGAAGTCTCGTGGCCCTCTGTCAGAATCCAGAGTTTCAAGAAGATCGGAGGGGGTCAAAATTTCGGCCAAAAACGACAGTGTTACCCCTTATGTTTTTTTTTTCGGGTCAAAACTTTGACATCCGATATCTCGGCTCTGGAAGGGTCTAGAGCCTCCATTTTTGCGGGCTGGTCGAAGTCTCGTGGCCCTCTGTCAGAATCCAGAGTTTCAAGAAGATCGGAGGGGGTCAAAATTTCGGCCAAAAACGACAGTGTTACCCCTTATGTTTTTTTTTCGGGTCAAAACTTTGACATCCGATATCTCGGCTCTGGAAGGGTCTAGAGCCTCCATTTTTGCGCGCTGGTCGAAGTCTCGTGGCCCTCTGTCAGAATCCAGAGTTTCAAGAAGATCGGAGGGGGTCAAAATATCGGCCAAAAACGACAGTGTTACCCCTTATGTTTTTTTTTCAGGTCAAAACTTTGACATCCGATATCTCAGCTCTGGAAGGGTCTAGAGCCTCCATTTTTGCGCGCTGGTCGAAGTCTCGTGGCCCTCTGTCAGAATCCAGAGTTTCAAGAAGATCGGAGGGGGTCAAAATTTCGGCCAAAAACGACAGTGTTACCCCTTATGTTTTTTTTTCGGGTCAAAACTTTGACATCCGATATCTCGGCTCTGGAAGGGTCTAGAGCCTCCATTTTTGCGCGCTGGTCGAAGTCTCGTGGCCCTCTGTCAGAATCCAGAGTTTCAAGAAGATCGGAGGGGGTCAAAATTTCGGCCAAAAACGACAGTGTTACCCCTTATGTTTTTTTTTCGGGTCAAAACTTTGTCATCCGATATCTCGGCTCTGGAAGGGTCTAGAGCCTCCATTTTTGTGCGCTGGTCGAAGTCTCGTGGCCCTCTGTCAGAATCCAGAGTTTCAAGAAGATCGGAGGGGGTCAAAATTTCGGCCAAAAACGACAGTGTTACCCCTTATGTTTTTTTTTCAGGTCAAAACTTTGACATCCGATATCTCAGCCCTGGAAGGGTCTAGAGCCTCCATTTTTGCGCGCTGGTCGAAGTCTTGTGGCCCTCTGTCAGAATCCAGAGTTTCAAGAAGATTGGAGGGGGTCAAAATTTCGGCCAAAAACGACAGTGTTACCCCTTATGTTTTTTTTTCGGGTCAAAACTTTGACATCCGATATCTCGGCTCTGGAAGGGTCTAGAGCCTCCATTTTTGCGCGCTGGTCGAAGTCTCGTGGCCCTCTGTCATAATCCAGAGTTTCAAGAAGATCGGAGGGGGTCAAAATTTCGGCCAAAAACGACAGTGTTACCCCTTATGTTTTTTTTTTCAGGTCAAAACTTTGACATCCGATATCTCGGCTCTGGAAGGGTCTAGAGCCTCCATTTTTGCGCGCTGGTCGAAGTCTCGTGGCCCTCTGTCAGAATCCAGAGTTTCAAGAAGATCGGAGGGGGTCAAAATTTCAGTCAAAAACGACAGTGTTACCCCTTATGTTTTTTTTTCGGGTCAAAACTTTGACATCCGATATCTCGGCTCTGGAAGGGTCTAGAGCCTCCATTTTTGCGCGCTGGTCGAAGTCTCGTGGCCCTCTGTCAGAATCCAGAGTTTCAAGAAGATTGGAGGGGGTCAAAATTTCGGCCAAAAACGACAGTGTTACCCCTTATGTTTTTTTTTCGGGTCAAAACTTTGACATCCGATATCTCGGCTCTGGAAGGGTCTAGAGCCTCCAATTTTGCGCGCTGGTCGAAGTATCGTGGCCCTCTGTCAGAATCCAGAGTTTCAAGAAGATCGGAGGGGGTCAAAATTTCGGCCAAAAATGACAGTATTACCCCTTATGTTTTTTTTTTCAGGTCAAAACTTTGACATCCGATATCTCGGCTCTGGAAGGGTCTAGAGCCTCCATTTTTGCGGGCTGGTCGAAGTCTCGTGGCCCTCTGTCAGAATCCAGAGTTTCAAGAAGATCGGAGGGTGTCAAAATTTCGGCCAAAAACGACAGTGTTACCCCTTATGTTTTTTTTTTCAGGTCAAAACTTTGACATCCGATATCTCAGCTCTGGAAGGGTCTAGAGCCTCCATTTTTGCGCGCTGGTCGAAGTCTCGTGGCCCTCTGTCAGAATCCAGAGTTTCAAGAAGATCGGAGGGGGTCAAAATTTCGGCCAAAAACGACAGTGTTACCCCTTATGTTTTTTTTTCAGGTCAAAACTTTGACATCCGATATCTCGGCTCTGGAAGGGTCTAGAGCCTCCATTTTTGCGGGCTGGTCGAAGTCTCGTGGCCCTCTGTCAGAATCCAGAGTTTCAAGAAGATCGGAGGGGGTCAAAATTTCGGCCAAAAACGACAGTGTTACCCCTTATGTTTTTTTTTCATGTCAAAACTTTGACATCCGATATCTCAGCTCTGGAAGGGTCTAGAGCCTCCATTTTTGCGCGCTGGTCGAAGTCTCGTGGCCCTCTGTCAGAATCCAGAGTTTCAAGATGATCGGAGGGGGTCAAAATTTCGGCCAAAAACGACAGTGTTACCCCTTATGTTTTTTTTCGGGTCAAAACTTTGACATCCGATATCTCGGCTCTGGAAGGGTCTAGAGCCTCCATTTTTGCGCGCTGGTCGAAGTCTCGTGGCCCTCTGTCAGAATCCAGAGTTTCAAGAAGATCGGAGGGGGTCAAAATTTCGGCCAAAAACGACAGTGTTACCCCTTATGTTTTTTTTCGGATCAAAACTTTGACATCCGATATCTCGGCTCTGGAAGGGTCTAGAGCCTCCATTTTTGCACGCTGGTCGAAGTCTCGTGGCCCTCTGTCAGAATCCAGAGTTTCAAGAAGATCGGAGGGGGTCAAAATTTCGGCCAAAAACGACAGTGTTACCCCTTATGTTTTTTTTTCGGGTCAAAACTTTGACATCCGATATCTCGGCTCTGGAAGGGTCTAGAGCCTCCATTTTTGCGGGCTGGTCGAAGTCTCGTGGCCCTCTGTCAGAATCCAGAGTTTCAAGAAGATCGGAGGGTGTCAAAATTTCGGCCAAAAACGACAGTGTTACCCCTTATGTTTTTTTTTTCAGGTCAAAACTTTGACATCCGATATCTCAGCTCTGGAAGGGTCTAGAGCCTCCATTTTTGCGCGCTGGTCGAAGTCTCGTGGCCCTCTGTCAGAATCCAGAGTTTCAAGAAGATCGGAGGGGGTCAAAATTTCGGCCAAAAACGACAGTGTTACCCCTTATGTTTTTTTTTCAGGTCAAAACTTTGACATCCGATATCTCGGCTCTGGAAGGGTCTAGAGCCTCCATTTTTGCGGGCTGGTCGAAGTCTCGTGGCCCTCTGTCAGAATCCAGAGTTTCAAGAAGATCGGAGGGGGTCAAAATTTCGGCCAAAAACGACAGTGTTACCCCTTATGTTTTTTTTTCATGTCAAAACTTTGACATCCGATATCTCAGCTCTGGAAGGGTCTAGAGCCTCCATTTTTGCGCGCTGGTCGAAGTCTCGTGGCCCTCTGTCAGAATCCAGAGTTTCAAGATGATCGGAGGGGGTCAAAATTTCGGCCAAAAACGACAGTGTTACCCCTTATGTTTTTTTTCGGGTCAAAACTTTGACATCCGATATCTCGGCTCTGGAAGGGTCTAGAGCCTCCATTTTTGCGCGCTGGTCGAAGTCTCGTGGCCCTCTGTCAGAATCCAGAGTTTCAAGAAGATCGGAGGGGGTCAAAATTTCGGCCAAAAACGACAGTGTTACCCCTTATGTTTTTTTTCGGATCAAAACTTTGACATCCGATATCTCGGCTCTGGAAGGGTCTAGAGCCTCCATTTTTGCACGCTGGTCGAAGTCTCGTGGCCCTCTGTCAGAATCCAGAGTTTCAAGAAGATCGGAGGGGGTCAAAATTTCGGCCAAAAACGACAGTGTTACCCCTTATGTTTTTTTTTCGGGTCAAAACTTTGACATCCGATATCTCGGCTCTGGAAGGGTCTAGAGCCTCCATTTTTGCGGGCTGGTCGAAGTCTCGTGGCCCTCTGTCAGAATCCAGAGTTTCAAGAAGATCGGAGGGGGTCAAAATTTCGGCCAAAAACGACAGTGTTACCCCTTATGTTTTTTTTTCAGGTCAAAACTTTGACATCCGATATCTCAGCTCTGGAAGGGTCTAGAGCCTCCATTTTTGCGCGCTGGTCGAAGTCTCGTGGCCCTCTGTCAGAATCCAGAGTTTCAAGAAGATCGGAGGGGGTCAAAATTTCGGCCAAAAACGACAGTGTTACCCCTTATGTTTTTTTTCGGGTCAAAACTTTGACATCCGATATCTCGGCTCTGGAAGGGTCTAGAGCCTCCATTTTTGCGCGCTGGTCGAAGTCTCGTGGCCCTCTGTCAGAATCCAGAGTTTCAAGAAGATCGGAGGGGGTCAAAATTTCGGCCAAAAACGACAGTGTTACCCCTTATGTTTTTTTTCGGGTCAAAACTTTGACATCCGATATCTCGGCTCTGGAAGGGTCTAGAGCCTCCATTTTTGCGCGCTGGTCGAAGTCTCGTGGCCCTCTGTCAGAATCCAGAGTTTCAAGAAGATCGGAGGGGGGCAAAATTTCGGCCAAAAACGACAGTGTTACCCCTTATGTTTTTTTTTTTCAGGTCAAACTTTGACATCCGATATCTCGGCTCTGGAAGGGTCTAGAGCCTCCATTTTTGCGCGCTGGTCGAAGTCACGTGGCCCTCTGTCAGAATCTAGAGTTTCAAGAAGATCGGAGGGGGTCAAAATTTCGGCCAAAAACAACAGTGTTACCCCTTATATTTTTTTTCGGGTCAAAACTTTGACATCCGATATCTCGGCTCTGGAAGGGTCTAGAGCCTCCATTTTTGCGCGCTGGTCGAAGTCTCGTGGCCCTCTGTCAGAATCCAGAGTTTCAAGAAGATCGGAGGGGGTCAAAATTTCGGCCAAAAACGACAGTGTTACCCCTCATGTTTTTTTTTCGGGTCAAAACTTTGACATCCGATATCTCGGCTCTGGAAGGGTCTAGAGCCTCCATTTTTGCGGGCTGGTCGAAGTCTCGTGGCCCTCTGTCAGAATCCAGAGTTTCAAGAAGATCGGAGGGGGTCAAAATTTCGGCCAAAAACGACAGTGTTACCCCTTATGTTTTTTTTTCGGGTCAAAACTTTGACATCCGATATCTCGGCTCTGGAAGGGTCTAGAGCCTCCATTTTTGTGCGCTGGTCGAAGTCTCGTGGCCCTCTGTCAGAATCCAGAGTTTCAAGAAGATTGGAGGGGGTCAAAATTTTGGCCAAAAACGACAGTGTTACCCCTTATGTTTTTTTTTCGGGTCAAAACTTTGACATCCGACATCTCGGCTCTGGAAGGGTCTAGAGCCTCCATTTTTGCGCGCTGGTCGAAGTCTCATGGCCCTCTGTCAGAATCCAGAGTTTCAAGAAGATCGGAGGGGGTCAAAATTTCAGCCAAAAATGACAGTGTTACCCCTTATGTTTTTTTTCGGGTCAAAACTTTGACATCCGATATCTCGGCTCTGGAAGGGTCTAGAGCCTCCATTTTTGCGCGCTGGTCGAAGTCTCGTGGCCCTCTGTCAGAATCCAGAGTTTCAAGAAGATCGGAGGGGGTCAAAATTTCGGCCAAAAACGACAGTGTTACCCCTTATGTTTTTTTTTTCGGGTCAAAACTTTGACATCCCACATCTCGGCTCTGGAAGGGTCTAGAGCCTCCATTTTTGCGCGCTGGTCGAAGTCTCGTGGCCCTCTGTCAGAATCCAGAGTTTCAAGAAGATTGGAGGGGGTCAAAATTTCGGCCAAAAACGACAGTGTTAACCCTTATGTTTTTTTTTCGGGTCAAAACTTTGACATCCGATATCTCGGCTCTGGAAGGGTCTAGACGAGCCTCCATTTTTGTGCGCTGGTCGAAGTCTCGTGGCCCTCTGTCAGAATCCAGAGTTTTAAGAAGATCGGAGGGGGTCAAAATTTCGGCCAAAAACGACAGTGTTACCCCTTATGTTTTTTTTTTCAGGTCAAAACTTTGACATCCGATATCTCGGCTCTGGAAGGGTCTAGAGCCTCCATTTTTGCGGGCTGGTCGAAGTCTCGTGGCCCTCTGTCAGAATCCAGAGTTTCAAGAAGATCGGAGGGGGTCAAAATTTCGGCCAAAAACGACAGTGTTACCCCTTATGTTTTTTTTTCAGGTCAAAACTTTGACATCCGATATCTCAGCTCTGGAAGGGTCTAGAGCCTCCATTTTTGCGCGCTGGTCGAAGTCTCGTGGCCCTCTGTCAGAATCCCGAGTTTCAAGAAGATCGGAGGGGGTCAAAATTTCGGCCAAAAACGACAGTGTTACCCCTTATGTTTTTTTTTTTCGGGTCAAAACTTTGACATCCGATATCTCGGCTCTGGAAGGGTCTAGAGCCTCCATTTTTGCGCGCTGGTCGAAGTCTCGTGGCCCTCTGTCAGAATCCAGAGTTTCAAGAAGATCGGAGGGGGTCAAAATTTCGGCCAAAAACGACAGTGTTACCCCTTATTTTTTTTTTTTTCGGGTCAAAACTTTGACATCCGATATCTCGGCTCTGGAAGGGTCTAGAGCCTCCATTTTTGTGCGCTGGTCGAAGTCTCGTGGCCCTCTGTCAGAATCCAGAGTTTCAATAAGATCGGAGGGGGTCAAAATTTCGGCCAAAAACAACAGTGTTACCCCTTATGTTTTTTTTTCAGGTCAAAACTTTGACATCCGATATCTCGGCTCTGGAAGGGTCTAGAGCCTCCATTTTTGCGCGCTGGTCGAAGTCTCGTGGCCCTCTGTCAGAATCCAGAGTTTCAAGAAGATCGGAGGGGGTCAAAATTTCGGCCAAAAACGACAGTGTTACCCCTTATGTTTTTTTTCGGGTCAAAACTTTGACATCCAATATCTCGGCTCTGGAAGGGTCTAGAGCCTCCATTTTTGCGCGCTGGTCGAAGTCTCGTGGCCCTCTGTCAGAATCCAGAGTTTCAAGATGATCGGAGGGGGTCAAAATTTCGGCCAAAAACGACAGTGTTACCCCTTATGTTTTTTTTTTTCAGGTCAAAACTTTGACATCCGATATCTCGGCTCTGGAAGGGTCTAGAGCCTCCATTTTTGTGCGCTGGTCGAAGTCTCGTGGCCCTCTGTCAGAATCCAGAGTTTCAATAAGATCGGAGGGGGTCAAAATTTCGGCCAAAAACGACAGTGTTACCCCTTATGTTTTTTTTTTCAGGTCAAAATTTTGACATCCGATATCTCGGCTCTGGAAGGGTCTAGAGCCTCCATTTTTGCGCGCTGGTCGAAGTCTCGTGGCCCTCTGTCAGAATCCAGAGTTTCAAGAAGATCGGAGGGGGTCAAAATTTCGGCCAAAAACGACAGTGTTACCCCTTATGTTTTTTTTCGGGTCAAAACTTTGACATCCAATATCTCGGCTCTGGAAGGGTCTAGAGCCTCCATTTTTGCGCGCTGGTCGAAGTCTCGTGGCCCTCTGTCAGAATCCAGAGTTTCAAGATGATCGGAGGGGGTCAAAATTTCGGCCAAAAACGACAGTGTTACCCCTTATGTTTTTTTTTTCAGGTCAAAACTTTGACATCCGATATCTCGGCTCTGGAAGGGTCTAGAGCCTCCATTTTTGCGGGCTGGTCGAAGTCTCGTGGCCCTCTGTCAGAATCCAGAGTTTCAAGAAGATCGGAGGGGGGCAAAATTTCGGCCAAAAACGACAGTGTTACCCCTTATGTTTTTTTTTTTCAGGTCAAAACTTTGACATCCGATATCTCAGCTCTGGAAGGGTCTAGAGCCTCAATTTGCGCGCTGGTCGAAGTCTCGTGGCCCTCTGTCAGAATCCAGAGTTTCAAGAAGATCGGAGGGGGTCAAAATTTCGGCCAAAAACGACAGTGTTACCCCTTATGTTTTTTTTCGGGTCAAAACTTTGACATCTGATATCTCGGCTCTGGAAGGGTCTAGAGCCTCCATTTTTGCGCGCTGGTTGAAGTCTCGTGGCCCTCTGTCAGAATCCAGAGTTTCAAGAAGATCGGAGGGGGTCAAAATTTCGGCCAAAAACGACAGTTTTACCCCTTATGTTTTTTTTTCGGGTCAAAACTTTGACATCCGATAAGTCGGCTCTGGAAGGGTCTAGAGCCTCCATTTTTGCGCGCTGGTCGAAGTCTCGTGGCCCTCTGTCAGAATCCAGAGTTTCAAGAAGATCGGAGGGGGTCAAAATTTCGGCCAAAAACGACAGTGTTACCCCTTATGTTTTTTTTTCGGGTCAAAACTTTGACATCCGATACCTCGGCTCTGGAAGGGTCTAGAGCCTCCATTTTTGTGCGCTGGTCGAAGTCTCGTGGCCCTCTGTCAGAATCCAGAGTTTCAAGAAGATCGGAGGGGGTCAAAATTTCGGCCAAAAACGACAGTGTTACCCCTTATGTTTTTTTTCGGGTCAAAACTTTGACATCCGATATCTCGGCTCTGGAAGGGTCTAGAGCCTCCATTTTTGCGCGCTGGTCGAAGTCTCGTGGCCCTCTGTCAGAATACAGAGTTTCAAGAAGATCGGAGGGGGTAAAAATTTCGGCCAAAAACGACAGTGTTACCCCTTATGTTTTTTTTTCGGGTCAAAACTTTGACATCCGATATCTCGGCTCTGGAAGGGTCTAGAGCCTCCATTTTTGTGCGCTGGTCGAAGTCTCGTGGCCCTCTGTCAGAATCCAGAGTTTCAAGAAGATCGGAGGGGGTCAAAATTTCGGCCAAAAACGACAGTGTTACCCCTTATGTTTTTTTTTTTCAGGTCAAAACTTTGACATCCGATATCTCGGCTCTGGAAGGGTCTAGAGCCTCCATTTTTGCGCGCTGGTCGAAGTCTCGTGGCCCTCTGTCAGAATCCAGAGTTTCAAGAAGATCGGAGGGGGTCAAAATTTCGGCCAAAAACGACAGTGTTACCCCTTATGTTTTTTTTTTTCAGGTCAAAACTTTGACATCCGATATCTCGGCTCTGGAAGGGTCTAGAGCCTCCATTTTTGCGGGCTGGTCGAAGTCTCGTGGCCCTCTGTCAGAATCCAGAGTTTCAAGAAGATCGGAGGGGGTCAAAATTTCGGCCAAAAACGACAGTGTTACCCCTTATGTTTTTTTTTCAGGTCAAAACTTTGACATCCGATATCTCAGCTCTGGAAGGGTCTAGAGCCTCCATTTTTGCGCGCTGGTCGAAGTCTCGTGGCCCTCTGTCAGAATCCAGAGTTTCAAGAAGATCGGAGGGGGTCAAAATTTCGGCCAAAAACGACAGTGTTACCCCTTATGTTTTTTTTCGGGTCAAAACTTTGACATCCGATATCTCGGCTCTGGAAGGGTCTAGAGCCTCCATTTTTGCGCGCTGGTCGAAGTCTCGTGGCCCTCTGTCAGAATCCAGAGTTTCAAGAAGATCGGAGGGGGTCAAAATTTCGGCCAAAAACGACAGTGTTACCCCTTATGTTTTTTTTTCGGGTCAAAACTTTGACATCCGATATCTCGGCTCTGGAAGGGTCTAGAGCCTCCATTTTTGCGGGCTGGTCGAAGTCTCGTGGCCCTCTGTCAGAATCCAGAGTTTCAAGAAGATCGGAGGGGGTCAAAATTTCGGCCAAAAATGACAGTGTTACCCCTTATGTTTTTTTTTCAGGTCAAAACTTTGACATCCGATATCTCAGCTCTGGAAGGGTCTAGAGCCTCCATTTTTGCGCGCTGGTCGAAGTCTCGTGGCCCTCTGTCAGAATCCAGAGTTTCAAGAAGATCGGAGGGGGTCAAAGTTTCGGCCAAAAACGACAGTGTTACCCCTTATGTTTTTTTTTCAGGTCAAAACTTTGACATCCGATATCTCGGCTCTGGAAGGGTCTAGAGCCTCCATTTTTGCGCGCTGGTCGAAGTCTCGTGGCCCTCTGTCAGAATCCAGAGTTTCAAGAAGATCGGAGGGGATCAAAATTTCGGCCAAAAACGACAGTGTTACCCCTTATGTTTTTTTTCGGGTCAAAACTTTGACATCCGATATCTCGGCTCTGGAAGGGTCTAGAGCCTCCATTTTTGCGCGCTGGTCGAAGTCTCGTGGCCTTCTGTCAGAATCCAGAGTTTCAAGAAGATCGGAGGGGGTCAAAATTTTGGCCAAAAACGACAGTGTTACCCCTTATGTTTTTTTTTCGGGTCAAAACTTTGACATCCGATATCTCGGCTCTGGAAGGGTCTAGAGCCTCCATTTTTGCGCGCTGGTCGAAGTCCCGTGGCCCTCTGTCAGAATCCAGAGTTTCAAGAAGATCGGAGGGGGTCAAAATTTCGTCCAAAAACGACAGTGTTACCCCTTATGTTTTTTTTCAGGTCAAAACTTTGACATCCGATATCTCGGCTCTGGAAGGGTCTAGAGCCTCCATTTTTGCGCGCTGGTCGAAGTCTCGTGGCCCTCTGTCAGAATCCAGAGTTTCAAGAAGATCGGAGGGGGTCAAAATTTCGGCCAAAAACGACAGTGTTACCCCTTATGTTTTTTTTTCAGGTCAAAACTTTGACATCCGATATCTCGGCTCTGGAAGGGTCTAGAGCCTCCATTTTTGCGCGCTGGTCGAAGTCTCGTGGCCCTCTGTCAGAATCCAGAGTTTCAAGAAGATCGGAGGGGGTCAAAATTTCGGCCAAAAATGACAGTGTTACTCCTTATGTTTTTTTTTCGGGTCAAAACTTTGACATCCGATATCTCGGCTCTGGAAGGGTCTAGAGCCTCCATTTTTGCGCGCTGGTCGAAGTCTCGTGGCCCTCTGTCAGAATCCAGAGTTTCAAGAAGATCGGAGGGGGTCAAAATTTCGGCCAAAAACGACAGTGTTACCCCTTATGTTTTTTTTTTCAGGTCAAAACTTTGACATCCGATATCTCGGCTCTGGAAGGGTCTAGAGCCTCCATTTTTGCGCGCTGGTCGAAGTCTCGTGGCCCTCTGTCAGAATCCAGAGTTTCAAGAAGATCGGAGGGGGTCAAAATTTCGGCCAAAAACGACAGTGTTACCCCTTATGTTTTTTTTTCAGGTCAAAACTTTGACATCCGATATCTCGGCTCTGGAAGGGTCTAGAGCCTCCATTTTTGCGCGCTGGTCGAAGTCTCGTGGCCCTCTGTCAGAATCCAGAGTTTCAAGAAGATCGGAGGGGGTCAAAATTTCGGCCAAAAACGACAGTGTTACCCCTTATGTTTTTTTTTCGGGTCAAAACTTTGACATTCGATATCTCGGCTCTGGAAGGGTCTAGAGCCTCCATTTTTGCGCGCTAGTCTCAAGTCTCGTGGCCCTCTGTCAGAATCCAGAGTTTCAAGAAGATTGGAGGGGGTCAAAATTTCGGCCAAAAACGACAGTGTTACCCCTTATGTTTTTTTTTTTCAGGTCAAAATTTTGACATCCGATATCTCGGCTCTGGAAGGGTCTAGAGCCTCCATTTTTGCGCGCTGGTCGAAGTCTCGTGGCCCTCTGTCAGAATCCAGAGTTTCAAGAAGATCGGAGGGGGTCAAAATTTCGGCCAAAAACGACAGTGTTACCCCTTATGTTTTTTTTTTCAGGTCAAAACTTTGACATCCGATATCTCGGCTCTGGAAGGGTCTAGAGCCTCCATTTTTGCGCGCTGGTCGAAGTCTCGTGGCCCTCTGTCAGAATCCAGAGTTTCAAGAAGATCGGAGGGGGTCAAAATTTCGGCCAAAAACGACAGTGTTACCCCTTATGTTTTTTTTCGGGTCAAAACTTTGACATCCGATTGCTCGGCTCTGGAAGGGTCTAGAGCCTCCATTTTTGCGCGCTGGTCGAAGTCTCGTGGCCTTCTGTCAGAATCCAGAGTTTCAAGAAGATTGGAGGGGGTCAAAATTTCGGCCAAAAACGACAGTGTTACCCCTTATGTTTTTTTTCGGGTCAAAACTTTGACATCCGATATCTCGGCTCTGGAAGGGTCTAGAGCCTCCATTTTTGCGCGCTGGTCGAAGTCTCGTGGCCCTCTGTCAGAATCCAGAGTTTCAAGAAGATCGGAGAGGGTCAAAATTTCGGCCAAAAACGACAGTGTTACCCCTTATGTTTTTTTTTTCGGGTCAAAACTTTGACATCCGATATCTCGGCTCTGGAAGGGTCTAGAGCCTCCATTTTTGCGGGCTGGTCGAAGTCTCGTGGCCCTCTGTCAGAATCCAGAGTTTCAAGAAGATCGGAGGGGGTCAAAATTTCGGCCAAAAATGACAGTGTTACCCCTTATGTTTTTTTTTCAGGTCAAAACTTTGACATCCGATATCTCAGCTCTGGAAGGGTCTAGAGCCTCCATTTTTGCGCGCTGGTCGAAGTCTCGTGGCCCTCTGTCAGAATCCAGAGTTTCAAGAAGATCGGAGGGGGTCAAAATTTCGGCCAAAAACGACAGTGTTACCCCTTATGTTTTTTTTTCGGGTCAAAACTTTGACATCCGATATCTCGGCTCTGGAAGGGTCTAGAGCCTCCATTTTTGCGCGCTGGTCGAAGTCTCGTGGCCCTCTGTCAGAATCCAGAGTTTCAAGAAGATCGGAGGGGGTCAAAGTTTCGGCCAAAAACGACAGTGTTACCCCTTATGTTTTTTTTTCAGGTCAAAACTTTGACATCCGATATCTCGGCTCTGGAAGGGTCTAGAGCCTCCATTTTTGCGCGCTGGTCGAAGTCTCGTGGCCCTCTGTCAGAATCCAGAGTTTCAAGAAGATCGGAGGGGATCAAAATTTCGGCCAAAAACGACAGTGTTACCCCTTATGTTTTTTTTCGGGTCAAAACTTTGACATCCGATATCTCGGCTCTGGAAGGGTCTAGAGCCTCCATTTTTGCGCGCTGGTCGAAGTCTCGTGGCCTTCTGTCAGAATCCAGAGTTTCAAGAAGATCGGAGGGGGTCAAAATTTTGGCCAAAAACGACAGTGTTACCCCTTATGTTTTTTTTTCGGGTCAAAACTTTGACATCCGATATCTCGGCTCTGGAAGGGTCTAGAGCCTCCATTTTTGCGCGCTGGTCGAAGTCCCGTGGCCCTCTGTCAGAATCCAGAGTTTCAAGAAGATCGGAGGGGGTCAAAATTTCGTCCAAAAACGACAGTGTTACCCCTTATGTTTTTTTTCAGGTCAAAACTTTGACATCCGATATCTCGGCTCTGGAAGGGTCTAGAGCCTCCATTTTTGCGCGCTGGTCGAAGTCTCGTGGCCCTCTGTCAGAATCCAGAGTTTCAAGAAGATCGGAGGGGGTCAAAATTTCGGCCAAAAACGACAGTGTTACCCCTTATGTTTTTTTTTCAGGTCAAAACTTTGACATCCGATATCTCGGCTCTGGAAGGGTCTAGAGCCTCCATTTTTGCGCGCTGGTCGAAGTCTCGTGGCCCTCTGTCAGAATCCAGAGTTTCAAGAAGATCGGAGGGGGTCAAAATTTCGGCCAAAAACGACAGTGTTACTCCTTATGTTTTTTTTTCGGGTCAAAACTTTGACATCCGATATCTCGGCTCTGGAAGGGTCTAGAGCCTCCATTTTTGCGCGCTGGTCGAAGTCTCGTGGCCCTCTGTCAGAATCCAGAGTTTCAAGAAGATCGGAGGGGGTCAAAATTTCGGCCAAAAACGACAGTGTTACCCCTTATGTTTTTTTTTTCAGGTCAAAACTTTGACATCCGATATCTCGGCTCTGGAAGGGTCTAGAGCCTCCATTTTTGCGCGCTGGTCGAAGTCTCGTGGCCCTCTGTCAGAATCCAGAGTTTCAAGAAGATCGGAGGGGGTCAAAATTCGGCCAAAAACGACAGTGTTACCCCTTATGTTTTTTTTTCAGGTCAAAACTTTGACATCCGATATCTCGGCTCTGGAAGGGTCTAGAGCCTCCATTTTTGCGCGCTGGTCGAAGTCTCGTGGCCCTCTGTCAGAATCCAGAGTTTCAAGAAGATCGGAGGGGGTCAAAATTTCGGCCAAAAACGACAGTGTTACCCCTTATGTTTTTTTTTCGGGTCAAAACTTTGACATTCGATATCTCGGCTCTGGAAGGGTCTAGAGCCTCCATTTTTGCGCGCTAGTCTCAAGTCTCGTGGCCCTCTGTCAGAATCCAGAGTTTCAAGAAGATTGGAGGGGGTCAAAATTTCGGCCAAAAACGACAGTGTTACCCCTTATGTTTTTTTTTTCAGGTCAAAATTTTGACATCCGATATCTCGGCTCTGGAAGGGTCTAGAGCCTCCATTTTTGCGCGCTGGTCGAAGTCTCGTGGCCCTCTGTCAGAATCCAGAGTTTCAAGAAGATCGGAGGGGGTCAAAATTTCGGCCAAAAACGACAGTGTTACCCCTTATGTTTTTTTTTTCAGGTCAAAACTTTGACATCCGATATCTCGGCTCTGGAAGGGTCTAGAGCCTCCATTTTTGCGCGCTGGTCGAAGTCTCGTGGCCCTCTGTCAGAATCCAGAGTTTCAAGAAGATCGGAGGGGGTCAAAATTTCGGCCAAAAACGACAGTGTTACCCCTTATGTTTTTTTTCGGGTCAAAACTTTGACATCCGATTGCTCGGCTCTGGAAGGGTCTAGAGCCTCCATTTTTGCGCGCTGGTCGAAGTCTCGTGGCCTTCTGTCAGAATCCAGAGTTTCAAGAAGATTGGAGGGGGTCAAAATTTCGGCCAAAAACGACAGTGTTACCCCTTATGTTTTTTTTCGGGTCAAAACTTTGACATCCGATATCTCGGCTCTGGAAGGGTCTAGAGCCTCCATTTTTGCGCGCTGGTCGAAGTCTCGTGGCCCTCTGTCAGAATCCAGAGTTTCAAGAAGATCGGAGAGGGTCAAAATTTCGGCCAAAAACGACAGTGTTACCCCTTATGTTTTTTTTTTCGGGTCAAAACTTTGACATCCGATATCTCGGCTCTGGAAGGGTCTAGAGCCTCCATTTTTGCGGGCTGGTCGAAGTCTCGTGGCCCTCTGTCAGAATCCAGAGTTTCAAGAAGATCGGAGGGGGTCAAAATTTCGGCCAAAAACGACAGTGTTACCCCTTATGTTTTTTTTTTTCAGGTCAAAACTTTGACATCCGATATCTCGGCTCTGGAAGGGTCTAGAGCCTCCATTTTTGCGCGCTGGTCGAAGTCTTGTGGCCCTCTGTCAGAATCCAGAGTTTCAAGAAGATCGGAGGGGGTCAAAATTTCGGCCAAAAACGACAGTGTTACCCCTTATGTTTTTTTTTCAGGTCAAAACTTTGACATCCGATATCTCGGCTCTGGAAGGGTCTAGAGCCTCCATTTTTGCGCGCTGGTCGAAGTCTCGTGGCCCTCTGTCAGAATCCAGAGTTTCAAGAAGATCGGAGGGGGTCAAAATTTCGGCCAAAAACGACAGTGTTACCCCTTATGTTTTTTTTTCGGGTCAAAACTTTGACATCCGATATCTCGGCTCTGGAAGGGTCTAGAGCCTCCATTTTTGCGCGCTGGTCGAAGTCTCGTGGCCCTCTGTCAGAATCCAGAGTTTCAAGAAGATCGGAGGGGGTCAAAATTTCGGCCAAAAACGACAGTGTTACCCCTTATGTTTTTTTTTCGGGTCAAAACTTTGACATCCAATATCTCGGCTCTGGAAGGGTCTAGAGCCTCCATTGTTGCGCGCTGGTCGAAGTCTCGTGGCCCTCTGTCAGAATCCAGAGTTTCAAGATGATCGGAGGGGGTCAAAATTTCGGCCAAAAACGACAGTGTTACCCCTTATGTTTTTTTTTTTTTCAGGTCAAAACTTTGACATCCGATATCTCGGCTCTGGAAGGGTCTAGAGCCTCCATTTTTGTGCGCTGGTCGAAGTCTCGTGGCCCTCTGTCAGAATCCAGAGTTTCAATAAGATCGGAGGGGGTCAAAATTTCGGCCAAAAACGACAGTGTTACCCCTTATGTTTTTTTTTTTCAGGTCAAAACTTTGACATCCGATATCTCGGCTCTGGAAGGGTCTAGAGCCTCCATTTTTGCGCGCTGGTCGAAGTCTCGTGGCCCTCTGTCAGAATCCAGAGTTTCAAGAAGATCGGAGGGGGTCAAAATTTCGGCCAAAAACGACAGTGTTACCCCTTATGTTTTTTTTCGGGTCAAAACTTTGACATCCAATATCTCGGCTCTGGAAGGGTCTAGAGCCTCCATTTTTGCGCGCTGGTCGAAGTCTCGTGGCCCTCTGTCAGAATCCAGAGTTTCAAGATGATCGGAGGGGGTCAAAATTTCGGCCAAAAACGACAGTGTTACCCCTTATGTTTTTTTTTTCAGGTCAAAACTTTGACATCCGATATCTCGGCTCTGGAAGGGTCTAGAGCCTCCATTTTTGCGGGCTGGTCGAAGTCTCGTGGCCCTCTGTCAGAATCCAGAGTTTCAAGAAGATCGGAGGGGGGCAAAATTTCGGCCAAAAACGACAGTGTTACCCCTTTTGTTTTTTTTTTTTCAGGTCAAAACTTTGACATCCGATATCTCAGCTCTGGAAGGGTCTAGAGCCTCAATTTGCGCGCTGGTCGAAGTCTCGTGGCCCTCTGTCAGAATCCAGAGTTTCAAGAAGATCGGAGGGGGTCAAAATTTCGGCCAAAAACGACAGTGTTACCCCTTATGTTTTTTTTCGGGTCAAAACTTTGACATCCGATATCTCGGCTCTGGAAGGGTCTAGAGCCTCCATTTTTGCGCGCTGGTTGAAGTCTCGTGGCCCTCTGTCAGAATCCAGAGTTTCAAGAAGATCAGAGGGGGTCAAAATTTCGGCCAAAAACGACAGTTTTACCCCTTATGTTTTTTTTTTCGGGTCAAAACTTTGACATCCGATAAGTCGGCTCTGGAAGGGTCTAGAGCCTCCATTTTTGCGCGCTGGTCGAAGTCTCGTGGCCCTCTGTCAGAATCCAGAGTTTCAAGAAGATCGGAGGGGGTCAAAATTTCGGCCAAAAACGACAGTGTTACCCCTTATGTTTTTTTTTTTCGGGTCAAAACTTTGACATCCGATACCTCGGCTCTGGAAGGGTCTAGAGCCTCCATTTTTGTGCGCTGGTCGAAGTCTCGTGGCCCTCTGTCAGAATCCAGAGTTTCAAGAAGATCGGAGGGGGTCAAAATTTCGGCCAAAAACGACAGTGTTAACCCTTATGTTTTTTTTTCGGGTCAAAACTTTGACATCCGATATCTCGGCTCTGGAAGGGTCTAGAGCATACCTGTCAACATTTGGTTTTCAAAATCCGGGAGATTTGGGGGGGGGGGGGGGGTAGGGGTTATGTTGTGTGGTCCAAATAAGGTGTGGCCCCTTTAAGAGCTGTGTGCTTCTTGCTGAACTGCACACAAACAAGTGCACAAACACAAACATACACGTACAAACACGTGTATGTGCCGTGTTCCTCGAATACCCCATGTATGCGGGTAATTACTGTTTGATGCTAATTTTAGCTTAATTTGTTTATTAAGTAACGAGTACACGACTTCGATTTGGGAATAAAGTGCGAGTTGTGAGATGCCAATCACCTCTGTGAGTCTGTCTGTCCTCTGCATGCAATAACTTCA
>CM075885.1:10142309-10214039 GCA_038021265.1 Cyprinella venusta
TTTGGACCCGAAAAACAACATAAGGGGTAACACTGTAGTTTTTTTTTTGGCCGAAATTTTGACCCCCTCCGATCTTCTTGAAACTCTGGATTCTGGCAGAGGGCCACGAGACTTCGACCTGCGCGCAAAAATGGAGGCTCTAGACCCTTCCAGAGCCGAGATATCGAAGGTCAAAATTTGGACCCGAAAAAAAACATAAGGGGTAACACTGTCGTTTTTTTTTTTTTTTGGCCGAAATTTTGACCCCCTCCGATCTTCTTGAAACTCTGGATTCTGACAGAGGGCCACGAGACTTCGACCAGCGCGCAAAAATGGAGGCTCTAGACCCTTCCAGAGCCGAGATATCGAAGGTCAAAATTTGGACCCGAAAAAAAACATAAGGGGTAACACTGTCATTTTTTTTTTGGCCGAAATTTTGACCCTCTCCGATCTTCTTGAAACTCGGGATTCTGACAGAGGGCCACGAGACTTTGACCAGCGCGCAAAAATGGAGGCTCTAGACCCTTCCAGAGCCGAGATATTGAAGGTCAAAATTTGGACCCGAAAAAAAAACATAAGGGGTAACACTGTCATTTTTTTTTGGCCGAAATTTTGACCCCCTCCGATCTTCTTGAAACTCTGGACTCTGACAGAGGGCCACGAGACTTCGACCAGCTCGCAAAAATTGCCGCCTCTAGACCCTTCCAGAGCCAAGATATCGAAGGTCAAAATTTGGACCTGAAAAAAAAACATAAGGGGTAACACTGTCGTTTTTTTTTTGGCCGAAATTTTGACCCTCTCCGATCTTCTTGAAACTCTGGATTCTGACAGAGGGCCACGAGACTTCGACCAGCGTGCAAAAATGGAGGTTCTAGACCCTTCCAGAGCCGAGATATCGAAGGTCAAAATTTGGACCCAAAAAAAACCATGAGGGGTAACAGTGTCATTTTTTTTGGACGAAATTTTGACCCCCTCCGATCTTCTTGAAACTCTGCATTGTGACAGAGGGCCACGAGACTTCGACCAGCGCGCAAAAATGGAGGCTCTAGACCCTTCCAGAGCCGAGATATCAAAGGTCAAAATTTGGACCCGAAAAAAAAAAACATAAGGGGTAACACTGTCATTTTTTTTTTGGGCCGAAATTTTGACCCCCTCCGATCTTCTTGAAACTCTGGATTCTGACAGAGGGCCACGAGACTTCGACCAGCACGCAAAAATGGAGGCTCTAGACCCTTCCAGAGCCGAGATATCGAAGGTCAAAATTTGGACCCGAAAAAAAAAACATAAGGGGTAACACTATCATTTTTTTTTTTGCCGAAATTTTGACCCCCTCCGATCTTCTTGAAACTCTGGATTCTTACAGAGGGCCACGAGACTTCGACCAGCGCGCAAAAATGGAGCCTCTAGACCCTTCCAGAGCCGAGATATCGAAGGTCAAAATTTGGACCTGAAAAAAAAAAACATAAAGGGTAACACTGTCGTTTTTTTTTTTTTGGCCGAAATTTTGACCCCCTCCGATCTTCTTGAAACTCGGGATTCTGACAGAGGGCCACGAGACTTCGACCAGCGCGTAAAAATGGAGGCTCTAGACCCTTCCAGAGCCGAGATATTGAAGGTCAAAATTTGGACCCGAAAAAAAAAACATAAGGGGTAACACTGTCATTTTTGGCCGAAATTTTGACCCCCTCCGATCTTCTTGAAACTCTGATTCTGACAGAGGGCCACGAGACGTTCGACCAGCGCGCAAAAATGGAGGCTCTAGACCCTTCCAGAGCCGAGATATCGGATGTCAAAGTTTTGACCCGAAAAAAAAAACATAAGGGGTAACACTGTCGTTTTTGGCCGAAATTTTGACCCCCTCCGATCTCTTGAAACTCTGGATTCTGACAGAGGGCCACGAGACTTCGACCAGCGGGCAAAAATGGAGGCTCTAGACCCTTCCAGAGCCGAGATATCGGATGTCAAAGTTTTGACCTGAAAAAAAAACATAAGGGGTAACACTGTCGTTTTTGGCCGAAATTTTGACCCCCTCCGATCTTCTTGAAACTCTGGATTCTGACAGAGGGCCACGAGACTTCGACCAGCGCGCAAAAATGGAGGCTCTAGACCCTTCCAGAGCCGAGATATCGGATGTCAAAGTTTGACCTGAAAAAAAAAACCATAAGGGGTAACACTGTCGTTTTTGGCCGAAATTTTGACCCCCTCCGATCTTCTTGAAACTCTGGATTCTGACAGAGGGCCACGAGACTTCGACCAGCGCGCAAAAATGGAGGCTCTAGACCCTTCCAGAGCCGAGATATCGGATGTCAAAGTTTGACCTGAAAAAAAAAAACATAAGGGGTAACACTGTCGTTTTTGGCCGAAATTTGACCCCCTCCGATCTCTTGAAACTCTGGATTCTGACAGAGGGCCACGAGACTTCGACCAGCGCGCAAAATGGAGGCTCTAGACCCTTCCAGAGCCGAGATATCGGATGTCAAAGTTTTGACCTGAAAAAAAAAAACATAAGGGGTAACACTGTCGTTTTGGCCGAAATTTTGACCCCCTCCGATCTTCTTGAAACTCTGGATTCTGACAGAGGGCCACGAGACTTCGACCAGCGCGCAAAAATGGAGGCTTTAGACCCTTCCAGAGCCGAGATATCGGATGTCAAAGTTTTGACCTGAAAAAAAAAACATAAGGGGTAACACTGTCGTTTTTGGCCGAAATTTGACCCCCTCCGATCTTCTTGAAACTCTGGATTCTGACAGTGGGCTACGAGACTTCGACCATCGCGCAAAAATGGAGGCTCTAGACCCTTCCAGAGCCGAGATATCGGATGTCAAAGTTTTGACCCGAAAAAAAAAACATAAGGGGTAACACTGTCGTTTTTGGCCGAAATTTTGACCCCCTCTGATCTTCTTGAAACTCTGGATTCTGACAGAGGGCCACGAGACTTCGACCAGCGCGCAAAAATGGAGGCTCTAGACCCTTCCAGAGCCGAGATATCGGATGTCAAAGTTTGACCTGAAAAAAAAACATAAGGGGTAACACTGTCGTTTTCGGCCGAAATTTTGACCCCCTCCGATCTTCTTGAAACTCTGGATTCTGACAGAAGGCCACGAGACTTTCGACCAGCGCGCAAAAATGGAGGCTCTAGACCCTTCCAGAGCCGAGATATCGGATGTCAAGAGTTTTGACCCGAAAAAAAAACATAAGGGGTAACACTGTCGTTTTTGGCACGAAATTTTGACCCCCTCTCGATCTTTTTGAAACTCTGGATTCTGACAGAGGGCCACGAGACTTCGACCAGACGCGCAAAAAATGGAGGCTCTAGACCCTTCCAGAGCCGAGATATCGGATGTCAAGTTTTTGGCCTGAAAAAAAAAACATAAGGGGTAACACTGTCGTTTTTGGCCGAAATTTTGACCCCCTCCGATCTTCTTGAAACTCTGGATTCTGACAGAGGGCCACGGAGACTTAGACCAGCGCGCAAAAATGGAGGCTCTAGACCCTTCCAGAGCCGAGATATCGGATGTCAAAGTTTTGACCCTGAAAAAAAAAACATAAGGGGTAACACTGTCGTTTTTGGCCGAAATTTTGACCCCCTCCGATCTTCTTGAAACTCTGGATTCTGACAGAAGGCCAAGAGACTTCGACCAGCGCGCAAAAATGGAGGCTCTAGACCCTTCCAGAGCCGAGATATCGGATGTCAAAGTTTTGACCCGAAAAAAGAAACATAAGGGGTAACACTGTCGTTTTTGGCCGAAATTTTGACCCCCTCCGATCTTCTTGAAACTCTGGATTCTGACAGAGGGCCACGAGACTTCGACCAGCGCGCAAAAATTGAGGCTCTAGACCCTTCCAGAGCCGAGATATCGGATGTCAAGGTTTTGACCTGAAAAAAAAAACATAAGGGGTAACACTGTCGTTTTTGGCCGAAATTTTGACCCCCTCCGATCTTCTTGAAACTCTGGATTCTGACAGAGGGCCACGAGACTTCGACAAGCGCGCAAAAATGGAGGCTCTAGACCATTCCAGAGCCGAGATATCGGATGTCAAAGTTTTGACCTGAAAAAAAAAAAACATAAGGGGTAACACTGTCGTTTTTGGCCGAAATTTTGACCCCCTCCGATCTTCTTGAAACTCTGGATTCTGACAGAGGGCCACGAGACTTCGACCAGCGCGCAAAAATGGAGGCTCTAGACCCTTCCAGAGCCGAGATATCGGATGTCAAAGTTTTGAACCCGAAAAAAAAACATAAGGGGTAACACTGTCGTTTTTGGCCGAAATTTTGACCCCCTCCGATCTTCTTGAAACTCTGGATTCTGACAGAGGGCCACGAGACTTCGACCAGCGCGCAAAAATGGAGGCTCTAGACCCTTCCAGAGCCGAGATATCGGATGTCAAAGTTTTGACCTGAAAAAAAAACATAAGGGGTAACACTGTCGTTTTTGGCCGAAATTTTGACCCCCTCCGATCTTCTTGAAACTCTGGATTCTGACAGAGGGCCACGAGACTTCGACCAGCGCGCAAAAATGGAGGCTCTAGACCCTTCCAGAGCCGAGATATCGGATGTCAAAGTTTTGACCTGAAAAAAAAAAACATAAGGGGTAACACTGTCGTTTTTGGCCGAAATTTGACCCCCTCCGATCTTCTTGAAACTCTGGATTCTGACAGAAGGCCACGAGACTTCGACCAGCGCGCAAAAATGGAGGCTCTAGACCCTTCAGAGCCGAGATATCGGATGTCAAAGTTTTGACCTGAAAAAAACGAAAAACATAAGGGGTAACACTGTCGTTTTTGGCCGAAATTTTGACCCCCTCCGATCTTCTTGAAACTCTGGATTCTGACAGAGGGCCATGAGACTTCGACCAGCGCGCAAAAATGGAGGCTCTAGACCCTTCCAGAGCCGAGATATCGGATGTCAAAGTTTTGACCTGAAAAAAAAACATAAGGGGTAACACTGTCGTTTTTTGGCCGAAATTTTGACCCCCTCCGATCTTCTTGAAACTCTGGATTCTGACAGAGAGCCACGAGACTTCGACCAGCGCGCAAAAATGGAGGCTCTAGACCATTCCAGAGCCGAGATATCGGATGTCAAAGTTTTGACCTGAAAAAAAAAAAAACATAAGGGGTAACACTGTCGTTTTTGGCCGAAATTTTGACCCCCCTCCGATCTTCTTGAAACTCTGGATTCTGACAGAGGGCCACGAGACTTCGACCAGCGCGCAAAAATGGAGGCTCTAGACCCTTCCAGAGCCGAGATATCTGATGTCAAAGTTTTGACCTGAAAAAAAAAACATAAGGGGTAACACTGTCGTTTTTGGCCGAAATTTTGACCCCCTCCGATCTTCTTGAAACTCTGGATTCTGACAGAGGGCCACGAGACTTCGACCAGCGCGCAAAAATGGAGGCTCTAGACCCTTCCAGAGCCAAGATATCGGATGTCAAAGTTTTGACCTGAAAAAAAAAAAACATAAGGGGTAACACTGTCGTTTTTGGCCGAAATTTTGACCCCCTCCGATCTTCTTGAAACTCTGGATTCTGACAGAGGGCCACGAGACTTCGACCAGCACGCAAAAATGGAGGCTCTAGACCCTTCCAGAGCCGAGATATCGGATGTCAAAGTTTTGACCTGAAAAAAAAAAAACATAAGGGGTAACACTGTCGTTTTTGGCCGAAATTTTGACGCCCCTCCGATCTTCTTGAAGACTCTGGATTTCTGACAGAGGGCCACGAGAGAATTCGACCAGCGCGCAAAGAAAATGGAGGCTCTAGACCCTTCCAGAGCCGAGATATCGGATGTCAAAGTTTTGACCTGAAAAAAAAAACATAAGGGGTAACACTGTCGTTTTTGGCCGAGAATTTTGACCCCCTCCGATCTTCTTGAAACTCTGGATTCTGACAGAGGGCCACGAGACTTCGACCAGCGCGCAAAAATGGAGGCTCTAGACCCTTCCAGAGCCGAGATATCGGATGTCAAAGTTTGACCCTGAAAAAAAAAACATAAGGGGTAACACTGTCGTTTTTGGCCGAAATTTTGACCCCCTCCGATCTTCTTGAAACTCTGGATTCTGACAGAGGGCCACGAGACTTCGACCAGCGCGCAAAAATGGAGGCTCTAGACCCTTCCAGAGCCGAGATATCGGATGTCAAAGTTTTGACCCGAAAAAAAAAACATAAGGGGTAACACTGTCGTTTTTGGCCGAAATTTTGACCCCCTCCGATCTTCTTGAAACTCTGGATTCTGACAGAGGGCCACGAGACTTCGACCAGCGCGCAAAAATGGAGGCTCTAGACCCTTCCAGAGCCGAGATATCGGATGTCAAAGTTTTGACCTGAAAAAAAAACATAAGGGGTAACACTGTCGTTTTTGGCCGAAATTTTGACCCCCTCCGACCTTCTTGAAACTCTGGATTCTGACAGAGGGCCACGAGACTTCGACCAGCGCGCAAAAATGGAGGCTCTAGACCCTTCCAGAGCCGAGATATCGGATGTCAAAGTTTTGACCTGAAAAAAAAAACATAAGGGGTAACACTGTCGTTTTTGGCCGAAATTTTGACCCCCTCCAATATTCTTGAAACTCTGATTCTGACAGAGGGCCACGAGACTTCGACCAGCGCGCAAAAATGGAGGCTCCTAGACCCTTCCAGAGCCGAGATATCGGATGTCAAAGTTTTGACCCCAAAAAAAAACATAAGGGGTAACACTGTCGTTTCTTGGCCGAAATTTTGACCCCCTCCGACCTTCTTGAAACTCTGGATTGTGACAGAGGGCCACGAGACTTTCGACCAGCGCGCAAAAATGGAGGCTCTAGACCCTTCCAGAGCGAGATATCGAATGTCAAAGTTTTGACCTGAAAAAAAAACATAAGGGGTAACACTGTCGTTTTTGGCCGAAATTTTGACCCCCTCCAATATTCTTGAAACTCTGGATTCTGACAGAGGGCCACGAGACTTCGACCAGCGCGCAAAAATGGAGGCTTTAGACCCTTCCAGAGCCGAGATATCGGATGTCAAAGTTTTGACCTGAAAAAAAAAACATAAGGGGTAACACTGTCGTTTTTGGCCGAAATTTGACCCCCTCCGATCTTCTTGAAACTCTGGATTCTGACAGTGGGCTACGAGACTTCGACCATCGCGCAAAAATGGAGGCTCTAGACCCTTCCAGAGCCGAGATATCGGATGTCAAAGTTTTGACCCGAAAAAAAAAACATAAGGGGTAACACTGTCGTTTTTTGGCCGAAATTTTGACCCCCTCCGATCTTCTTGAAACTCTGGATTCTGACAGAGGCCACGAGACTTCGACCAGCGCGCAAAAATGGAGGCTCTAGAACCCTTCCAGAGCCGAGATATCGGATGTCAAAGTTTTGACCTGAAAAAAAAAACATAAGGGGTAACACTGTCGTTTTTGGCTGAAATTTTGACCCCCTCCGATCTTCTTGAAACTCTGGATTCTGACAGAGGGCCACGAGACTTCGACCAGACGCGCAAAAATGGAGGCTCTAGACCCTTCCAGAGCCGAGATATCGGATGTCAAAGTTTTGACCCGAAAAAAAAGAACATAAGGGGTAACACTGTCGTTTTTGGCCGAAATTTTGACCCCCTCCGATCTTCTTGAAACTCTGGATTCTGACAGAGGCCACGAGACTTCGACCAGCGCGCAAAAATGGAGGCTCTAGACCCTTCCCAGAGCCGAGATATCGGATGTCAAAGTTTTGACCTGAAAAAAAAAACATAAGGGGTAACACTGTCGTTTTTGGCCGAAATTTTGACCCCCTCCGATCTTCTTGAAACTCTGGATTCTGACAGAGGGCCACGAGACTTCGACCAGACGCGCAAAAATGGAGGCTCTAGACCCTTCCAGAGCCGACGATATCGGATGTCAAAGTTTTGACCCGAAAAAAAAAACATAAGGGGTAACACTGTCATTTTTGGCCGAAATTTTGACCACCTCCGATCTTCTTGAAACTCTGGATTCTGACAGAGGGCCACGAGACTTCGACCAGACCGCGCAAAAATGGAGGCTCTAGACCCTTCCAGAGCCGAGATATCGGATGTCAAAGTTTTGACCCGAAAAAAAAACATAAGGGGTAACACTGTCGTTTTTGGCCGAAATTTTGACCCCCTCCGACCTTCTTGAAACTCTGGATTCTGACAGAGGGCCACGAGACTTCGACAAGCGCGCAAAAATGGAGGCTCTAGACCATTCCAGAGCCGAGATATCGGATGTCAAAGTTTTGACCTGAAAAAAAAAAAAACATAAGGGGTAACACTGTCGTTTTTGGCCGAAATTTTGACCCCCTCCGATCTTCTTGAAACTCTGGATTCTGACAGAGGGCCACGAGACTTCGACCAGCGCGCAAAAATGGAGGCTCTAGACCCTTCCAGAGCCGAGATATCGGATGTCAAAGTTTTGACCCGAAAAAAAAACATAAGGGGTAACACTGTCGTTTTTGGCCGAAATTTTGACCCCCTCCGATCTTCTTGAAACTCTGGATTCTGACAGAGGGCCACGAGACTTCGACCAGCGCGCAAAAATGGAGGCTCTAGACCCTTCCAGAGCCGAGATATCGGATGTCAAAGTTTTGACCTGAAAAAAAAACATAAGGGGTAACACTGTCGTTTTTGGCCGAAATTTTGACCCCCTCCGATCTTCTTGAAACTCTGGATTCTGACAGAAGGCCACGAGACTTCGACCAGCGCGCAAAAATGGAGGCTCTAGACCCTTCCAGAGCCGAGATATCGGATGTCAAAGTTTTGACCCGAAAAAAAAAACATAAGGGGTAACACTGTCGTTTTTGGCCGAAATTTTGACCCCCTCCGATCTTCTTGAAACTCTGGATTCTGACAGAGGGCCACGAGACTTCGACCAGCGCGCAAAAATGGAGGCTCTAGACCCTTCCAGAGCCGAGATATCGGATGTCAAAGTTTTGACCTGAAAAAAAAAACATAAGGGGTAACACTGTCGTTTTTGGCCGAAATTTTGACCCCCTCCGATCTTCTTGAAACTCTGGATTCTGACAGAGGGCCACGAGACTTCGACCAGCGCGCAAAAATGGAGGCTCTAGACCCTTCCAGAGCCGAGATATCGGATGTCAAAGTTTTGACCTGAAAAAAAAAACATAAGGGGTAACACTGTCGTTTTTGGCCGAAATTTTGACCCCCTCCGATCTTCTTGAAACTCTGGATTCTGACAGAGGGCCACGAGACTTCGACCAGCGCGCAAAAATGGAGGCTCTAGACCCTTCCAGAGCCGAGATATCGGATGTCAAAGTTTTGACCCGAAAAAAAAAACATAAGGGGTAACACTGTCGTTTTTGGCCGAAATTTTGACCCCCTCCGATCTTCTTGAAACTCTGGATTCTGACAGAGGGCCACGAGACTTCGACCAGCGCGCAAAAATGGAGGCTCTAGACCCTTCCAGAGCCGAGATATCGGATGTCAAAGTTTTGACCTGAAAAAAAAAACATAAGGGGTAACACTGTCGTTTTTGGCCGAAATTTTGACCCCCTCCGACCTTCTTGAAACTCTGGATTCTGACAGAGGGCCACGAGACTTCGACCAGCGCGCAAAAATGGAGGCTCTAGACCCTTCCAGAGCCGAGATATCGGATGTCAAAGTTTTGACCTGAAAAAAAAACATAAGGGGTAACACTGTCGTTTTTGGCCGAAATTTTGACCCCCTCCAATATTCTTGAAACTCTGGATTCTGACAGAGGGCCACGAGACTTCGACCAGCGCGCAAAAATGGAGGCTCTAGACCCTTCCAGAGCCGAGATATCGGATGTCAAAGTTTTGACCCGAAAAAAAAACATAAGGGGTAACACTGTCGTTTTTGGCCGAAATTTTGACCCCCTCCGACCTTCTTGAAACTCTGGATTGTGACAGAGGGCCACGAGACTTCGACCAGCGCGCAAAAATGGAGGCTCTAGACCCTTCCAGAGCCGAGATATCGAATGTCAAAGTTTTGACCTGAAAAAAAAACATAAGGGGTAACACTGTCGTTTTTGGCCGAAATTTTGACCCCCTCCAATATTCTTGAAACTCTGGATTCTGACAGAGGGCCACGAGACTTCGACCAGCGCGCAAAAATGGAGGCTTTAGACCCTTCCAGAGCCGAGATATCGGATGTCAAAGTTTTGACCTGAAAAAAAAAACATAAGGGGTAACACTGTCGTTTTTGGCCGAAATTTTGACCCCCTCCGATCTTCTTGAAACTCTGGATTCTGACAGTGGGCTACGAGACTTCGACCATCGCGCAAAAATGGAGGCTCTAGACCCTTCCAGAGCCGAGATATCGGATGTCAAAGTTTTGACCCGAAAAAAAAACATAAGGGGTAACACTGTCGTTTTTGGCCGAAATTTTGACCCCCTCCGATCTTCTTGAAACTCTGGATTCTGACAGAGGGCCACGAGACTTCGACCAGCGCGCAAAAATGGAGGCTCTAGACCCTTCCAGAGCCGAGATATCGGATGTCAAAGTTTTGACCTGAAAAAAAAACATAAGGGGTAACACTGTCGTTTTTGGCTGAAATTTTGACCCCCTCCGATCTTCTTGAAACTCTGGATTCTGACAGAAGGCCACGAGACTTCGACCAGCGCGCAAAAATGGAGGCTCTAGACCCTTCCAGAGCCGAGATATCGGATGTCAAAGTTTTGACCCGAAAAAAAAAACATAAGGGGTAACACTGTCGTTTTTGGCCGAAATTTTGACCCCCTCCGATCTTCTTGAAACTCTGGATTCTGACAGAGGGCCACGAGACTTCGACCAGCGCGCAAAAATGGAGGCTCTAGACCCTCCCAGAGCCGAGATATCGGATGTCAAAGTTTTGACCTGAAAAAAAAAACATAAGGGGTAACACTGTCGTTTTTGGCCGAAATTTTGACCCCCTCCGATCTTCTTGAAACTCTGGATTCTGACAGAGGGCCACGAGACTTCGACCAGCGCGCAAAAATGGAGGCTCTAGACCCTTCCAGAGCCGAGATATCGGATGTCAAAGTTTTGACCCGAAAAAAAAAACATAAGGGGTAACACTGTCATTTTTGGCCGAAATTTTGACCACCTCCGATCTTCTTGAAACTCTGGATTCTGACAGAGGGCCATGAGACTTCGACCAGCGCGCAAAAATGGAGGCTCTAGACCCTTCCAGAGCCGAGATATCGGATGTCAAAGTTTTGACCCGAAAAAAAAAACATAAGGGGTAACACTGTCGTTTTTGGCCGAAATTTTGACCCCCTCCGACCTTCTTGAAACTCTGGATTCTGACAGAGGGCCACGAGACTTCGACAAGCGCGCAAAAATGGAGGCTCTAGACCATTCCAGAGCCGAGATATCGGATGTCAAAGTTTTGACCTGAAAAAAAAAAAAACATAAGGGGTAACACTGTCGTTTTTGGCCGAAATTTTGACCCCCTCCGATCTTCTTGAAACTCTGGATTCTGACAGAGGGCCACGAGACTTCGACCAGCGCGCAAAAATGGAGGCTCTAGACCCTTCCAGAGCCGAGATATCGGATGTCAAAGTTTTGACCCGAAAAAAAAACATAAGGGGTAACACTGTCGTTTTTGGCCGAAATTTTGACCCCCTCCGATCTTCTTGAAACTCTGGATTCTGACAGAGGGCCACGAGACTTCGACCAGCGCGCAAAAATGGAGGCTCTAGACCCTTCCAGAGCCGAGATATCGGATGTCAAAGTTTTGACCTGAAAAAAAAACATAAGGGGTAACACTGTCGTTTTTGGCCGAAATTTTGACCCCCTCCGATCTTCTTGAAACTCTGGATTCTGACAGAAGGCCACGAGACTTCGACCAGCGCGCAAAAATGGAGGCTCTAGACCCTTCCAGAGCCGAGATATCGGATGTCAAAGTTTTGACCCGAAAAAAAAAACATAAGGGGTAACACTGTCGTTTTTGGCCGAAATTTTGACCCCCTCCGATCTTCTTGAAACTCTGGATTCTGACAGAGGGCCACGAGACTTCGACCAGCGCGCAAAAATGGAGGCTCTAGACCCTTCCAGAGCCGAGATATCGGATGTCAAAGTTTTGACCTGAAAAAAAAAACATAAGGGGTAACACTGTCGTTTTTGGCCGAAATTTTGACCCCCTCCGATCTTCTTGAAACTCTGGATTCTGACAGAGGGCCACGAGACTTCGACCAGCGCGCAAAAATGGAGGCTCTAGACCCTTCCAGAGCCGAGATATCGGATGTCAAAGTTTTGACCTGAAAAAAAAAACATAAGGGGTAACACTGTCGTTTTTGGCCGAAATTTTGACCCCCTCCGATCTTCTTGAAACTCTGGATTCTGACAGAGGGCCACGAGACTTCGACCAGCGCGCAAAAATGGAGGCTCTAGACCCTTCCAGAGCCGAGATATCGGATGTCAAAGTTTTGACCTGAAAAATAAAACATAAGGGGTAACACTGTCGTTTTTGGCCGAAATTTTGACCCCCTCCGATCTTCTTGAAACTCTGGATTCTGACAGAGGGCCACGAGACTTCGACCAGCACGCAAAAATGGAGGCTCTAGACCCTTCCAGAGCCGAGATATCGGATGTCAAAGTTTTGACCCGAAAAAAAAAAACATAAGGGGTAACACTGTCATTTTTGGCCGAAATTTTGACCACCTCCGATCTTCTTGAAACTCTGGATTCTGACAGAGGGCCATGAGACTTCGACCAGCGCGCAAAAATGGAGGCTCTAGACCCTTCCAGAGCCGAGATATCGGATGTCAAAGTTTTGACCCGAAAAAAAAACATAAGGGGTAACACTGTCGTTTTTGGCCGAAATTTTGACCCCCTCCGATCTTCTTGAAACTCTGGGTTCTGACAGAGGGCCACGAGACTTCGACCAGCGCGCAAAAATGGAGGCTCTAGACCCTTCCAGAGCCGAGATATCGGATGTCAAAGTTTTGACCCGAAAAAAAAACATAAGGGGTAACACTGTCGTTTTTGGCCGAAATTTTGACCCCCTCCGACCTTCTTGAAACTCTGGATTCTGACAGAGGGCCACGAGACATCGACAAGCGCGCAAAAATGGAGGCTCTAGACCATTCCAGAGCCGAGATATCGGATGTCAAAGTTTTGACCTGAAAAAAAAAAAACATAAGGGGTAACACTGTCGTTTTTGGCCGAAATTTTGACCCCCTCCGATCTTCTTGAAACTCTGGATTCTGACAGAGGGCCACGAGACTTCGACCAGCGCGCAAAAATGGAGGCTCTAGACCCTTCCAGAGCCGAGATATCGGATGTCAAAGTTTTGACCCGAAAAAAAAACATAAGGGGTAACACTGTCGTTTTTGGCCGAAATTTTGACCCCCTCCGATCTTCTTGAAACTCTGGATTCTGACAGAGGGCCACGAGACTTCGACCAGCGCGCAAAAATGGAGGCTCTAGACCCTTCCAGAGCCGAGATATCGGATGTCAAAGTTTTGACCTGAAAAAAAAAACATAAGGGGTAACACTGTCGTTTTTGGCCGAAATTTTGACCCCCTCCGATCTTCTTGAAACTCTGGATTCTGACAGAGGGCCACGAGACTTCGACCAGCGAGCAAAAATGGAGGCTCTAGACCCTTCCAGAGCCGAGATATCGGATGTCAAAGTTTTGACATGAAAAAAAAAACATAAGGGGTAACACTGTCGTTTTTGGCCGAAATTTTGACCCCCTCCGATCTTCTTGAAACTCTGGATTCTGACAGAGGGCCACGAGACTTCGACCAGCGCGCAAAAATGGAGGCTCTAGACCCTTCCAGAGCCGAGATATCGGATGTCAAAGTTTTGACCTGAAAAAAAAACATAAGGGGTAACACTGTCGTTTTTGGCCGAAATTTTGACCCCCTCCGATCTTCTTGAAACTCTGGATTCTGACAGAGGGCCACGAGACTTCGACCAGCGCGCAAAAATGGAGGCTCTAGACCCTTCCAGAGCCGAGATATCGGATGTCAAAGTTTTGACCTGAAAAAAAAAACCATAAGGGGTAACACTGTCGTTTTTGGCCGAAATTTTGACCCCCTCCGATCTTCTTGAAACTCTGGATTCTGACAGAGGGCCACGAGACTTCGACCAGCGCGCAAAAATGGAGGCTCTAGACCCTTCCAGAGCCGAGATATCGGATGTCAAAGTTTTGACCTGAAAAAAAAAAACATAAGGGGTAACACTGTCGTTTTTGGCCGAAATTTTGACCCCCTCCGATCTTCTTGAAACTCTGGATTCTGACAGAAGGCCACGAGACTTCGACCAGCGCGCAAAAATGGAGGCTCTAGACCCTTCCAGAGCCGAGATATCGGATGTCAAAGTTTTGACCCAAAAAAAAAAAACATAAGGGGTAACACTGTCGTTTTTGGCCGAAATTTTGACCCCCTCCGATCTTTTTGAAACTCTGGATTCTGACAGAGGGCCACGAGACTTCGACCAGCGCGCAAAAATGGAGGCTCTAGACCCTTCCAGAGCCGAGATATCGGATGTCAAGTTTTTGGCCTGAAAAAAAAAACATAAGGGGTAACACTGTCGTTTTTGGCCGAAATTTTGACCCCCTCCGATCTTCTTGAAACTCTGGATTCTGACAGAGGGCCACGAGACTTCGACCAGCGCGCAAAAATGGAGGCTCTAGACCCTTCCAGAGCCGAGATATCGGATGTCAAAGTTTTGACCTGAAAAAAAAAAACATAAGGGGTAACACTGTCGTTTTTGGCCGAAATTTTGACCCCCTCCGATCTTCTTGAAACTCTGGATTCTGACAGAGGGCCATGAGACTTCGACCAGCGAGCAAAAATGGAGGCTCTAGACCCTTCCAGAGCCGAGATATCGGATGTCAAAGTTTTGACATGAAAAAAAAAAAACATAAGGGGTAACACTGTCGTTTTTGGCCGAAATTTTGACCCCCTCCGATCTTCTTGAAACTCTGGATTCTGACAGAGGGCCACGAGACTTCGACCAGCGCGCAAAAATGGAGGCTCTAGACCCTTCCAGAGCCGAGATATCGGATGTCAAAGTTTTGACCTGAAAAAAAACATAAGGGGTAACACTGTCGTTTTTGGCCGAAATTTTGACCCCCTCCGATCTTCTTGAAACTCTGGATTCTGACAGAAGGCCAAGAGACTTCGACCAGCGCGCAAAAATGGAGGCTCTAGACCCTTCTAGAGCAGAGATATCGGATGTCAAAGTTTTGACCCGAAAAAAAAACATAAGGGGTAACACTGTCGTTTTTGGCCGAAATTTTGACCCCCTCCGATCTTCTTGAAACTCTGGATTCTGACAGAGGGCCACGAGACTACGACCAGCGCGCAAAAATGGAGGCTCTAGACCCTTCCAGAGCCGAGATATCGGATGTCAAGGTTTTTACCTGAAAAAAAAACATAAGGGGTAACACTGTCGTTTTTGGCCGAAATTTTGACCCCCTCCGATCTTCTTGAAACTCTGGATTCTGACAGAGGGCCACGAGACTTCGACCAGCGCGCAAAAATGGAGGCTCTAGACCCTTCCAGAGCCGAGATATCGGATGTCAAAGTTTTGACCTGAAAAAAAAAACATAAGGGGTAACACTGTCGTTTTTGGCCGAAATTTTGACCCCCTCCGATCTTCTCGAAACTCTGGATTCTGACAGAGGGCCACGAGACTTCGACCAGCGCGCAAAAATGGAGGCTCTAGACCCTTCCAGAGCCGAGATATCGGATGTCAAAGTTTTGACCCGAAAAAAAAAAAACATAAGGGGTAACACTGTCGTTTTTGGCCGAAATTTTGACCCCCTCCGATCTTCTTGAAACTCTGGATTCTGACAGAGGGCCACGAGACTTCGACCAGCGCGCAAAAATGGAGGCTCTAGACCCTTCCAGAGCCGAGATATCGGATGTCAAAGTTTTGACCTGAAAAAAAAAACATAAGGGGTAACACTGTCGTTTTTGGCCGAAATTTTGACCCCCTCCGATCTTCTTGAAACTCTGGATTCTGACAGAGGGCCACGAGGCTTCGACCAGCGAGCAAAAATGGAGGCTCTAGACCCTTCCAGAGCCGAGATATCGGATGTCAAAGTTTTGACATGAAAAAAAAAAAACATAAGGGGTAACACTGTCGTTTTTGGCCGAAATTTTGACCCCCTCCGATCTTCTTGAAACTCTGGATTCTGACAGAGGGCCACGAGACTTCGACCAGCGCGCAAAAATGGAGGCTCTAGACCCTTCCAGAGCCGAGATATAGGATGTCAAAGTTTTGACCTGAAAAAAAAAACATAAGGGGTAACACTGTCGTTTTTGGCCGAAATTGTGACCCCCTCCGATCTTCTTGAAACTCTGGATTCTGACAGAGGGCCACGAGACTTCGACCAGCGCGCAAAAATGGAGGCTCTAGACCCTTCCAGAGCCGAGATATCGGATGTCAAAGTTTTGACCTGAAAAAAAAAACATAAGGGGTAACACTGTCGTTTTTGGCCGAAATTTTGACCCCCTCCGATCTTCTTGAAACTCTGGATTCTGACAGAGGGCCACGAGACTTCGACCAGCGCGCAAAAATGGAGGCTCTAGACCCTTCCAGAGCCGAGATATCGGATGTCAAAGTTTTGACCTGAAAAAAAAAACATAAGGGGTAACACTGTCGTTTTTGGCCGAAATTTTGACCCCCTCCGATCTTCTTGAAACTCTGGATTCTGACAGAGGGCCACGAGACTTCGACCAGCGCGCAAAAATGGAGGCTCTAGACCCTTCCAGAGCCGAGATATCGGATGTCAAAGTTTTGACCTGAAAAAAAAAAAACATAAGGGGTAACACTGTCGTTTTTGGCCGAAATTTTGACCCCCTCCGATCTTCTTGAAACTCTGGATTCTGACAGAGGGCCACGAGACTTCGACCAGCGCGCAAAAATGGAGGCTCTAGACCCTTCCAGAGCCGAGATATCGGATGTCAAAGTTTTGACCCGAAAAAAAAAAACATAAGGGGTAACACGGTCGTTTTTGGCCGAAATTTTGACCCCCTCCGATCTTCTTGAAACTCTGGATTCTGACAGAGGGCCACGAGACTTCGACCAGCGCGCAAAAACGGAGGCTCTAGACCCTTCCAGAGCCGAGATATCGGATGTCAAAGTTTTGACCTAAAAAAAAAACATAAGGGGTAACACTGTCATTTTTGGCCGAAATTTTGACCCCCTCCGATCTTCTTGAAACTATGGATTCTGACAGAGGGCCACTAGACTCCGACCAGCGCGCAAAAATGGAGGCTCTAGACCCTTCCAGAGCCGAGATATCGGATGTCAAAGTTTTGACCTGAAAAAAAAAAAACATAAGGGGTAACACTGTCGTTTTTGGCCGAAATTTTGACCCCCTCCGATCTTCTTGAAACTCTGGATTCTGACAGAGGGCCACGAGACTTCGACCAGCGCGCAAAAATGGAGGCTCTAGACCCTTCCAGAGCCGAGATATCGGATGTCAAAGTTTTGACCTGAAAAAAAAAAAACATAAGGGGTAACACTGTCGTTTTTGGCCGAAATTTTGACCCCCTCCGATCTTCTTGAAACTCTGGATTCTGACAGAGGGCCACGAGACTTCGACCAGCGAGCAAAAATGGAGGCTCTAGACCCTTCCAGAGCCGAGATATCGGATGTCAAAGTTTTGACATGAAAAAAAAACATAAGGGGTAACACTGTCGTTTTTGGCCGAAATTTTGACCCCCTCCGACCTTCTTGAAACTCTGGATTATGACAGAGGGCCACGAGACTTCGACCAGCGCGCAAAAATGGAGGCTCTAGACCCTTCCAGAGCCGAGATATCGAATGTCAAAGTTTTGACCTGAAAAAAAAACATAAGGGTAACACTGTCGTTTTTGGCCGAAATTTTGACCCCCTCCAATATTCTTGAAACTCTGGATTCTGACAGAGGGCCACGAGACTTCGACCAGCGCGCAAAAATGGAGGCTTTAGACCCTTCCAGAGCCGAGATATCGGATGTCAAAGTTTTGACCTGAAAAAAAAAACATAAGGGGTAACACTGTCGTTTTTGGCCGAAATTTTGACTCCCTCCGATCTTCTTGAAACTCTGGATTCTGACAGAAGGCCAAGAGACTTCGACCAGCGCGCAAAAATGGAGGCTCTAGACCCTTCCAGAGCCGAGATATCGGATGTCAAAGTTTTGACCCGAAAAAAAAACATAAGGGGTAACACTGTCGTTTTTGGCCGAAATTTTGACCCCCTCTGATCTTCTTGAAACTCTGGATTCTGACAGAGGGCCACGAGACTTCGACCAGCGCGCAAAAATGGAGGCTCTAGACCCTTCCAGAGCCGAGATATCGGATGTCAAAGTTTTGACCTGAAAAAAAACATAAGGGGTAACACTGTCGTTTTTGGCCGAAATTTTGACCCCCTCCGATCTTCTTGAAACTCTGGATTCTGATAGAGGGCCACGAGAATTCGACCAGCGCGCAAAAATGGAGGCTCTAGACCCTTCCAGAGCCGAGATATCGGATGTCAAAGTTTTGACCTGAAAAAAAAAACATAAGGGTAACACTGTCGTTTTTGGCCGAAATTTTGACCCCCTCCGATCTTCTTGAAACTCTGGATTCTGACAGAGGGCCACGAGACTTCGACCAGCGAGCAAAAATGGAGGCTCTAGACCCTTCCAGAGCCGAGATATCGGATGTCAAAGTTTTGACATGAAAAAAAAAACATAAGGGGTAACACTGTCGTTTTTGGCCGAAATTTTGACCCCCTCCGATCTTCTTGAAACTCTGGATTCTGACAGAGGGCCACGAGACTTCGACCAGCGCGCAAAAATGGAGGCTCTAGACCCTTCCAGAGCCGAGATATCGGATGTCAAAGTTTTGACCTGAAAAAAAAACATAAGGGGTAACACTGTCGTTTTTGGCCGAAATTTTGACCCCCTCCGATCTTCTTGAAACTCTGGATTCTGACAGAGGGCCACGAGACTTCGACCAGCGCGCAAAAATGGAGGCTCTAGACCCTTCCAGAGCCGAGATATCGGATGTCAAAGTTTTGACCTGAAAAAAAAAACCATAAGGGGTAACACTGTCGTTTTTGGCCGAAATTTTGACCCCCTCCGATCTTCTTGAAACTCTGGATTCTGACAGAGGGCCACGAGACTTCGACCAGCGCGCAAAAATGGAGGCTCTAGACCCTTCCAGAGCCGAGATATCGGATGTCAAAGTTTTGACCTGAAAAAAAAAAAACATAAGGGGTAACACTGTCGTTTTTGGCCGAAATTTTGACCCCCTCCGATCTTCTTGAAACTCTGGATTCTGACAGAAGGCCACGAGACTTCGACCAGCGCGCAAAAATGGAGGCTCTAGACCCTTCCAGAGCCGAGATATCGGATGTCAAAGTTTTGACCCAAAAAAAAAAAACATAAGGGGTAACACTGTCGTTTTTGGCCGAAATTTTGACCCCCTCCGATCTTCTTGAAACTCTGGATTCTGACAGAGGGCCACGAGACTTCGACCAGCGCGCAAAAATGGAGGCTCTAGACCCTTCCAGAGCCGAGATATCGGATGTCAAAGTTTTGACCTGAAAAAAAAAAAAACATAAGGGGTAACACTGTCGTTTTTGGCCGAAATTTTGACCCCCTCCGATCTTCTTGAAACTCTGGATTCTGACAGAGGGCCACGAGACTTCGACCAGCGCGCAAAAATGGAGGCTCTAGACCCTTCCAGAGCCGAGATATCGGATGTCAAAGTTTTGACATGAAAAAAAAAAAACATAAGGGGTAACACTGTCGTTTTTGGCCGAAATTTTGACCCCCTCCGATCTTCTTGAAACTCTGGATTCTGACAGAGGGCCACGAGACTTCGACCAGCGCGCAAAAATGGAGGCTCTAGACCCTTCCAGAGCCGAGATATCGGATGTCAAAGTTTTGACCTGAAAAAAAAACATAAGGGGTAACACTGTCGTTTTTGGCCGAAATTTTGACCCCCTCCGATCTTCTTGAAACTCTGGATTCTGACAGAAGGCCAAGAGACTTCGACCAGCGCGCAAAAACGGAGGCTCTAGACCCTTCTAGAGCAGAGATATCGGATGTCAAAGTTTTGACCCGAAAAAAAAACATAAGGGGTAACACTGTCGTTTTTGGCCGAAATTTTGACCCCCTCCGATCTTCTTGAAACTCTGGATTCTGACAGAGGGCCACGAGACTACGACCAGCGCGCAAAAATGGAGGCTCTAGACCCTTCCAGAGCCGAGATATCGGATGTCAAGGTTTTTACCTGAAAAAAAAACATAAGGGGTAACACTGTCGTTTTTGGCCGAAATTTTGACCCCCTCCGATCTTCTTGAAACTCTGGATTCTGACAGAGGGCCACGAGACTTCGACCAGCGCGCAAAAATGGAGGCTCTAGACCCTTCCAGAGCCGAGATATCGGATGTCAAAGTTTTGACCTGAAAAAAAAAACATAAGGGGTAACACTGTCGTTTTTGGCCGAAATTTTGACCCCCTCCGATCTTCTCGAAACTCTGGATTCTGACAGAGGGCCACGAGACTTCGACCAGCGCGCAAAAATGGAGGCTCTAGACCCTTCCAGAGCCGAGATATCGGATGTCAAAGTTTTGACCCGAAAAAAAAAAAACATAAGGGGTAACACTGTCGTTTTTGGCCGAAATTTTGACCCCCTCCGATCTTCTTGAAACTCTGGATTCTGACAGAGGGCCACGAGACTTCGACCAGCGCGCAAAAATGGAGGCTCTAGACCCTTCCAGAGCCGAGATATCGGATGTCAAAGTTTTGACCTGAAAAAAAAAACATAAGGGGTAACACTGTCGTTTTTGGCCGAAATTTTGACCCCCTCCGATCTTCTTGAAACTCTGGATTCTGACAGAGGGCCACGAGGCTTCGACCAGCGAGCAAAAATGGAGGCTCTAGACCCTTCCAGAGCCGAGATATCGGATGTCAAAGTTTTGACATGAAAAAAAAAAACATAAGGGGTAACACTGTCGTTTTTGGCCGAAATTTTGACCCCCTCCGATCTTCTTGAAACTCTGGATTCTGACAGAGGGCCACGAGACTTCGACCAGCGCGCAAAAATGGAGGCTCTAGACCCTTCCAGAGCCGAGATATCGGATGTCAAAGTTTTGACCCAAAAAAAAAAAACATAAGGGGTAACACTGTCGTTTTTGGCCGAAATTTTGACCCCCTCCGATCTTCTTGAAACTCTGGATTCTGACAGAGGGCCACGAGACTTCGACCAGCGCGCAAAAATGGAGGCTCTAGACCCTTCCAGAGCCGAGATATCGGATGTCAAAGTTTTGACCTGAAAAAAAAAAAACATAAGGGGTAACACTGTCGTTTTTGGCCGAAATTTTGACCCCCTCCGATCTTCTTGAAACTCTGGATTCTGACAGAGGGCCACGAGACTTCGACCAGCGCGCAAAAATGGAGGCTCTAGACCCTTCCAGAGCCGAGATATCGGATGTCAAAGTTTTGACATGAAAAAAAAAAAACATAAGGGGTAACACTGTCGTTTTTGGCCGAAATTTTGACCCCCTCCGATCTTCTTGAAACTCTGGATTCTGACAGAGGGCCACGAGACTTCGACCAGCGCGCAAAAATGGAGGCTCTAGACCCTTCCAGAGCCGAGATATCGGATGTCAAAGTTTTGACCTGAAAAAAAAAACATAAGGGGTAACACTGTCGTTTTTGGCCGAAATTTTGACCCCCTCCGATCTTCTTGAAACTCTGGATTCTGACAGAAGGCCAAGAGACTTCGACCAGCGCGCAAAAACGGAGGCTCTAGACCCTTCTAGAGCAGAGATATCGGATGTCAAAGTTTTGACCCGAAAAAAAAACATAAGGGGTAACACTGTCGTTTTTGGCCGAAATTTTGACCCCCTCCGATCTTCTTGAAACTCTGGATTCTGACAGAGGGCCACGAGACTACGACCAGCGCGCAAAAATGGAGGCTCTAGACCCTTCCAGAGCCGAGATATCGGATGTCAAGGTTTTTACCTGAAAAAAAAACATAAGGGGTAACACTGTCGTTTTTGGCCGAAATTTTGACCCCCTCCGATCTTCTTGAAACTCTGGATTCTGACAGAGGGCCACGAGACTTCGACCAGCGCGCAAAAATGGAGGCTCTAGACCCTTCCAGAGCCGAGATATCGGATGTCAAAGTTTTGACCTGAAAAAAAAAACATAAGGGGTAACACTGTCGTTTTTGGCCGAAATTTTGACCCCCTCCGATCTTCTCGAAACTCTGGATTCTGACAGAGGGCCACGAGACTTCGACCAGCGCGCAAAAATGGAGGCTCTAGACCCTTCCAGAGCCGAGATATCGGATGTCAAAGTTTTGACCCGAAAAAAAAAAAACATAAGGGGTAACACTGTCGTTTTTGGCCGAAATTTTGACCCCCTCCGATCTTCTTGAAACTCTGGATTCTGACAGAGGGCCACGAGACTTCGACCAGCGCGCAAAAATGGAGGCTCTAGACCCTTCCAGAGCCGAGATATCGGATGTCAAAGTTTTGACCTGAAAAAAAAAACATAAGGGGTAACACTGTCGTTTTTGGCCGAAATTTTGACCCCCTCCGATCTTCTTGAAACTCTGGATTCTGACAGAGGGCCACGAGGCTTCGACCAGCGAGCAAAAATGGAGGCTCTAGACCCTTCCAGAGCCGAGATATCGGATGTCAAAGTTTTGACATGAAAAAAAAAAACATAAGGGGTAACACTGTCGTTTTTGGCCGAAATTTTGACCCCCTCCGATCTTCTTGAAACTCTGGATTCTGACAGAGGGCCACGAGACTTCGACCAGCGCGCAAAAATGGAGGCTCTAGACCCTTCCAGAGCCGAGATATCGGATGTCAAAGTTTTGACCTGAAAAAAAAAACATAAGGGGTAACACTGTCGTTTTTGGCCGAAATTGTGACCCCCTCCGATCTTCTTGAAACTCTGGATTCTGACAGAGGGCCACGAGACTTCGACCAGCGCGCAAAAATGGAGGCTCTAGACCCTTCCAGAGCCGAGATATCGGATGTCAAAGTTTTGACCTGAAAAAAAAAACATAAGGGGTAACACTGTCGTTTTTGGCCGAAATTTTGACCCCCTCCGATCTTCTTGAAACTCTGGATTCTGACAGAGGGCCACGAGACTTCGACCAGCGCGCAAAAATGGAGGCTCTAGACCCTTCCAGAGCCGAGATATCGGATGTCAAAGTTTTGACCTGAAAAAAAAAACATAAGGGGTAACACTGTCGTTTTTGGCCGAAATTTTGACCCCCTCCGATCTTCTTGAAACTCTGGATTCTGACAGAGGGCCACGAGACTTCGACCAGCGCGCAAAAATGGAGGCTCTAGACCCTTCCAGAGCCGAGATATCGGATGTCAAAGTTTTGACCTGAAAAAAAAAAAACATAAGGGGTAACACTGTCGTTTTTGGCCGAAATTTTGACCCCCTCCGATCTTCTTGAAACTCTGGATTCTGACAGAGGGCCACGAGACTTCGACCAGCGCGCAAAAATGGAGGCTCTAGACCCTTCCAGAGCCGAGATATCGGATGTCAAAGTTTTGACCCGAAAAAAAAAAACATAAGGGGTAACACGGTCGTTTTTGGCCGAAATTTTGACCCCCTCCGATCTTCTTGAAACTCTGGATTCTGACAGAGGGCCACGAGACTTCGACCAGCGCGCAAAAATGGAGGCTCTAGACCCTTCCAGAGCCGAGATATCGGATGTCAAAGTTTTGACCTAAAAAAAAAACATAAGGGGTAACACTGTCATTTTTGGCCGAAATTTTGACCCCCTCCGATCTTCTTGAAACTATGGATTCTGACAGAGGGCCACTAGACTCCGACCAGCGCGCAAAAATGGAGGCTCTAGACCCTTCCAGAGCCGAGATATCGGATGTCAAAGTTTTGACCTGAAAAAAAAAACATAAGGGGTAACACTGTCGTTTTTGGCCGAAATTTTGACCCCCTCCGATCTTCTTGAAACTCTGGATTCTGACGGAGGGCCACGAGACTTCGACCAGCACGCAAAAATGGAGGCTCTAGACCCTTCCAGAGCCGAGATATCGGATGTCAAAGTTTTGACCCGAAAAAAAAAACATAAGGGGTAACACTGTCGTTTTTGGCCGAAATTTTGACCCCCTCCGATCTTCTTGAAACTCTGGATACTGACAGAGGGCCACGAGACTTCGACCAGCGCGCAAAAATGGAGGCTCTAGACCCTTCCAGAGCCGAGATATCGGATGTCAAAGTTTTGACCCGAAAAAAAAACATAAGGGGTAACACTGTCGTTTTTGGCCGAAATTTTGACCCCCTCCGACCTTCTTGAAACTCTGGATTGTGACAGAGGGCCACGAGACTTCGACCAGCGCGCAAAAATGGAGGCTCTAGACCCTTCCAGAGCCGAGATATCGAATGTCAAAGTTTTGACCTGAAAAAAAAACATAAGGGGTAACACTGTCGTTTTTGGCCGAAATTTTGACCCCCTCCAATATTCTTGAAACTCTGGATTCTGACAGAGGGCCACGAGACTTCGACCAGCGCGCAAAAATGGAGGCTTTAGACCCTTCCAGAGCCGAGATATCGGATGTCAAAGTTTTGACCTGAAAAAAAAAACATAAGGGGTAACACTGTCGTTTTTGGCCGAAATTTTGACTCCCTCCGATCTTCTTGAAACTCTGGATTCTGACAGAAGGCCAAGAGACTTCGACCAGCGCGCAAAAATGGAGGCTCTAGACCCTTCCAGAGCCGAGATATCGGATGTCAAAGTTTTGACCTGAAAAAAAAAACATAAGGGGTAACACTGTCGTTTTTGGCCGAAATTTTGACCCCCTCCGATCTTCTTGAAACTCTGGATTCTGACAGAGGGCCACGAGACTTCGACCAGCGCGCAAAAATGGAGGCTTTAGACCCTTCCAGAGCCGAGATATCGGATGTCAAAGTTTTGACCTGAAAAAAAAAACATAAGGGGTAACACTGTCGTTTTTGGCCGAAATTTTGACCCCCTCCGATCTTCTTGAAACTCTGGATTCTGCTAGTGGGCTACGAGACTTCGACCATCGCGCAAAAATGGAGGCTCTAGACCCTTCCAGAGCCGAGATATCGGATGTCAAAGTTTTGACCCGAAAAAAAAACATAAGGGGTAACACTGTCGTTTTTGGCCGAAATTTTGACCCCCTCTGATCTTCTTGAAACTCTGGATTCTGACAGAGGGCCACGAGACTTCGACCAGCGCGCAAAAATGGAGGCTCTAGACCCTTCCAGAGCCGAGATATCGGATGTCAAAGTTTTGACCTGAAAAAAAAAACATAAGGGGTAACACTGTCGTTTTTGGCCGAAATTTTGACCCCCTCCGATCTTCTTGAAACTCTGGATTCTGACAGAAGGCCACGAGACTTCGACCAGCGCGCAAAAATGGAGGCTCTAGACCCTTCCAGAGCCGAGATATCGGATGTCAAAGTTTTGACCCGAAAAAAAAACATAAGGGGTAACACTGTCGTTTTTGGCCGAAATTTTGACCCCCTCCGATCTTTTTGAAACTCTGGATTCTGACAGAGGGCCACGAGACTTCGACCAGCGCGCAAAAATGGAGGCTCTAGACCCTTCCAGAGCCGAGATATCGGATGTCAAGGTTTTGGCCTGAAAAAAAAAACATAAGGGGTAACACTGTCGTTTTTGGCCGAAATTTTGACCCCCTCCGATCTTCTTGAAACTCTGGATTCTGACAGAGGGCCACGAGACTTCGACCAGCGCGCAAAAATGGAGGCTCTAGACCCTTCCAGAGCCGAGATATCGGATGTCAAAGTTTTGACCTGAAAAAAAAAACATAAGGGGTAACACTGTCGTTTTTTGGCCGAAATTTTGACCCCCTCCGATCTTCTTGAAACTCTGGATTCTGACAGAGGGCCACGAGACTTCGACCAGCGCGCAAAAATGGAGGCTCTAGACCCTTCCAGAGCCGAGATATCGGATGTCAAAGTTTTGACCTGAAAAAAAAACATAAGGGGTAACACTGTCGTTTTTGGCCGAAATTTTGACCCCCTCCGATCTTCTTGAAACTCTGGATTCTGACAGAGGGCCACGAGACTTAGACCAGCGCGCAAAAATGGAGGCTCTAGACCCTTCCAGAGCCGAGATATCGGATGTCAAAGTTTTGACCTGAAAAAAAAAACATAAGGGGTAACACTGTCGTTTTTGGCCGAAATTTTGACCCCCTCCGATCTTCTTGAAACTCTGGATTCTGACAGAAGGCCAAGAGACTTCGACCAGCGCGCAAAAATGGAGGCTCTAGACCCTTCCAGAGCTGAGATATCGGATGTCAAAGTTTTGACCCGAAAAAAAAACATAAGGGGTAACACTGTCGTTTTTGGCCGAAATTTTGACCCCCTCCGATCTTCTTGAAACTCTGGATTCTGACAGAGGGCCACGAGACTTCGACCAGCGCGCAAAAATTGAGGCTCTAGACCCTTCCAGAGCCGAGATATCGGATGTCAAGGTTTTGACCCAAAAAAAAAAAACATAAGGGGTAACACTGTCGTTTTTGGCCGAAATTTTGACCCCCTTCGATCTTCTTGAAACTCTGGATTCTGACAGAGGGCCACGAGACTTCGACCAGCGCGCAAAAATGGAGGCTCTAGACCCTTCCAGAGCCGAGATATCGGATGTCAAAGTTTTGACCTGAAAAAAAAAACATAAGGGGTAACACTGTCGTTTTTGGCCGAAATTTTGACCCCCTCCGATCTTCTTGAAACTCTGGATTCTGACAGAAGGCCAAGAGACTTCGACCAGCGCGCAAAAATGGAGGCTCTAGACCCTTCCAGAGCTGAGATATCGGATGTCAAAGTTTTGACCCGAAAAAAAAACATAAGGGGTAACACTGTCGTTTTTGGCCGAAATTTTGACCCCCTCCGATCTTCTTGAAACTCTGGATTCTGACAGAGGGCCACGAGACTTCGACCAGCGCGCAAAAATTGAGGCTCTAGACCCTTCCAGAGCCGAGATATCGGATGTCAAGGTTTTGACCCAAAAAAAAAAAACATAAGGGGTAACACTGTCGTTTTTGGCCGAAATTTTGACCCCCTTCGATCTTCTTGAAACTCTGGATTCTGACAGAGGGCCACGAGACTTCGACCAGCGCGCAAAAATGGAGGCTCTAGACCCTTCCAGAGCCGAGATATCGGATGTCAAAGTTTTGACCTGAAAAAAAAAAAACATAAGGGGTAACACTGTCGTTTTTGGCCGAAATTTTGACCCCCTCCGATCTTCTTGAAACTCTGGATTCTGACAGAGGGCCACGAGACTTCGACCAGCGCGCAAAAATGGAGGCTCTAGACCCTTCCAGAGCCGAGATATCGGATGTCAAAGTTTTGACCCGAAAAAAAAAACATAAGGGGTAACACTGTCGTTTTTGGCCGAAATTTTGACCCCCTCCGATCTTCTTGAAACTCTGGATTCTGACAGAGGGCCACGAGACTTCGACCAGCGGGCAAAAATGGAGGCTCTAGACCCTTCCAGAGCCGAGATATCGGATGTCAAAGTTTTGACCTGAAAAAAAAACATAAGGGGTAACACTGTCGTTTTTGGCCGAAATTTTGACCCCCTCCGATCTTCTTGAAACTCTGGATTCTGACAGAGGGCCACGAGACTTCGACCAGCGCGCAAAAATGGAGGCTCTAGACCCTTCCAGAGCCGAGATATCGGATGTCAAAGTTTTGACCTGAAAAAAAAAACCATAAGGGGTAACACTGTCGTTTTTGGCCGAAATTTTGACCCCCTCCGATCTTCTTGAAACTCTGGATTCTGACAGAGGGCCACGAGACTTCGACCAGCGCGCAAAAATGGAGGCTCTAGACCCTTCCAGAGCCGAGATATCGGATGTCAAAGTTTTGACCTGAAAAAAAAAACATAAGGGGTAACACTGTCGTTTTTGGCCGAAATTTTGACCCCCTCCGATCTTCTTGAAACTCTGGATTCTGACAGAGGGCCACGAGACTTCGACCAGCGCGCAAAAATGGAGGCTCTAGACCCTTCCAGAGCCGAGATATCGGATGTCAAAGTTTTGACCTGAAAAAAAAAACATAAGGGGTAACACTGTCGTTTTTGGCCGAAATTTTGACCCCCTCCGATCTTCTTGAAACTCTGGATTCTGACAGAGGGCCACGAGACTTCGACCAGCGCGCAAAAATGGAGGCTTTAGACCCTTCCAGAGCCGAGATATCGGATGTCAAAGTTTTGACCTGAAAAAAAAAAACATAAGGGGTAACACTGTCGTTTTTGGCCGAAATTTTGACCCCCTCCGATCTTCTTGAAACTCTGGATTCTGACAGTGGGCTACGAGACTTCGACCATCGCGCAAAAATGGAGGCTCTAGACCCTTCCAGAGCCGAGATATCGGATGTCAAAGTTTTGACCCGAAAAAAAAACATAAGGGGTAACACTGTCGTTTTTGGCCGAAATTTTGACCCCCTCTGATCTTCTTGAAACTCTGGATTCTGACAGAGGGCCACGAGACTTCGACCAGCGCGCAAAAATGGAGGCTCTAGACCCTTCCAGAGCCGAGATATCGGATGTCAAAGTTTTGACCTGAAAAAAAAACATAAGGGGTAACACTGTCGTTTTTGGCCGAAATTTTGACCCCCTCCGATCTTCTTGAAACTCTGGATTCTGACAGAAGGCCACGAGACTTCGACCAGCGCGCAAAAATGGAGGCTCTAGACCCTTCCAGAGCCGAGATATCGGATGTCAAAGTTTTGACCCGAAAAAAAAACATAAGGGGTAACACTGTCGTTTTTGGCCGAAATTTTGACCCCCTCCGATCTTTTTGAAACTCTGGATTCTGACAGAGGGCCACGAGACTTCGACCAGCGCGCAAAAATGGAGGCTCTAGACCCTTCCAGAGCCGAGATATCGGATGTCAAGTTTTTGGCCTGAAAAAAAAAAACATAAGGGGTAACTGTCGTTTTTGGCCGAAATTTTGACCCCCTCCGATCTTCTTGAAACTCTGGATTCTGACAGAGGGCCACGAGACTTCGACCAGCGCGCAAAAATGGAGGCTCTAGACCCTTCCAGAGCCGAGATATCGGATGTCAAAGTTTTGACCTGAAAAAAAAAACATAAGGGGTAACACTGTCGTTTTTGGCCGAAATTTTGACCCCCTCCGATCTTCTTGAAACTCTGGATTCTGACAGAGGGCCACGAGACTTCGACCAGCGCGCAAAAATGGAGGCTCTAGACCCTTCCAGAGCCGAGATATCGGATGTCAAAGTTTTGACCTGAAAAAAAAACATAAGGGGTAACACTGTCGTTTTTGGCCGAAATTTTGACCCCCTCCGATCTTCTTGAAACTCTGGATTCTGATAGAGGGCCACGAGAATTCGACCAGCGCGCAAAAATGGAGGCTCTAGACCCTTCCAGAGCCGAGATATCGGATGTCAAAGTTTTGACCTGAAAAAAAAAACATAAGGGGTAACACTGTCGTTTTTGGCCGAAATTTTGACCCCCTCCGATCTTCTTGAAACTCTGGATTCTGACAGAGGGCCACGAGACTTCGACCAGCGAGCAAAAATGGAGGCTCTAGACCCTTCCAGAGCCGAGATATCGGATGTCAAAGTTTTGACATGAAAAAAAAAACATAAGGGGTAACACTGTCGTTTTTGGCCGAAATTTTGACCCCCTCCGATCTTCTTGAAACTCTGGATTCTGACAGAGGGCCACGAGACTTCGACCAGCGCGCAAAAATGGAGGCTCTAGACCCTTCCAGAGCCGAGATATCGGATGTCAAAGTTTTGACCTGAAAAAAAAACATAAGGGGTAACACTGTCGTTTTTGGCCGAAATTTTGACCCCCTCCGATCTTCTTGAAACTCTGGATTCTGACAGAGGGCCACGAGACTTCGACCAGCGCGCAAAAATGGAGGCTCTAGACCCTTCCAGAGCCGAGATATCGGATGTCAAAGTTTTGACCTGAAAAAAAAACCATAAGGGGTAACACTGTCGTTTTTGGCCGAAATTTTGACCCCCTCCGATCTTCTTGAAACTCTGGATTCTGACAGAGGGCCACGAGACTTCGACCAGCGCGCAAAAATGGAGGCTCTAGACCCTTCCAGAGCCGAGATATCGGATGTCAAAGTTTTGACCTGAAAAAAAAAAACATAAGGGGTAACACTGTCGTTTTTGGCCGAAATTTTGACCCCCTCCGATCTTCTTGAAACTCTGGATTCTGACAGAAGGCCACGAGACTTCGACCAGCGCGCAAAAATGGAGGCTCTAGACCCTTCCAGAGCCGAGATATCGGATGTCAAAGTTTTGACCCAAAAAAAAAAAACATAAGGGGTAACACTGTCGTTTTTGGCCGAAATTTTGACCCCCTCCGATCTTCTTGAAACTCTGGATTCTGACAGAGGGCCACGAGACTTCGACCAGCGCGCAAAAATGGAGGCTCTAGACCCTTCCAGAGCCGAGATATCGGATGTCAAAGTTTTGACCTGAAAAAAAAAAAACATAAGGGGTAACACTGTCGTTTTTGGCCGAAATTTTGACCCCCTCCGATCTTCTTGAAACTCTGGATTCTGACAGAGGGCCACGAGACTTCGACCAGCGCGCAAAAATGGAGGCTCTAGACCCTTCCAGAGCCGAGATATCGGATGTCAAAGTTTTGACCTGAAAAAAAAAAAACATAAGGGGTAACACTGTCGTTTTTGGCCGAAATTTTGACCCCCTCCGATCTTCTTGAAACTCTGGATTCTGACAGAGGGCCATGAGACTTCGACCAGCGAGCAAAAATGGAGGCTCTAGACCCTTCCAGAGCCGAGATATCGGATGTCAAAGTTTTGACATGAAAAAAAAAAAACATAAGGGGTAACACTGTCGTTTTTGGCCGAAATTTTGACCCCCTCCGATCTTCTTGAAACTCTGGATTCTGACAGAGGGCCACGAGACTTCGACCAGCGCGCAAAAATGGAGGCTCTAGACCCTTCCAGAGCCGAGATATCGGATGTCAAAGTTTTGACCTGAAAAAAAAACATAAGGGGTAACACTGTCGTTTTTGGCCGAAATTTTGACCCCCTCCGATCTTCTTGAAACTCTGGATTCTGACAGAAGGCCAAGAGACTTCGACCAGCGCGCAAAAATGGAGGCTCTAGACCCTTCTAGAGCAGAGATATCGGATGTCAAAGTTTTGACCCGAAAAAAAAACATAAGGGGTAACACTGTCGTTTTTGGCCGAAATTTTGACCCCCTCCGATCTTCTTGAAACTCTGGATTCTGACAGAGGGCCACGAGACTACGACCAGCGCGCAAAAATGGAGGCTCTAGACCCTTCCAGAGCCGAGATATCGGATGTCAAGGTTTTTACCTGAAAAAAAACATAAGGGGTAACACTGTCGTTTTTGACCGAAATTTTGACCCCCTCCGATCTTCTTGAAACTCTGGATTCTGACAGAGGGCCACGAGACTTCGACCAGCGCGCAAAAATGGAGGCTCTAGACCCTTCCAGAGCCGAGATATCGGATGTCAAAGTTTTGACCTGAAAAAAAAAACATAAGGGGTAACACTGTCGTTTTTGGCCGAAATTTTGACCCCCTCCGATCTTCTTGAAACTCTGGATTCTGACAGAGGGCCACGAGGCTTCGACCAGCGAGCAAAAATGGAGGCTCTAGACCCTTCCAGAGCCGAGATATCGGATGTCAAAGTTTTGACATGAAAAAAAAAAAACATAAGGGGTAACACTGTCGTTTTTGGCCGAAATTTTGACCCCCTCCGATCTTCTTGAAACTCTGGATTCTGACAGAGGGCCACGAGACTTCGACCAGCGCGCAAAAATGGAGGCTCTAGACCCTTCCAGAGCCGAGATATAGGATGTCAAAGTTTTGACCTGAAAAAAAAAACATAAGGGGTAACACTGTCGTTTTTGGCCGAAATTGTGACCCCCTCCGATCTTCTTGAAACTCTGGATTCTGACAGAGGGCCACGAGACTTCGACCAGCACGCAAAAATGGAGGCTCTAGACCCTTCCAGAGCCGAGATATCGGATGTCAAAGTTTTGACCCGAAAAAAAAAACATAAGGGGTAACACTGTCGTTTTTGGCCGAAATTTTGACCCCCTCCGATCTTCTTGAAACTCTGGATACTGACAGAGGGCCACGAGACTTCGACCAGCGCGCAAAAATGGAGGCTCTAGACCCTTCCAGAGCCGAGATATCGGATGTCAAAGTTTTGACCCGAAAAAAAAACATAAGGGGTAACACTGTCGTTTTTGGCCGAAATTTTGACCCCCTCCGACCTTCTTGAAACTCTGGATTGTGACAGAGGGCCACGAGACTTCGACCAGCGCGCAAAAATGGAGGCTCTAGACCCTTCCAGAGCCGAGATATCGAATGTCAAAGTTTTGACCTGAAAAAAAAACATAAGGGGTAACACTGTCGTTTTTGGCCGAAATTTTGACCCCCTCCAATATTCTTGAAACTCTGGATTCTGACAGAGGGCCACGAGACTTCGACCAGCGCGCAAAAATGGAGGCTTTAGACCCTTCCAGAGCCGAGATATCGGATGTCAAAGTTTTGACCTGAAAAAAAAAACATAAGGGGTAACACTGTCGTTTTTGGCCGAAATTTTGACTCCCTCCGATCTTCTTGAAACTCTGGATTCTGACAGAAGGCCAAGAGACTTCGACCAGCGCGCAAAAATGGAGGCTCTAGACCCTTCCAGAGCCGAGATATCGGATGTCAAAGTTTTGACCCGAAAAAAAAACATAAGGGGTAACACTGTCGTTTTTGGCCGAAATTTTGACCCCCTCCGATCTTATTGAAACTCTGGATTCTGACAGAGGGCCACGAGACTTCGACCAGCGCGCAAAAATGGAGGCTCTAGACCCTTCCAGAGCCGAGATATCGGATGTCAAAGTTTTGACCTGAAAAAAAAAACATAAGGGGTAACACTGTCGTTTTTGGCCGAAATTTTGACCCCCTCCGATCTTCTTGAAACTCTGGATTCTGACAGAGGGCCACGAGACTTCGACCAGCGCGCAAAAATGGAGGCTCTAGACCCTTCCAGAGCCGAGATATCGGATGTCAAAGTTTTGACCCGAAAAAAAAACATAAGGGGTAACACTGTCATTTTTGGCCGAAATTTTGACCCCCTCCGATCTTCTTGAAACTCTGGATTCTGACAGAGGGCCACGAGACTTCGACCAGCGCGCAAAAATGGAGGCTCTAGACCCTTCCAGAGCCGAGATATCGGATGTCAAAGTTTTGACCTGAAAAAAAAAACATAAGGGGTAACACTGTCGTTTTTGGCCGAAATTTTGACCCCCTCCGATCTTCTTGAAACTCTGGATTCTGACAGAGGGCCACGAGACTTCGACCAGCGCGCAAAAATGGAGGCTCTAGACCCTTCCAGAGCCGAGATATCGGATGTCAAAGTTTTGACCTGAAAAAAAAAAACATAAGGGGTAACACTGTCGTTTTTGGCCGAAATTTTGACCCCCTCCGATCTTCTTGAAACTCTGGATTCTGACAGAGGGCCACGAGACTTCGACCAGCGCGCAAAAATGGAGGCTCTAGACCCTTCCAGAGCCGAGATATCGGATGTCAAAGTTTTGACCCAAAAAAAAAAACATAAGGGGTAACACTGTCGTTTTTGGCCGAAATTTTGACCCCCTCCGACCTTCTTGAAACTCTGGATTGTGACAGAGGGCCACGAGACTTTGACCAGCGCGCAAAAATGGAGGTTCTAGACCCTTCCAGAGCCGAGATATCGGATGTCAAAGTTTTGACCTGAAAAAAAAACATAAGGGGTAACACTGTCGTTTTTGGCCGAAATTTTGACCCCCTCCGATCTTCTTGAAACTCTGGATTCTGACAGAGGGCCACGAGACTTCGACCAGCGCGCAAAAATGGAGGCTCTAGACCCTTCCAGAGCCGAGATATCGGATGTCAAAGTTTTGACCTGAAAAAAAAAACATAAGGGGTAACACTGTCGTTTTTGGCCGAAATTTTGACCCCCTCCGATCTTCTTGAAACTCTGGATTCTGACAGAAGGCCAAGAGACTTCGACCAGCGTGCAAAAATGGAGGTTCTAGACCCTTCCAGAGCCGAGATATCGGATGTCAAAGTTTTGACCTGAAAAAAAAACATAAGGGGTAACACTGTCGTTTTTGGCCGAAATTTTGACCCCCTCCGATCTTCTTGAAACTCTGGATTCTGACAGAGGGCCACGAGACTTCGACCAGAGCGCAAAAATGGAGGCTCTAGACCCTTCCAGAGCCGAGATATCGGATGTCAAGGTTTTGACCTGAAAAAAAAAACATAAGGGGTAACACTGTCGATTTTGGCCGAAATTTTGACCCCCTCCGATCTTCTTGAAACTCTGGATACTGACAGAGGGCCACGAGACTTCGACCAGCGCGCAAAAATGGAGGCTCTAGACCATTCCAGAGCCGAGATATCGGATGTCAAAGTTTTGACCTGAAAAAAAAAAACATAAGGGGTAACACTGTCGTTTTTGGCCGAAATTTTGACCCCCTCCGATCTTCTTGAAACTCTGGATTCTGACAGAGGGCCACGAGACTTCGACCAGCGCGCAAAAATGGAGGCTCTAGACCCTTCCAGAGCCGAGATATCGGATGTCAAAGTTTTGACCCGAAAAAAAAACATAAGGGGTAACACTGTCGTTTTTGGCCGAAATTTTGACCCCCTCCGATCTTCTTGAAACTCTGGATTCTGACAGAGGGCCATGAGACTTCGACCAGCGCGCAAAAATGGAGGCTCTAGACCCTTCCAGAGCCGAGATATCGGATGTCAAAGTTTTGACCTGAAAAAAAAACATAAGGGGTAACACTGTCGTTTTTGGCCGAAATTTTGACCCCCTCCGATCTTCTTGAAACTCTGGATTCTGACAGAGGGCCACGAGACTTCGACCAGCGCGCAAAAATGGAGGCTCTAGACCATTCCAGAGCCGAGATATCGGATGTCAAAGTTTTGACCTGAAAAAAAAAAAACATAAGGGGTAACACTGTCGTTTTTGGCCGAAATTTTGACCCCCTCCGATCTTCTTGAAACTCTGGATTCTGACAGAGGGCCACGAGACTTCGACCAGCGCGCAAAAATGGAGGCTCTAGACCCTTCCAGAGCCGAGATATCGGATGTCAAAGTTTTGACCTGAAAAAAAAACATAAGGGGTAACACTGTCGTTTTTGGCCGAAATTTTGACCCCCTCCGATCTTCTTGAAACTCTGGATTCTGACAGAGGGCCACGAGAATTCGACCAGCGCGCAAAAATGGAGGCTCTAGACCCTTCCAGAGCCGAGATATCGGATGTCAAAGTTTTGACCTGAAAAAAAAAACATAAGGGGTAACACTGTCGTTTTTGGCCGAAATTTTGACCCCCTCCGATCTTCTTGAAACTCTGGATTCTGACAGAGGGCCACGAGACTTCGACCAGCGCGCAAAAATGGAGGCTCTAGACCCTTCCAGAGCCGAGATATCGGATGTCAAAGTTTTGACCTGAAAAAAAAAACATAAGGGGTAACACTGTCGTTTTTGGCCGAAATTTTGACCCCCTCCGATCTTCTTGAAACTCTGGATTCTGACAGAGGGCCACGAGACTTCGACCAGCACGCAAAAATGGAGGCTCTAGACCCTTCCAGAGCCGAGATATCGGATGTCAAAGTTTTGACCTGAAAAAAAAAAAACATAAGGGGTAACACTGTCGTTTTTGGCCGAAATTTTGACCCCCTCCGATCTTCTTGAAACTCTGGATTCTGACAGAGGGCCACGAGACTTCGACCAGCGCGCAAAAATGGAGGCTCTAGACCCTTCCAGAGCCGAGATATCGGATGTCAAAGTTTTGACCTGAAAAAAAAAAACATAAGGGGTAACACTGTCGTTTTTGGCCGAAATTTTGACCCCCTCCGATCTTCTTGAAACTCTGGATTCTGACAGAGGGCCACGAGACTTCGACCAGCGCGCAAAAATGGAGGCTCTAGACCCTTCCAGAGCCGAGATATCGGATGTCAAAGTTTTGACCTGAAAAAAAAACATAAGGGGTAACACTGTCGTTTTTGGCCGAAATTTTGACCCCCTCCGATCTTCTTGAAACTCTGGATTCTGACAGAGGGCCACGAGACTTCGACCAGCGCGCAAAAATGGAGGCTCTAGACCCTTCCAGAGCCGAGATATCGGATGTCAAAGTTTTGACCTGAAAAAAAAAACATAAGGGGTAACACTGTCGTTTTTGGCCGAAATTTTGACCCCCTCCGATCTTCTTGAAACTCTGGATTCTGACAGAGGGCCACGAGACTTCGACCAGCGCGCAAAAATGGAGGCTCTAGACCCTTCCAGAGCCGAGATATCGGATGTCAAAGTTTTGACCTGAAAAAAAAAACATAAGGGGTAACACTGTCGTTTTTGGCCGAAATTTTGACCCCCTCCGATCTTCTTGAAACTCTGGATTCTGACAGAGGGCCACGAGACTTCGACCAGCGCGCAAAAATGGAGGCTCTAGACCCTTCCAGAGCCGAGATATCGGATGTCAAAGTTTTGACCTGAAAAAAAAACATAAGGGGTAACACTGTCGTTTTTGGCCGAAATTTTGACCCCCTCCGATCTTCTTGAAACTCTGGATTCTGACAGAGGGCCACGAGACTTCGACCAGCACGCAAAAATGGAGGCTCTAGACCCTTCCAGAGCCGAGATATCGGATGTCAAAGTTTTGACCCGAAAAAAAAACATAAGGGGTAACACTGTCGTTTTTGGCCGAAATTTTGACCCCCTCCGATCTTCTTGAAACTCTGGATTCTGACAGAGGGCCACGAGACTTCGACCAGCGCGCAAAAATGGAGGCTCTAGACCCTTCCAGAGCCGAGATATCGGATGTCAAAGTTTTGACCTGAAAAAAAACATAAGGGGTAACACTGTCGTTTTTGGCCGAAATTTTGACCCCCTCCGATCTTCTTGAAACTCTGGATTCTGACAGAGGGCCACGAGACTTCGACCAGCGCGCAAAAATGGAGGCTCTAGACCCTTCCAGAGCCGAGATATCGGATGTCAAAGTTTTGACCCGAAAAAAAAACATAAGGGGTAACACTGTCGTTTTTGGCCGAAATTTTGACCCCCTCCGACCTTCTTGAAACTCTGGATTGTGACAGAGGGCCACGAGACTTCGACCAGCGCGCAAAAATGGAGGCTCTAGACCCTTCCAGAGCCGAGATATCGAATGTCAAAGTTTTGACCTGAAAAAAAAACATAAGGGGTAACACTGTCGTTTTTGGCCAAAATTTTGACCCCCTCCAATATTCTTGAAACTCTGGATTCTGACAGAGGGCCACGAGACTTCGACCAGCGCGCAAAAATGGAGGCTTTAGACCCTTCCAGAGCCGAGATATCGGATGTCAAAGTTTTGACCTGAAAAAAAAAAACATAAGGGGTAACACTGTCGTTTTTGGCCGAAATTTTGACCCCCTCCGATCTTCTTGAAACTCTGGATTCTGACAGAAGGCCAAGAGACTTCGACCAGCGCGCAAAAATGGAGGCTCTAGACCCTTCCAGAGCCGAGATATCGGATGTCAAAGTTTTGACCCGAAAAAAAAACATAAGGGGTAACACTGTCGTTTTTGGCCGAAATTTTGACCCCCTCCGATCTTCTTGAAACTCTGGATTCTGACAGAGGGCCACGAGACTTCGACCAGCGCGCAAAAATGGAGGCTCTAGACCCTTCCAGAGCCGAGATATCGGATGTCAAAGTTTTGACCTGAAAAAAAAAAAACATAAGGGGTAACACTGTCGTTTTTGGCCGAAATTTTGACCCCCTCCGATCTTCTTGAAACTCTGGATTCTGACAGAGGGCCACGAGACTTCGACCAGCGCGCAAAAATGGAGGCTCTAGACCCTTCCAGAGCCGAGATATCGGATGTCAAAGTTTTGACCCGAAAAAAAAAAACATAAGGGGTAACACTGTCGTTTTTGGCCGAAATTTTGACCCCCTCCGATCTTCTTGAAACTCTGGATTCTGACAGAGGGCCACGAGACTTCGACCAGCGCGCAAAAATGGAGGCTCTAGACCCTTCCAGAGCCGAGATATCGGATGTCAAAGTTTTGACCTGAAAAAAAAAACATAAGGGGTAACACTGTCGTTTTTGGCCGAAATTTTGACCCCCTCCGATCTTCTTGAAACTCTGGATTCTGACAGAGGGCCACGAGACTTCGACCAGCACGCAAAAATGGAGGCTCTAGACCCTTCCAGAGCCGAGATATCGGATGTCAAAGTTTTGACCCGAAAAAAAAACATAAGGGGTAACACTGTCGTTTTTGGCCGAAATTTTGACCCCCTCCGATCTTCTTGAAACTCTGGATTCTGACAGAGGGCCACGAGACTTCGACCAGCGCGCAAAAATGGAGGCTCTAGACCCTTCCAGAGCCGAGATATCGGATGTCAAAGTTTTGACCTGAAAAAAAACATAAGGGGTAACACTGTCGTTTTTGGCCGAAATTTTGACCCCCTCCGATCTTCTTGAAACTCTGGATACTGACAGAGGGCCACCAGACTTCGACCAGCGCGCAAAAATGGAGGCTCTAGACCCTTCCAGAGCCGAGATATCGGATGTCAAAGTTTTGACCCGAAAAAAAAACATAAGGGGTAACACTGTCGTTTTTGGCCGAAATTTTGACCCCCTCCGACCTTCTTGAAACTCTGGATTGTGACAGAGGGCCACGAGACTTCGACCAGCGCGCAAAAATGGAGGCTCTAGACCCTTCCAGAGCCGAGATATCGAATGTCAAAGTTTTGACCTGAAAAAAAAACATAAGGGGTAACACTGTCGTTTTTGGCCAAAATTTTGACCCCCTCCAATATTCTTGAAACTCTGGATTCTGACAGAGGGCCACGAGACTTCGACCAGCGCGCAAAAATGGAGGCTTTAGACCCTTCCAGAGCCGAGATATCGGATGTCAAAGTTTTGACCTGAAAAAAAAAAACATAAGGGGTAACACTGTCGTTTTTGGCCGAAATTTTGACCCCCTCCGATCTTCTTGAAACTCTGGATTCTGACAGAAGGCCAAGAGACTTCGACCAGCGCGCAAAAATGGAGGCTCTAGACCCTTCCAGAGCCGAGATATCGGATGTCAAAGTTTTGACCCGAAAAAAAAACATAAGGGGTAACACTGTCGTTTTTGGCCGAAATTTTGACCCCCTCCGATCTTCTTGAAACTCTGGATTCTGACAGAGGGCCACGAGACTTCGACCAGCGCGCAAAAATGGAGGCTCTAGACCCTTCCAGAGCCGAGATATCGGATGTCAAGGTTTTGACCTGAAAAAAAAAACATAAGGGGTAACACTGTCGATTTTGGCCGAAATTTTGACCCCCTCCGATCTTCTTGAAACTCTGGATTCTGACAGAGGGCCACGAGACTTCGACCAGCGCGCAAAAATGGAGGCTCTAGACCATTCCAGAGCCGAGATATCGGATGTCAAAGTTTTGACCTGAAAAAAAAAAAAACATAAGGGGTAACACTGTCGTTTTTGGCCGAAATTTTGACCCCCTCCGATCTTCTTGAAACTCTGGATTCTGACAGAGGGCCACGAGACTTCGACCAGCGCGCAAAAATGGAGGCTCTAGACCCTTCCAGAGCCGAGATATCGGATGTCAAAGTTTTGACCTAAAAAAAAAACATAAGGGGTAACACTGTCATTTTTGGCCGAAATTTTGACCCCCTCCGATCTTCTTGAAACTATGGATTCTGACAGAGGGCCACTAGACTCCGACCAGCGCGCAAAAATGGAGGCTCTAGACCCTTCCAGAGCCGAGATATCGGATGTCAAAGTTTTGACCTGAAAAAAAAAACATAAGGGGTAACACTGTCGTTTTTGGCCGAAATTTTGACCCCCTCCGATCTTCTTGAAACTCTGGATTCTGACGGAGGGCCACGAGAATTCAACCAGCACGCAAAAATGGAGGCTCTAGACCCTTCCAGAGCCGAGATATCGGATGTCAAAGTTTTGACCCGAAAAAAAAAACATAAGGGGTAACACTGTCGTTTTTGGCCGAAATTTTGACCCCCTCCGATCTTCTTGAAACTCTGGATTCTGACAGAGGGCCACGAGACTTCGACCAGCGCGCAAAAATGGAGGCTCTAGACCCTTCCAGAGCCGAGACATCGGATGTCAAGGTTTTGGCCTGAAAAAAAAAAACATAAGGGGTAACACTGTCGTTTTTGGCCGAAATTTTGACCCCCTCCGATCTTCTTGAAACTCTGGATTCTGACAGAGGGCCACGAGACTTCGACCAGCGCGCAAAAATGGAGGCTCTAGACCCTTCCAGAGCCGAGATATCGGATGTCAAAGTTTTGACCTGAAAAAAAAAAACATAAGGGGTAACACTGTCGTTTTTGGCCGAAATTTTGACCCCCTCCGATCTTCTTGAAACTCTGGATTCTGACAGAGGGCCACGAGACTTCGACCAGCGCGCAAAAATGGAGGCTCTAGACCCTTCCAGAGCCGAGATATCGGATGTCAAAGTTTTGACCCGAAAAAAAAACATAAGGGGTAACACTGTCATTTTTGGCCGAAATTTTGACCCCCTCCGATCTTCTTGAAACTCTGGATTCTGACAGAGGGCCACGAGACTTCGACCAGCGCGCAAAAATGGAGGCTCTAGACCCTTCCAGAGCCGAGATATCGGATGTCAAAGTTTTGACCCGAAAAAAAAAACATAAGGGGTAACACTGTCGTTTTTGGCCGAAATTTTGACCCCCTCCGATCTTCTTGAAACTCTGGATTCTGACAGAAGGCCAAGAGACTTCGACCAGCGCGCAAAAATGGAGGCTCTAGACCCTTCTAGAGCCGAGATGTCGGATGTCAAAGTTTTGACCCGAAAAAAAAAAACATAAGGGGTAACACTGTCGTTTTTGGCCGAAATTTTGACCCCCTCCGATCTTCTTGAAACTCTGGATTCTGACAGAGGGCCACGAGACTTCGACCAGCGCGCAAAAATGGAGGCTCTAGACCCTTCCAGAGCCGAGATATCGGATGTCAAAGTTTTGACCCGAAAAAAAAAAACATAAGGGGTAACACTGTCGTTTTTGGCCGAAATTTTGACCCCCTCCGATCTTCTTGAAACTCTGGATTCTGACAGAGGGCCACGAGACTTCGACCAGCGCGCAAAAATGGAGGCTCTAGACCCTTCCAGAGCCGAGATATCGGAAGTCAAAGTTTTGACCTGAAAAAAAAACATAAAGGGTAACACTGTCGTTTTTGGCCGAAATTTTGACCCCCTCCGATCTTCTTGAAACTCTGGATTCTGACAGAAGGCCAAGAGACTTCGACCAGCGCGCAAAAATGGAGGCTCTAGACCCTTCTAGAGCCGAGATGTCGGATGTCAAAGTTTTGACCCGAAAAAAAAACATAAGGGGTAACACTGTCGTTTTTGGCCGAAATTTTGACCCCCTCCGATCTTCTTGAAACTCTGGATTCTGACAGAGGGCCACGAGACTTCGACCAGCGCGCAAAAATGGAGGCTCTAGACCCTTCCAGAGCCGAGATATCGGATGTCAAAGTTTTGACCCGAAAAAAAAAAAACATAAGGGGTAACACTGTCGTTTTTGGCCGAAATTTTGACCCCCTCCGATCTTCTTGAAACTCTGGATTCTGACAGAGGGCCACGAGACTTCGACCAGCGCGCAAAAATGGAGGCTCTAGACCCTTCCAGAGCCGAGATATCGGAAGTCAAAGTTTTGACCTGAAAAAAAAACATAAAGGGTAACACTGTCGTTTTTGGCCGAAATTTTGACGCCCTCCGATCTTCTTGAAACTCTGGATTCTGACAGAAGGCCAAGAGACTTCGACCAGCGCGCAAAAATGGAGGCTCTAGACCCTTCTAGAGCCGAGATATCGGATGTCAAAGTTTTGACCCGAAAAAAAAACATAAGGGGTAACACTGTCGTTTTTGGCCGAAATTTTGACCCCCTCCGATCTTCTTGAAACTCTGGATTCTGACAGAGGGCCACGAGACTTCGACCAGCGCGCAAAAATGGAGGCTCTAGACCCTTCCAGAGCCGAGATATCGGATGTCAAAGTTTTGACCCGAAAAAAAAAAACATAAGGGGTAACACTGTCATTTTTGGCCGAAATTTTGACCCCCTCCGATCTTCTTGAAACTCTGGATTCTGACAGAGGGCCACGAGACTTCGACCAGCGCGCAAAAATGGAGGCTCTAGACCCTTCCAGAGCCGAGATATCGGATGTCAAAGTTTTGACCTGAAAAAAAAACATAAGGGGTAACACTGTCGTTTTTGGCCGAAATTTTGACCCCCTCCGATCTTCTTGAAACTCTGGATTCTGACAGAGGGCCACGAGACTTCGATCAGCGCGCAAAAATGGAGGCTCTAGACCCTTCCAGAGCCGAGATATCGGATGTCAAAGTTTTGACCTGAAAAAAAAAAACATAAGGGGTAACACTGTCGTTTTTGGCCGAAATGTTGACCCCCTCCGATCTTCTTGAAACTCTGGATTCTGACAGAGGGCCACGAGACTTAGACCAGGGCGCAAAAATGGAGGCTCTAGACCCTTCCAGAGCCGAGATATCGGATGTCAAAGTTTTGACCCGAAAAAAAACATAAGGGGTAACACTGTCGTTTTTGGCCGAAATTTTGACCCCCTCCGATCTTCTTGAAACTCTGGATTCTGACAGAGGGCCACGAGACTTCGACCAGCGCGCAAAAATGGAGGCTCTAGACCCTTCCAGAGCCGAGATATCGGATGTCAAAGTTTTGACCCGAAAAAAAAAACATAAGGGGTAACACTGTCGTTTTTGGCCGAAATTTTGACCCCCTCCGATCTTCTTGAAACTCTGGATTCTGACAGAGGGCCACGAGACTTCGACCAGCGCGCAAAAATGGAGGCTCTAGACCCTTCCAGAGCCGAGATATCGGATGTCAAAGTTTTGACCTGAAAAAAAAACATAAGGGGTAACACTGTCGTTTTTGGCCGAAATTTTGACCCCCTCCGATCTTCTTGAAACTCTGGATTCTGACAGAAGGCCAAGAGACTTCGACCAGCGCGCAAAAATGGAGGCTCTAGACCCTTCTAGAGCCGAGATATCGGATGTCAAAGTTTTGACCCGAAAAAAAAACATAAGGGGTAACACTGTCGTTTTTGGCCGAAATTTTGACCCCCTCCGATCTTCTTGAAACTCTGGATTCTGACAGAGGGCCACGAGACTACGACCAGCGCGCAAAAATGGAGGCTCTAGACCCTTCCAGAGCCGAGATATCGGATGTCAAGGTTTTGACCTGAAAAAAAAAACATAAGGGGTAACACTGTCGTTTTTGGCCGAAATTTTGACCCCCTCCGATCTTCTTGAAACTCTAGATTCTGACAGAGGGCCACGAGACTTCGACCAGCGCGCAAAAATGGAGGCTCTAGACCCTTCCAGAGCCGAGATATCGGATGTCAAAGTTTTGACCTGAAAAAAAAAACATAAGGGGTAACACTGTCGTTTTTGACCGAAATTTTGACCCCCTCCGATCTTCTTGAAACTCTGGATTCTGACAGAGGGCCACGAGAATTCGACCAGCGCGCAAAAATGGAGGCTCTAGACCCTTCCAGAGCCGAGATATCGGATGTCAAAGTTTTGACCTGAAAAAAAAACATAAGGGGTAACACTGTCGTTTTTGGCCGAAATTTTGACCCCCTCCGATCTTCTTGAAACTCTGGATTCTGACAGAGGGCCACGAGACTTCGACCAGCGCGCAAAAATGGAGGCTCTAGACCCTTCCAGAGCCGAGATATCGGATGTCAAAGTTTTGACCTGAAAAAAAAAACATAAGGGGTAACACTGTCGTTTTTGGCCGAAATTTTGACCCCCTCCGATCTTCTTGAAACTCTGGATTCTGACATTCTGACAGAGGGCCACGAGACTTCGACCAGCGCGCAAAAATGGAGGCTCTAGACCCTTCCAGAGCCGAGATATCGGATGTCAAAGTTTTGACCTGAAAAAAAAAAAAACATAAGGGGTAACACTGTCGTTTTTGGACGAAATTTTGACCCCCTCCGATCTTCTTGAAACTCTGAGCTGAGATATTGAAGCTCAAAATTTTGACCAGAAAAAAAAATGACAGTGTTACCCCTTATGTTTTTTTGTCGGGGGGTGAAAAATCAAGTGTCTCCAATCTTCTCAAAAGTCTGGATTTTGATAGAGGGCCACGAGACATGGAACTGGTTGCAAAAATAGACCTTTCTCACAACTTCCGTATTTGTGAGCGGAAATACGCAATTGTCGTGGTAATCTTCTTCCGCTCCATTCATAACAGATAGCGCCGCAGGCAACTTGTAAGAGTTTGTTGCGTACCAATCTTTTTTGTTATTCCCGAAAGCAGCCATATCTGTCGTTTTCATTCCTTCCCTCGTTAGTTCCATGTCGATGAAGTTCGACGGAAATGGATTCAGGCGATCTGGCGGGATGTTATTGATCCTGTGATCTTCTGTACTTATCATGTCACCATTCACTAAGCCGTCATTGTTTATGCTTATTTTTTATGTTTTATGATGTGTGTATTTTGAAGTAACGTTAGTTCATGTTCAACTTTATTAAGATATTTGTATCCAGCGTAATGAAGACATAAAAATATACCTCACAATATAAAACAAGATAAATAATAACACACAACAGTGGGCTACATATAAATTTAAAATATTACCATATACCATTCTGAGTATTTAACAATCTGACTGTACAAGGGATAAATTAATATTTGAATAAATTGTTCTTCATCTTTGATCGTTCTATAGCAGGAGCAGTGCAAAAAATTCACTAACGTTACCTAAGAGGATAATTGTTGAATAAAACTGACAGACTTTTTTTCTGGTATTCACATCAAAATGCAGTTTATTGTAAATAATAGTCCCTAAATATTAATAACTTTCCACACACTTCACCTTCTTACCTTTAATGAACGTATATTGGGAAGAATGAGCTTCAGTTCTGAAATCAATAGTCATACATCAGCTGCAGACAAGCATCACCACAGCATTTTACAAAGTCATCAACAACTGGACCATGACACGTTTACAATTTCTCGAAGTTTTAAAGATTCTCTGATCAATTTTCTCTTCCATGGGTAGGTTTTTCTAATGTGTTGACAGTTGATGGGAACTCCGCTTCCACGGCGATTACGTATTTCCGGTTTTTGTGAAAAAAGTCTCAGTGAGGACTAGCCGTCATCAGGCTTGCAGTCCAGACTTAAACACAAGAGGGCAGCGCTTCAACTGGCGCTGTCAGAGGAAATGGCTGTGAAATTGCCTGGTTAACTTTCAGAACATGTTGTTCATCCTCTAAATGCATAAAACCAAGGGTCAATAACACCAAACAACACACAAGGTGTTATATTAATTAAGAGGTTTACAGCCCCGGTTTGTGATATCTGAGTCACTATTTTTACACACTATTTTTCAGGTGGTCATGAGTATAAAAAGCTTTCTAAATTATGTTGGTGCAGGATGATGTTTTAAGTTATGTGGCTGTTTTAGATTACTTTTGACGTTCTCCATTGTGTTTTAAAGCAGCAAATTTTCAATATCTTACAGCCAAAAAGTGCCCGCACACTCAGTTCACTTGGACCTGGCTGTGATTACAAGAGGTAAAAACGAGATAAATGCTGTTAATTTTCTCACGCAAACCGCTCGTTTCGTGTCTTAGGCCATCAATGTGCACTTACATTCACGAGTCATTAAATCATACGCCAAGAGTTTCCAGATGCTGGAGGCAGCTACGTAGGGTTTAGACCTCCCCTTTTATCCCCAAGGATACATGGCTTGCGATGGCCTCTTCCATACTTGGTAGACAGTGTTTCAGGGACATTTAGTTTGTGGATCTCCTCCATGTAGGGAAGAGGGTCTCGGATTACCTTTTCAAAAAGGAGTGTCATCAAATTGATGACATAGCCTTGAAAAAAATAGATATTACGCATGTTGTTTATTAATTTGAAATTTGTATTTTATTGTGAAGAGTGATAAATTTGTTTAACTTACAGTGTGTTGCCTGTGATTTTAATGGCCTCATTGAGTGTATTCCTTTTTTGGTCGATATTTTCGAGGAGTTCTCGTTGAAATGCATACCTGCCAAATAAAGTCTGAAATAAAAACGTCAAAGTAACTAAAGACGTCATTATAGAGGTTTTAATCGCATGAATTGAAAACACACCTGCACAGCATCCCAAGGTAAGGATAAACCACGTTTTGGGGGGCAAAACGTAAAATGACACGGCGAAAAGACTCCAAAGACGAAGTTTGAAGGTGAGGACTGAGTTTCTCCATATCTTTCATCATTCTCTGGTTTGTAAGAATCTTTTCGACAGCATGTAGTGCTTTGGTTCCTGTAATCAAAATTACAATTGTATATATATATATATATATATATATATATAAAAAAAATATTGGTTAGTGGTACACTTTAATTTTAGGGGTCCGTGCTACAGTGTACAACCCGAATTCCGTAAAAGTTGGGACATTTTTTTAAATTTGAATAAAATGAAAACTATACAACTTTCAAATCACATGAGCCAACATTTCACAATAGAACATAGGTAACATAACAAATGTTTAAACGGAGAAATTTTACACTTTAATCCACTAAATGAGCTCATTTCAAACTTGATGCCTGCTACGGGTCTCAAAATAGTAGGGACGGGGCAACAAATGGTTGAAAAAGCAAATAAATTTAGAAAGGATTCAGGTGCGAGAACATCTATAGCATTAATATCAGGTCTGTAACACGATTAGCTTTAAAAGGGATGTCTTAGAGAGGTAGAGTCTCTCAGAAGTAAAGATGGGCAGGGGCTCTACAATCCGAGAAAGAGTGCGTGAAAAGATTGTGGAACACTTTAAAAACGATGTTCCTCAACGTCAAATTGCAAAGGCTTTGCAAATCTCATCATCAAAAGATTCAGAGAAACTGGAGAAATCTCTGCGCGCGAGGGACAAGGGCGAAGACCTTTATTGGAAGCCCGTGGTCTTCGGGCCCTCAGACGACACTGCATCGCTCGTCGGCATGATTGTGTGAATGACATCACTAAATGGGCCCAGGAATACTTCCAGAAACCACTGTCGGTAAACACAATCCGCCGTGCCATCTCCAGATGCCAACTAAAGCTCGATCATGCAAAAAGGAAGCCATATGTGAACATGGTCCAGAAGCGCCGTCGTGTCCTGTGGGCCGAGGCTCATTTAAAATGGACTATTTCAAAGTGGAAAAGCATTCTATGGTCTGACGAGTCCATGTTGGAAATCACGGACGCCGTGTCCTCCGGACAAAAGAAGAGGGGGACCTTCCATCATGTTATCAGCGTTCAGTTCAAAAGCCAGCATCTCTGATGGTATGGGGGTGCATAAGTGCATACGGTATGGGCAGCTTGCATGTTTTGGAAGGCACTATGAATGCTGAAAGCTATATAAAGGTTTTAGAGCAACATATGCTCCCCTCCAGACAACGTCTATTTCAGGGAAGGCCTTGCGTATTTCAGCAGGACAACGCAAAACCACATACTGCAGCTATTACAACAGCAAGGCTTCGTCGTAGAAGAGTCCGGGTTCTGAATTGGCCTCCCTGCAGTCCAGATCTTTCACCTATAGACGAATCCGGCGAAAAAACCGGAAGTAAGCAGGCGCCATTACTGAGATGTTACTGGGTAGCGTTGCTCCATTGCCTTCTATTGTTTTATTTGCAACTTGCGTCCACAGGAATAAACAGCCCGCGATTTACGACTGTCACTAACGTTACAACGTTACGCCTTGTATAGTGTCGAGTGGGTAAACAGTTTCCGTTATAAATTGTTTCAATGGTGGCAGTAAAATTTCAATTTCGAAGAGAAAACATTGGGAATACCCCGGGTCGACTGCCCCTGTCAGGTGCCGTACGGTTTACAAAGATTTCCTGGGCGAGTACAAGACGCGGACATTCGCGTATAATAATTATTTAATGACATAAGTAAAAAAAATATAATAAATGTGTGATATAGTGATCAGCAACATCTCCTCTCTTGCTATTTTTTCTATTTAATTAACATGCTATGGTCATTAAATGGCTTTCCTGAGCTAAATGTAACGTTATGTGAAATAATTGTTCTCCTGCTGTTATATTGACCTCTTTCCATGGTTTAAAAACACTAGTTGGTCGATATTGTGTATACTTTCTAGCTGTAACGTTACCTTACCCATGCCCGTTGCAATGTAAAAATGAGATAAATAATGAACACAAATGAAAAACATGAATTTGTTTATTTGATTTCATTTATTTATTTATTTATTGTTGCCAAATGGACAGATCTTTTTTTAGTTTATTCGGTAGCAAACGTTAGCCTAGCTAGCTTGCCAAGCTATTTTCATAAATAATCTGTAAGATCGTTTGTACCTTCATCTGTGACTGGAGGCTAATGTCCAACATCATCAACCCAACAAGTCTGCCTGGCTGTAGCTGTCATCGAGGGTGCGTTATCACCTTATCTCCGAGGTTTGTTTACATACCGGTGCATATGTCTATGCCGGTGTAACAGCTCAGTAATGGCGTCGCCACAAGATGGCAGCCTACACAAGGACGCTCGTCGGATTCGTCTATAGAGAACATTTGGCGCATCATTAAAGGGTACATATCGTGCTTTTAAATCATTCATTTTTACTTATAAATCATACATTTGTGGTCTATATAAAGCATAACTGCAATGCTTGGGTCTGAATTCCTCATTATTATAGCTCAACAGGCCCCTTTTCTGATGTGCTTCTGTGAGCGACCCGATTCGAAGCGTCTCCTTTAAATAAAAAGGAGTTGCGTCTTTCCCCGCCCACTCTCCAGGTCGCTGAGTTCACGTTCGGTTCAACTCCCCGCGTTCAGCCATTATTGTAGTTTGATAAGAGATATACGATTACTATAGTTTCAAAGAACATTTTTATTCACACGTTAACAAAATGTCAACAACGGAAGACTTGTCCATCAAGCGTTACGTATTCGAGCCAGAGCGAGCGATTTGAAAAAGACGACGACAAACCTGCAGAACAACGTCTTCATATGGACGCAGTGGTATGTAACGTTAAGTTAACTATGTTGTGTTATTAGTGAAAGTCGACTATTTCTCTTGTTAAAACAAGCACTCTGACAAGATAAATGACTGCGGTCTGATCTTACCACTAAAAATCTGTATGATAATAATATGATAACTTGCGTTTAGAACGCGTCAGAAAACACAGCAGCTAAATGATAGAAGGAATTTACCCCTCATTCAGACGAAGTCGATCGGCAAACCCTTCTGTATACTGGCGGAGGTTGTTGGATTGGGGATCCTTGAAGTGCTTCAGGTCACTACATCCAACAACCGAACATTTTGACTAGCCCTCCCGTAACTTCTGCATCATTGAGCTTGGACTACAAAATCGGAGCGAGAAATAATAATGGCGGATTGCTCGAAGTGTTGGACCGGTAGTCGATGTCCTTATTTGTCAGTTCCGCTGCAAATACTGTGACGTAATTGTTCAAAAAACGTAATAGACAACAGGAAAATCCGAACAGGTTGAAAAATATGACCAAAACAGAATATAAAGATATAAACGAAGCACCCGAAGAGAATAATTTCATCTTTTCTGTACTTATAAACACTCCAAATATACAACAAAATGCATTTAAGGGCTAAAAAAGTGGATTTTTCATGATATGTCTCCTTTAAACGAAAAATCCGTCAAAGGCGACCACGAACACTTCAGCAGCTGGAAACCTATATAAGGCAAGAATGGGACCAAATTCCAACACCAAAACCCCAGACACTCATAAACTCGATGCCCAGACGTCTTCATGCTGTTTTGAAAAGAAGAGGAGATGTTGCACCATGGTAAACGTGCCCCCGTCCCAACTATTTTGAGACCTGTAGCAGGCATCCAATTTGAAATGAGCTCATTTAGTGGATAGAAGTGTACAATTTCTCCGTTTAAACATTTGTTATGTTACCTGTGTTCTATTGTGAATAAAATGTCGGCTCATGTGATTTGAAAGTCGTATAGTTTTATTTTGTTCAAATTTAAAAAACGTCCCAACTTTTCCGGAATTCGGGTTGTAATGCTACTGAGTAATATCAATGAACTACATATTCCTAGGGTCAGTTGCATGTCATCACGCGTCATTTACTGTGAAAAAAGACACTTACCAACATATTAAGGAAAGTAAAAATGGTCTACACATTTACGATCGTTAAGCGATATATTTTGTCAATTTGAAACAAACAAATGTAACGTGGTCACCTGGTTGGAACCATTTGCTGCGATCAGTCGATTGGCGGATTTCATGGTCGCACCGGGGGAATGATGGGTCGTCATGTACGTGAATGTCTTGAATATGGTTTGCCAGAGACTTCCATTTTGCAACCCGCTCCGCAGGAGTTTCTGAAGTAGCCGCGGTCCAGTAGACGTGATTTTGTATGCTACGCTGCCACTTTTTCACTACTCCGCAGTCCTTTTCTTTGCTTATTTTTGTCAACTTCTTAGACAAGCCTGAATAAACGAGTATTTACGATATCACGTGTACTCTGGACATAATTACATCATCCTTGAACGTAAGGGAATCATCAACATTTACAATAAAGAGGAAAAGGTACCTTTCTCCAGATGCCAGACATCGTAGAACTGCGGTATGTTTATTTCCCTCAGAAAATCGTTGATCTGTGGGTGGCGATCTGTGACAAGGCATTCAAGCTTCACACCATGTGCCTCTAGATGTTCAAGGGCTCGTTTTAATCCCTCCTTTTCCATTTGGTAGCTTCCTGCTACCTCATTTCTCTATGGGGAGGGGTGGTGTTAGTAGTTAGTGCAGTTGAATTTAGTTTATTGGTGAATTGGTACTCACCTGGACTAGCTGTATGTCCAATATGATGTTGCTCTCAAGGTCCATTAAGGTATATGCGCCATACTTTGCTGAGTGCCCTAAAATATATTTGTATGTGTGACTAGATAACATATGATATGATTTTTTTTTTAAATAAACAAATTTAATTAATCGACAAAGCTAACACAATTATTATTTTACCTAGCGAGTTCGCACTCATATCACCACCCGCTATCACTTTGTCCCCCCGGCTCAGCTGGCGCAAGACTTCCTCTTGTTCTTTCTTCCACGTATAGATTATCGCAGGTTCCAGATACATGCTGGCATGCTTTCGAAAAGTGGTGTGTGTAATCATCTTGACATGCATTGCGTTGAATACCTGAGTCACACACAAAACATTTTTGTATTTAATCCGTTAATTTATATTAGTGAATGTCAGTATTTCCTTTCCAAGTACCTTTTGCAATTTGAAGAAGGACGCGCCAGTGAAGTGTATGGCAGCAGATAACTGGAGGTCGCCCAAAGGTGTGCTGCCGACAACGGGTTGGCTTTGCCATTTTCTAAAGTATTGACAATGTGGGCACAGTTGATCGATCGCAACAAAAGAACCTTTTCTTCGAGGCCGAACGTCACAGCATGTCGTGCACACTGGGCAGGTTTCAAACAGTTGCAGGAGGCACTTTTCAAATACAATGTATTTTGTATCCCGCTCTATCGATGAACATCTTCAAACGAAAGAAGAAAACTAATTACATTCCAACATAGTTATGTGATTTCTTAAAGGGTTAGTTCACCCAAAAATGAAAACTCGGTCAGTATTTACTCACCCTCATGTTGTTCCAACCCCGTAAGACCTTCGTTCATCTTCAAAACACAAATTAAGATATTTAAGATATTAAGATTGCTCCTGCATACTAGTCCATAGGCTTCTTGAGGGAATGGCACTTATTGCTGGCATCGAAAAGTCATTAAAGACATCGTTAAAATAGTCCAAGTGACTACAGCGGCTCAATCTTAAGTTTATCAAACGACGAGAGCACTTTTTGTGCGCAAAAACAACAAAAAATAACGACTTTATTTCAACTATTCGTTTATTTCTTCCTCTGCCTCGAGTCAGGTTACTAGTTTAATAGCGTAAGCTTCTGTTATTGTACGTCACACGCATCACACACATGACCAGCGTCGGCCAAACATGTGACGTAGCAATGAGAAGGAAGTGAATAGTTGAAATAAAGTCGTTATTTTTGAGCACAAAAAGTGCTCTCGTCGTTTGATAAACTTAAGATTGAGCCCCTGTAGTCACTTGGACTATTTTAACGATGTCTTTAATGACTTTTCGAGGCCATCAATTGTCATTCCCTCAAGAAGCCTATGGACTAGTATGCAGGAGCGATCTTAATATCTTAAATATCTTAATTTGTGTCCTGAAGATGAACGAAGGTCTTACGGGGTTGGAACAACATGAGGGTGAGTAAATACTGACAGAATTTTCATTTTTGGGTGAACTAACCCTTTAAACAGGCTAAAACGAGAATAAAGAAGATAAAATCCACTTACAGAAGTTGTGATGACTCGGCTGGCTCGTGTGTTGTGTCCTGACTTTCAAAGTCTTCAGAAGAAACCCTTTTCTCCTCCTCCAGTTCTGTTTTCGCTGACCTAAAATCCTTCATAGGTGTTGAAGTTGTGAAAGGAGCACCTTCACTTTTACATGACACCTCTGTCTGTGTTCCTATGAAAATAAATACAAGAATTTTAAAAATATATATTAATTATACATATGTTATGTAGTAAAAACATTAACTTCGACATTTAAAAACAAGCCTGTATGCGACATGTCAGAAAAAAAATACAACCAATCAAATAACACGCCTTTAAAAAATACAATGTCACATTATACATTGAAATGTCTGAGAATTGCCACCAATAAAGACTTTTTTTGTAAAAACAAAGCATTATAGGCACATTTGTTTTTGAAAAAAAGTTGACAGAGATGCTACTCACATGAAGTACAGATATAAACACAAACCTTCGCTTCTGAATTTCGGTGCCAAGGTTGGAAAAGCCAGCTGTGTTAAATTCAGTTCTGTTTGACAAGCTACATCCTTCGTAGTTGGACTCTTCTGTGACTGATTTGACACGTGCACATAATTATTAGATATCAAACGATCTGTAACAATGCAATACTAGCCTATCAGATTATTATTCATTTTTAAATAAAACATTTACGCACGTAAGTCTGTTGCACCATTCTTGTCGGAACCAATATCGAAGGCACAGCATCGTATTTTAATCTTAATCGGTCTGCAAATCCAGTCTCGACCTGTGTCTTGTTTACAAAACAGTCCTCGGTGAAATGAAGCGAACAGATGGTCAATGTTTTACCCACGTCAGCAGGAACTTCATTAAAAATAAAGTTTAACCACGCATTCCTGTTAGGACCCAGAGGAAGCTTGTGCAGGGACTGTTTTCTTCCACAGCCAGGCACTGCACAGTATTTGGTAAACGGCATGTTTATTGTTTGGTAGCTCGATCCGGTTTGTCGTCACGAGGTGGGTAGGCATCTATGTTATTTAGCTATGCTATGCGTGTCATGGGCGAGTCTGTGGGCGGGGCTAAACCAGTTCTTGAAGTTCGTTGATCTTCTTCTGCGGGGGCGGGGGTATCCTCTTTGTTGTCATAGTTCCCCACTTGAACTGTTGTTGTAAAGTTAAGTTGAATAGAGAGCCTAAGTCCCGCCCCTTCCGGACGGCCACCATGGGACCTTTTTTTTTTTTTTTTTTTTTTTTTTATTGCAAATTAAAGACAATAACAGAGAACAAAGGAAAAAAGAAAAACAAGTACAATAACAATAAGAGAGGGTTACAGACATCAAAAAATTGCATTAAGTTATACAAAACAATACAATATTACCATTTGTTAAAAAAAAAACAAAATTAAAGGTTCCTTACAGCAGACTCGAGAATATTATATGTTCTAGAAACCTTTGAGTTTAGTGGTTTCGAAAGATTTTTAAAAGAAGAAAAAAGGGATTTTATATCTGATGAGAACATTCTAAAATCCGGCTTACAATGAATGGTTCTGGCTTTGTGAAGATGAAATTTGCCCAGAAGACAAAGCAAAAATACAGTATAATTAAAATTAACATCATTGGAACGAAAATCTGATAAAAAAATTGTAGAATCAGAAATTTGTACCAATTTCTTGCAACAGACAAAAACTAACAAGGTAACATCAGACCAGAAAGATTTAGAAAATGGGCATTGATAAAATAAATGAAGAATAGATTCTTCTTCAATATTGCAAAAGGAACATAAAGAAGAAACATTCTCAGAAAACTTGCTCAAGAATAGATTACAAGGATAATACCTAAGAACAATCTTGAAATGTAGTTCTTTTATTTTATTGGGAATAAAAAGTTTATGAGAGAAAGCCCATAAGTAATTCAAATCAGAGTTTGGATGACCATGGGACCTAACTTCGGAAAAATATTGAATGGTAGTCAATGGCGAGTGACAACTTATTTTTTTATTCCGTCTGAACTGTGCCCTCAATTACACATATGATGTTTGCCAATTTAAAAGATACATTTTAAAGTAAAGAAAGTCGCAGTTTGATGTAAAACCGTTGAGGTATAGACTGTGAAAATACGTAATTACAAAGACTACAAACCCCAAAGGCGCACATTTTCTCTCAATGACTGAAGCTAACTTTACTGAGGCTGTCTGTCATTGTTTCTACAGCCTTACGTTATAATAGTAACGTTACGCCGTCCTACCTGAGTGTTTTGAACCAGAATGCACTCACACGAGCAGCGGATCTCGTTTCTCTTCCAGGGAGATGTAGTTCACAGAGCGATTTTCACATAAAACTAAATGTTACTCTTCTGCTGTATGACAAACTTCGACGTTTTTGACTTTGAGAATCATCTTTTAAATTGACAAACATCATATGTGTAATTGAGGGCACAGTTCAGACGGAATAAAAAGATAAGTTGTCTCTCCCCATTGACTTCCATACATATTTTTTCCGAAATAAGGTCCCATGAGCCGGAAGCGAAGGGGCGGAACTTAGGCTCTCTATAGAGCCTAAGTCCCGCCCTTTCCGGTCGGCCACCATGGGACCTAACTTCGGAAAAATATTGAATGGTAGTCAATGGCAAGTGACAACTTATTTTTTTATTCCGTCTGAACTGTGCCCTCAATTACACATATGATGTTTGTCAATTTAAAAAAAACATTTTAAAGTAAAGAAAGTCGCAGTTTGATGTAAAAGCGTTGAGGTATAAGACTGTGAAAATACGTAATTACAAAGACTACAAACCCCAAAGGCGCATATTTTCTCTCAATGACTGAAGCTAACTTTACTGAGGCTGTCTGTCATTGTTTCTACAGCCTTACGTTATAATCGTAACGTTACGCCGTCCTACCTGAGTGTTTTGAACCAGACTGCACACACACGAGCAGCGGATCTCGTTTCTCTTCCTGGGAGATGTAGTTCACAGAGCGATTTTCACATAAAACTAAACGTTACTCTTCTGTTGTATGACAAACTGCGACGTTTTTGACTTTGAGAATCATCTTTTAAATTGACAAACATCATATGTGTAATTGAGGGCACAGTTCAGACGGAATAAAAAGATAAGTTGTCTTTCCCCATTGACTTCCATTCATATTTTTTCCGAAATAAGGTCCCATAACCCGGAAGCGTACTCATGCTTAACGTTTTCCCTTCATCCTTTCTTTGGTTATTGTTGCTAGTATTGTTAATATCAGCCGGTATTAGCCCTCAATCGGGTCATGGGGTCTTTTCGACCCCAATCGACTTTTACTTAATAAAAAAAAGGTTCCCTTCATCTCAGTGGAATAAGATTGTGTGACTTTTCATACATTATCTATACACACACAAAAAACTGGGCTTGATTCTGTTGTTTTGAAGGTATTTAAAAAAAAAATGTTTACATTTCTGGTCTTCGGAGTCAATATGACCCCACATTGAAATGAATGGGAAATGTAAAAAAAAAAAAAAAAAAAAACTAAATATATTTTCTACATGTGTCCAAAAAAAAAAAAATCTGTCATAAATCTGAATTTTACACAGAAACGAAGGCCTAGTACTAGAGCATAAATGCAATGTATCATTAAAAAAATATTCCATATGCAAGCTTATGGTGTAGGAATTGTGTGGTATATGGACACAAAAGTAATTTATATCTCCAAAAACACAGCATTCATGAATAGATAAGTAAACAAAAAAATGATATATTATTTGTATGATTAAAAAAAAAAATTTTTTTGTACGATTAATCAATTGTTGGGGTTCCCAGAAGTGTAAACGGGAAACGAAGACCATTTGAAGGTTAAAAACGAGTCATTTGCTGGGGCTGGTGTCAATAAAAGCTTGGACTAACAAGGACGTTTTCAGTTGTGAAACCTACAGGATATTCTTATAATATGAGGACCTTTTAGATGCCAAAAGCTCAAGGAAAATTCGATTTCTTAGTTCTGCTTAAGATGGACATTGACACAACTTTCTTCTAGAAACAAACTTGTATTATTTTCATGTTATCACTGTGAAGCTACTTTGATACAATCTGTATTGTAAAAGCACTAAAGGTGACTTGACATAATTGTCAAGTAATAGGCTATACTTGGGTGATTCTCCAACTATGGTACTTTTTAGACCTGGACATTTTCAGAAAATGAAACATTTTTAATTAAAATATTACTGGCATAATTTGTTTCCCCAGTATGCCTAGTTACCTGCCCTGAAGTTGGCTGCGCTGATTTTTATGAAATAATATGTTTTTTTTTGTTATTTTTTTCAGACATCGCAAAATAAATTGTCATTTCCACAACCGAACAAAAACATGTGTTTTCAACCAAATATGTTGAAATATTTGTAGTTATAAATATATTGGATTACATGTCACACTTACATGTTTCCAAATTGTAAATTCATTTATTTCTCTGAAATGCAACGGTTAAGATTTTACAAAGTTAACACCAAAAAAATGCTGAACACCAAGCCACTGAAACCTTTCATTCATATTTCTGAATTTTATTATATTTTCAAATCTGATTTTTTTCAACTCATATACATATACTTTACCCTTAACTGCTAAATAATCAACACCACCACCATCATTACCTTTTTTTTTTTTATGTTTTACCAAAATAATATTTGTGGTTGTGGAAATGACAAGAGAAAGGCAGGTTATGGTGAAAATAACATTTCAGATATAGAATTTATAGTAGAATCATAAATGCATTATGGAAATGCAAAAGTGAGTCATGACCTCAATGTGTAGGACAAAATGAATCTCAAATTCAAGTTTGAAGTTTATTCTTATTTTAATTTCAAACAAGGATGGTGTTTTGATGAAATATTCGGTGAAATAACAATAAAATATCTTAATTTAAAACATTCTCATGACATTATATGTAAATTTTGTGTTTAAACTCTATTTTTAGTACTATAGGCAAAGAACTTTGCTTTTAAAGCACATACAATGTCCTTGCCAAGCCAACTGTCTTTATCACTTCCATGGAGACAGATGTGGAAATGACGGTTGTGGAAATGACATTTTTTCCCCTTTCCCTCTAATATCTCACGTTTGACTAGCCTGTTCGTGCTAGTTTTAGAGTTAGCATTAAATAATCTCAAATATCACCTGATGAAATTGTAAAAATCCTGAAATGTTTCCGGCGGAATGAATTATGAGCGGTTCAGAAATGACATACAATAAACATACTCGCAGTATTGCTCATATTTACCTTGATATATCTCCAATTTATTAACCTCTGTTGGGACAATTCTTTCATTCAGCCATGTGGGTTCCTCTGGAGTGTCAGTTAACATGGTTACTGAGAATAAAAATCTAGGACACTGAGCCTGGGATTGCATTTAATGCAGAGGTGTGGAAATGACAGTGAACCCAAGGGACGAGTGTTCAACAAGTTTAAAACATGTCAAATTGAAAATGAAAATATTTGATTCGAGTGAATTTGGTTATAATGGATACTTTCTGTTTGAATTTAAAATTATATTAGTATTAGATTTTAATTGAGATAAGGTTGAAGACCCAAAGTCTGGCCTCGGGACAGAGGCAAAATAGTAAAAAACGCATATAAAACGCCTCCTATTTTATATAAAACAACAGAATTGAGCAATGTTTTTTTATATAAATATAGGTTCCCCTACACATGTTGTAAGTGTGGAAATGTTTTTTTAGTTTTTTTAAAATCTGTCAAGGACATAAAAAGTACCATAGTTGGAGAATCACCCACTTATGTTGTTTTTGCTAGTGTTGGTGCTTGCAACGCCAAGGTCATGAGTTCGATTCCCAGGGAAAGCAAGAACTGATAAGAATGTAAATGTGTACCTCGAAATGCAATGTTAGTCGCTTTGGATAAAAGCGTCTGCCAAAATGCATAAATGTATATCGTAATTGGTATTTTTTGTTATTATTTGGGGCAGGGGGTGAGACTACACCCCTGAATGTTGGTAATCAAACCTTTGACTGTAGCGTTCCAAGTCTTCCACAGTATTTCCCCTATTATAGCTACTGTCTGGCTGCAAACATCCATCCTTCCATATATCTTTTGTTCAACAGAAGAACAAAACTCACACAGGTTTGAAACATCCCTTTAATTGCTCGATTCGGTCGAGGTCAGTACGTGGGAAATACATGGATCCATTTCTATCGCCATGATTGCTGTAAATGAAACGAGTCTTTAGTCAGGTTCAGTTGATTTATTCGAGTGCTGCTCAACACTTTAAACACATACCCCACTGTGTAAGGCAGTAAAAAGGCCACTTACAAGAGACAAAAAAACAAAACTTCAAGGTCATCTTCAGGACAGATTGCCATAAAGCCATCATTCATTCTCAAACTCAGCAGTTCTGTGGTTTACACACATCCACGCATCCCCTCAACTAAAATAAATACCATCACAGCAAGAACTGCCAGAAAACGAGCCATAAAAAAAAAACCCACCAGGTCTATCTGGTCACCATGGAAGCTTGTTTCCGCCACTGAATAAAAAAATAAAACAAATAATTGTGACTTTTTATCTCACAATTCTGACTTTTTTTCTCAGAATTGCGAGTTATAAAGTCAGGATTGCGAGATATAAAGTCAGAATTGCGAGATATAAAGTCAGAATTGCGTGATATAAAGTCGGAATTGCGAGATATAAAGTCAGAATTGCGTGATATAAAGTCGCAATTCTGAGAAAAAAAGACAGAAGTGCGACTTTTTATCTCACAATTCTGACTTTTTTTCTCACAATTGCGAGTTTACATCTCGCAATTCTGACTTTAACACATAATTGCGAGTTTATATGTCGAAATTCTGACATCTTTTCTCAGAATTGTGAGATATAAACTCGCAATTGCGATTTATCAGGCCAATTCTAAGGGGAAAAAATACTAGTTTAAATCTCACAATTCTGACATTATATCTCACAATTCTGACTTTATATCACGCAATTGCGACTTTATATCTCGCAATTCTGACTTTATAACTCGCAATTCTGACTTAATAACACGCAATTGCGACTTTATATCTCGCAATTCTGACTTTTTTTCTCGCAATTGCGACTTTATATCACGCAATTCTGACTTTTTTTCTCGCAATTGCGACTTTATATCACGCAATTCTGACTTAATAACTCGCAATTGCGACTTTATATCACGCAATTCTGACTTAATAACTCGCAATTCTGAGAAAAAAAGTCAGAATTGTGAGATAAAAAGTCGCAATTATTTATTTTATTTTTTTATTCAGTGGCGGAAACAAGCTTCCATACCTCCTCCTCTGAAGAACTGTGGGGGATTATTTTTTGATTAGAGCAGTGGAGATCTGATGCATATACATGACATGTAATACTGACCTCTAAATTACTGGTACACGTACATGCTTCTGAAAAATGAGTCCGAATTAAAAACCAATCGATCCGCGTAAAACAGTCGGCTCGGTCTAAACCTCGAAGGATTCCTGAAATAGCAGCTAAATTAAAACTCGAAGGAATGTCGATGAATCCAGACTGTGTGGCCTTCTCTGATACGACGAGCAGCGTTTACAGTAGGACCACGAGTGATTTCACAGTAGAAGAACCCATCGGTTTCCGTCACTCTTCTAGACGATTAACGGGACGCGAAAGAACAGTTCTAGATCAGACAGACGGAGTAGATGCGTGTGGGTCGCGCGAGAGCCACGTTCAGTCAAGACGCGCGAGAACGAGGGTGGATGATGATGCGTTAGGCTTTCTTTTCCTGCAGGATCCCGTGCAGTTCGTCGGCGTCCTCGGCCGTTTTCACGCGCACGAGCAGCGGGACGGGTGTGCTGGGGTTCTTGTCGTCCACGGGGGGGTTTGGCACACACACCACCATCACGTTGTTTTTGCCAGTTCGTGAGCAGGGCATGGAGGAGGGCACCATGATGTTCAGCAAGATGTTCCCTATGAACAAACCAGAAGAGCCAGTGAACACACATCAAACAGCCAATCAGAGGCGTCACTCAAGCGGTCACTTGCCTGATTTTTTTACTGGTATACTTGCATGAAGAACGTAGTTTATTGTATTTGTGCTCGTCGTAACCAGACAGTTTCTGGTCTCATTGACTTCCATAGTAGGAAAAAAAATATACTATGGAAGTCAATGAGACCAGAAACTGTCTGGTTACTGACATTCTTCTAAATATCAGAAAATCGGCTGAATACATTCAAAAACGGTAAACTGTTTAACTCTGGGAGGGGGGGGGGGTTATAAAATGAGCCTATTTCCAAAAAAAGTGGAGTATCCCTTTAACCCTCTGAGACCTAAGGGTATTTTTGCAATAAATTTTCCGTCTGGTGTCATTTACTACAAAAGCTTGTAAAACATCAACCCTTTGGTGCATAGACAATTGACACACCTCTTTGTTTTCAGGACAAATTGAACTTTCAGAATATTTGTGTTACATTGATGTCACCTTAATGTAAAATAAGTTATGGGACCATAAAGACAAATGAAAAAATAAATCGGAAATGGAATCACTCAAATATTTATCGAAATCACACACAAATAAATAAAAGCTAAGCGATTTTCCTCTGGAAAATAGTTTGTTCATGTCTTTGGAGTCCTGGAGCACAGGAATAAACATTATAACTTGTACAGAACCAAAACTATTGACATTTTTCCAAAAGAAGTCCAGGCGATTCACTGATGCCAAGCCTCAAAACAGTTCAGCAGTCACACAAAGGTCCACATCAAAGGTTTTTGCATTTCTATTTTATTTATTCTTTTATTTATTATGTACTTTTTATTCTTTTATAATACATTTATACTGCTATAATACTTTTTTACAGTAAATAAATAAATGGCACTTCAGCTGGGTCTATCCTGGTAATCTAGTTCCTCATCCGTCAAAAAGCTCTGTTCTCCTGAAAATCCATCATCCTGCAATGCACCAAAATAGGCTAGCGCTTTATTTACGTCAATTTCGCAGTGTTTCTCTGTGAATAGCGCGTCTCCGTGCGTCTCTATCTCTCTCCACTATATCAGCGCTTGCTTCATGCGCAATGACGCACACCAATGTTTACGACGGATCAGCCTGTAATTGGTCAAAAACCATCACGTGAACACATCACGTGATATCCGGAATGGCCGCTAGCATCGAGCTAGCGGCAAAAAATGACGGAATATTTATGAATTATGAACTTCAGGGGTATCAAAATTGACATAAGCGTTTGGATTTATTGCTGAAAACCTCTGAAAGGAAGCACAAGTTCCAGGCTGGATAGAAAACCTTCTGTAAAGGCTAGACACCAAAGACACCCCCGTGATGGCTAGCTCGTTAGCTTTCTGACGAAAAAAACGGTAAGAAAATCGATAAATCTGTCATCGACTTATGTTAACTTTTATCGGAGGTGACGTGTGGCATCGTCGACGATGCCGTCGGGCTCAGGGGGTTAAACTAACAAGCTAGATGACAGCGTTTCATGAAATGTCCTGCAGGGGGATCCAGATCTTCTCTAATGGCCAACAAACACACCATGAACCTCTTCTATAAATACTTGATTTGACAAAAAGGTGTTTAAATCACACAATTAACAGAGCCTGACTACTGTCATCAGCCTTTCTGTACAGATAATGTCAAGCACTTAGGTGACTTACCCAGGTTTGTGTCGGCGCGCACTAACAGCTGAAGTTTGCTCTCAGCCACCATCTTCAGATGCAGCGTCCCGACCCCCTTCTCCTTAAACTCTCCGTCCTTCTTATAAAACAGCTTACACCTGTGGAGAGATCATTTTGATCGTCACGTACACGAGAGACACGGGTGCTGCGTTTAAAGATCGAGTGAGGGGTACGCGATGCGCACTTTTTGGAGTAGAAGGCGTCTTTCTCCTTGATCTCTTTCACCACAGGAACAGGCGGCTCCTCTGATTCTTCCCCATTTTCATCTAAAACAGAAGAGAAATTCACATTACAAAATCGCGTTCTTCTGAAATGTGCTGACTGATACTCTAAACACGAGTCTGACTACTGATTTCATATTCATTATCAGCATTTCTGCTAGAATCGTGGATATTCTTCTTATAAGTGTGTTCTGTATAAAATGGAACATGTAAAAAGGTTCAAAATAAATCAAATAAAGCAATACGTTTTTTCATACATTCATGCTTTTACATTACAGCCTTGAATTTGCATATATTTTATATAGGGCCGTCAAACGATTAATCCCGATTAATCGCATCCAAAATAAACGTTTGTGTTTACATAATATGTGGGTGCACTGTGTATAATTATTTTGTATATATAAACACACATAATTTATATTATATATTAAATAATATTTTTTCTTAAATATACATGTGTATTTATATATATATATACAAAAAACAATTATACACAGTGCACCCACATATATTATGTAAACACTAGGGCTGTAGTCAACCAAAGAAATCCTTGGTCGACCAAAGTCTTGTCCTGCGCAACGATTAGTCGGAAAAAAAAAAACGAAAAAAAAAAACAAAACCTTGTTTTGATTGAACATTCTTTTAAGCAATTGTCATAGAGCATTTATAAAACAACAACGAAAAACATCACAAATAAATAAAACTATAATAATAATACAATTCTTTGAGAATTAAAAAAAATAAATAAATAACTGCTATCTGCCACATTATAAAAAATCCTAACAAAAGCTCTCGTTTATACAGACTTTATATCCTTCTTTACTTACAAAGCTATGGGTTAACTTTTGTCCAGCCGATCTAGGCATTTTAAACAAACACACAAAATACCCAAATAGCCTAAAAAACAGTCCGAATAATAGGCTGTATTGAAGGCATATAGGTTTATTTTCGTTTTGTTGCATTATTTAGGCTATTTTCAAATGCGTAAAGTGTACAAATAAAAAGGAAAAACATATTAAGAAAACACAATCTATTGAGTCAGCATGATATAGCCGGTAAAAGGGCTGCTCACGTCTTTTGCGCGCTCAAGTTCGATTCAAATATAGGCGCGCGCTGTGCGCGCTCATAATGGAGCAACGCGGTCGCCTCCCTCCACAGTCTTGTCGTCTTTGTTTTACAATGCAGCCAGACAAAAGATTTAGATTTCTTGGACATTTTTCGACTAAAGTCCAAACAAGCAGCGTTCTAACTGAATGAATACAGCATCCCTTACCGAGCGCGAAGCAGCAGCGCGAGACTTTCCCGAGTCTCTATGTGTGTGCGCTAAAACTGTGGCTCTGTTACAAAATAGCCTAAATTAAAGCATTTAAAGATGGGGATAAAACATAGGCTAATTATATTTAGAATACAGTAATAAATAATTGCTTATAAAGGAATAAATATCAAGGAGTAAATCATTAAAAAATCTTTCTATTGGTAAAAAAAAAAATGTAACTGGTCGACCAATAGGAATGTCAGTCGACCAGGACGGTATCGACTGATTAGTCGACTAAACGACTAAAGTTGACAGCCTACTTTTATTTTGGATGCGATTAATCGTTTGACGGCACTAATTTTATATATTTTTAAAAACATGTTTTTGTAATATTTATTTAAAACAATTTTGTGACGAGACTAAAACTAAAAATCCAGATTTTTTTAAATTTGATAAATAGTCGTTAGGTGCATTGTTGTATAAACATTATTTCACCCTTTTCTGTCAGCGGATGAATGATATTCTGTGATTACGGAGATGCTATATTCAGAGATGCAGATATTCTGAAGAAAGTCTGGGTCCAGACAGTTGACATGGCCAATGACTTCCATGGTAAGAAAACAAATATTGTGGAAATCAGTGGGTCTGATTACTGACGATTAGGGCTGTCAAACGATTAATCGCGATTAATCGCATCCAAAATAAAAGTTTGTGTTTACATAATATATGTGGGCGTAGTGTGTATAATTATTTTGTATATATAAATAGACACACATGCATGTATATATTTAAGAAAAATTTGTTCCTAATATATCAAATATTTATATTTATACATAATATTAATTATGTACAAATATATATAAAGTATATACTTTCAGATTTTTCTTAAATATATACATGCATTTGTGTGTATTTATATATACAAAATAATTATACACACTACGCCCACATATATTACGTAAACACAAACTTTTATTTTGAATGCGATTAATCGCGATTAATCGTTTGACAGCCCTACTGACGATCTTCAAAATATCAACCTTTGTGTTCAGCAGAAGAAAGAAACTCATACAGGTTTTAAACAACTTGAATTTGCTCATTTCTGCAGAATCTCTACAGAAAGAATAAACCATTTTCTTCCACATTTCAACTGAAATGTACCATTGCACAAACAGCTCAAACAGCAAATATATAAAGAAAAAGACCCTAAGAAAAGGAAAGATGCCATGAAATAAAGTAAACGCCACAGCATCAGTTGCTCTGCTCGTACCTGCAGTCTGGGTGTTGCTGGCTGTCACCGCAGGAATGACACTGCTGACCGCAGATCCAAACACCGACGCGCCTGGGGATGAGGAGGTGGTGGTGGAGAAGGAGAAAGACGGCGCTCCACTGGACGCCAGCGCACCGAGCACGGAGCTGTCCACCTTCTGGCCGAAATTAAAAGAGACGCCCGGAGCCGCCGGTTTGTCATCATCCTTGTCTTTAAAGGAGAAGAGCTGCGGTGCCGCTCCGCCGACAGCAGAACTAGAGACGGCGGTTCCCGCTCCGCTCGACGCAAGCCGCTTCTCCGCCCCTCCGTCTGACGTGCCGCTGCCGTATTTCCTCTCGATGCTGGCCAGGTGTCGCTCGTAGTCCCGGAAGATGGGGTTCAGGTCACACAGGGGGTTGTCGTTGACGTGTTTGGTGATCCAGTCGCGCACGGAGCAGTTGAGCGCGGTGAGCTGCCGGTTGTACTCTTTAGTGCTGGGGGCGGAGCCGTTGGAGGTGACGTCATCCGTGGGCTTGGAGGGGGCGGAGCTGTTGAAGGTTAAGGGACCTGAGGATGAAGAGAGACGCAGGGTGACTAAGAGCTCTGAAGAGATGCCTCTGCGACTGCCGCCCATCCTCCCTCTCTGACTTCGAGTGTGTTGCCAAGTCAAGTGACCCAGTTCAGCGCTACGTCATGGCCTATATAAGAACGCTAAAAGGTAGAGGGGCAATGATGGTTCTCTTCTAAATATTAACTGGGGGGTTGCATTCCTGTCACTTTCCAGTGTAATATGTAGCGACAAAGTTTGCTTTCCCCGAATAGCCGTCGGCAGTGGTAGAAAACTAAACATAAAATAGCTTTTTTTAATGAAATAGTGGTTTACTTAACAAATTGTGTCTCTGCCTTTGAATTTATACAGTTATAATTAAGTTTATGGATAAAAAAAAGATATCTCTGTGCTGTCGAGTTGAACTATACCCTTACTTGTAGAGTACTATACTGTTAAAGGCTAATAAACTAGCCCAAACCAATAGCCTAAATTCAGCTGCTATTTATTAATAGATAGAATAATCAACACTCAAGTAATAAACTATGCCAACACGTAAACATGTTTTTACACTAACTTCTACATTTAATTATAGATTTTTACTCCATTTCGTTCTGGCAATAATTTATGTACACACTGGCTGTGATTTTCATGACAGATGTTTTATCCCTTGTGCATCCTTGTGGACATTTTTGTCCTTTTTAGGGCCCAAGCCCTGAAAGGGCGAAGGCCCTATTGTTTTCCTTAGGATTATTATTATTAGGGCCCAAGCCCTGAAAGGGCGAAGGCCCTATTGTTTTCCTTAGGATTATTATTATTAGGGCCCAAGCCCTGAAAGGGCGAAGGCCCTATTGTTTTCCTTAGGATTATTTTTAGGGCCCAAGCCCTGAAAGGGCGAAGGCCCTATTGTTTTCCTTGCGATTATTTTTTTTTTTTTTTTTTTTTTTTTTTTTTTTTTTTTTTTCTAACGACTATCCGGGCACTTTTGGGGCCCTTAACATGCTCAAAAACTCTTGAAACTTTGCACACTGGTCAGAACCCGCGGCCATCAGAGCCGGGCTGAAGCTGGTACCCGGGCGCGGCAGGGCGGCTCGTCAGCGCCCCCTGGAACAGGGTCTGAACACTTTGTCCATAAATCAAACACGCTTGCATGTAATAATATGAAACTCGGTACACATGTCGATCTCACCGTTTCATATATACATCGCGCTTTTACTTTTTACCCCAGCCCAACAGGAAGTCAGATATTTAAGGTTGTTTTTAAAACGCGTGCAATGGAATTTAATGTACTCCTCCTAGAGCATTCATCCGCATGGAACGAAACTCGGTCAGCCTGAAGTCAAGACATAGAGGATCAAAAATTGCGAGGGGATTTTTGATATCTCGAACGGTTTGGCTGTGGCGAGGAAACAAAATTATGGTGAGAAACGTGAAACAGGAAGTGTGTCCTAACTTCAGCATACATCAACCGATCTTGATGAAACTTCAGGAGTGTGTTCGCTGTAAGAGGACGATCACATGGATGTGACTATTGTGTGTCAAAGTTATAGCGCCACCAACTGGCAGCAGGAAGTGTGTCACTTTCAAAATGCTTTGAAATCACCCTCTTATTTTAACCCGATTTGCTTCAAACTTCATCTGTATAATGTAAACATACGGCAGATGTAGACCTGTGAATGGATTATTGATGTCTTTGAAACTGTTGCCGTGGCGACGCATCAAACTTTACCATTCTTTTAGGATGCTTTTGAGACCCTTAGCATGCTTCAAATTGCATGAAACTCCTCAGACACATCACATTTATTAGCCAGTAGACATGTGCAAAGTTTCAGAAACGGGCGTGGTAAAGGCTCAGTAGCGCCACCTTTTGACAAAAGTTGGGTTGTTAGTTTTATCTACAGTTACAAAAATCGGTATGTATATTGTACTCCTCGAGCCGGACAACTTTCTAATTGACACTCATTACCTAGGACCCACAGAAAGTAAGATATGTTTGTTTGAATCTGGTCATGCTCCCTTTGAACCTACATCTCTGTCTCTGTCTGTGTGTGTGTTAGTAGGGGAGGGGCTTAACCATTTCACTGCTGTGTGTTTTTTCTGCTGTGTAATTTCTTAATACATTTCTTAAGCCTGGTATGTTTTAAATAAGTTTTTATTTTAATTTTTATAAGTGAAGACATAATATAACCCGTTAAATTGTAGTGCATTGACAATAGTTTTATATAATTAGTTTATTAATTAAATTAACTTGGTCCATAAACTTGATCTGAAAATTGGGTCCATAAATCAAACACACTTGCATATAATAATATTAAACTCGGTACACTTATAGATCTCATTAGCCCAAACAACTTTAAGCCAGCCCAACAGGATGTCGGTTGTTTCGGTCTGTACTGTATGTGAATGTTTTGCAAAACCAGCCTTTACATTTTTATTTCCCCCCTCTTAAGTAATTTTTAATTATTCCCACACCAAACTTCTTCAAAATTATGAAAATATATTAAAGATACTAAATCAGGCATATGTACTGGCCATCGGGACTACCGGGAGATTCCCGGTGGGCCGCGGTCTGGTTGGGCCGGCGGCCCGGCGCGTTATGTATTTTGTTTTTAAATCATTATTAATTGTAAATATATTCTATCGTAAGTATTTGTTAAATCATCCAATTCTGGACTTATGCGTCTCTCTCATGAAGCCGCATGAAGCGGACGCGAGCTGAGAGACTGACAGGTCTGACTGTCTGACACTGGCCAATCGGAATCAAGAGCGGAGAAGCGGCCGCTCCCATAGGCAGTATAGTATCTCCCCGCCCTGTGGAGGCTTTCCGCCGGTCTCGTGAAGTTTCTCGCCGGTCTAGTCTCTGAGACCCCTACACCTGGTATTAAAATGCGATCTGTATCCAGATAAGTTATCCGGATAATAAAAAAGAAATGTTAATGCAAGGTATTACGTTGTGATCGGATTGTGATCGATATGCCTGACCATCTGGAGGTAGTCTGGCTCGCATTGTGTTCGGATCTTTACGTGTAAACGCAATCTGGTTGTTGATATCACACATGTATATTTTACTCCTCCCAAAAATGCTAAAACATAAACGAGTGAGAGCGTTTACAGGCTATGTTATAGTCAGAAATGACGGCGCTGCGACACGCATCACCGCCGCAGATGAGCAGCAGCTGAGCGTCAAACCAACGTGCAAACATCGCAAATAAAAGTGAAAGTAAGTCAGAGACGCTTAATCATCTACACATTCATCTTCAAGTAAAGAAAGAAATGATCTCTTGACTCTTACCAGGGCTGTTGCCACTCTCTCTTATTGATATCTATTGATGAAATTAGCTGATGATCAATAAAATGCATGCTAATATCTGTAATAAACAACCGACAAAATTACTGTATGATGGTGTAAATAAAGAATCAGTCCAGCATCGCCATGTCAGTGTGTATTGATTCATCATTCCCAGCAAGCAATTTTACGTCCAAAAGACGTCTAATAGCCGTCAAAACATAGCCCAGACGTCTAGGCTAAATCAAGGCTAAATTTGGGCTGTCAGTGAAAATCTAATAGACGTCTAACCATAGCCCAAGAATAGACTATTAGACGGCTATTGAACGACTACATTTATACGTCTAATAGGCAGTGCATATGGGTCTAGGCTAAAACAAGGCTAAATTTGGGCTGTCAGTGAAAATCTAATAGACGTCTAAATGTAGCCCAAGAATAGACTAGTCATCAATTAGACAACTATTAAACGACTACATATATATGCAATAGACAACAAAATGGTTAAAAGATTCTTTTCACTCAAATATAACAGGTTCACATAAATAACAAGCCATTCCAAAAAAAAATATATATATATAAAAGGCTTTATTTAGCAAAAGAACAACATTACGTAACTTCAAAACATAAAAATTACCACACCAATATTAAAATTAAAAATATAAAATTATTTTAACATGAACAACTTAAGATAATAAAATAGAAAACTCTGTTGCTGCTGGGAAGTTGGTCATCACAGCATCTGCCAAATAAGAATAAAATAATTAGCACAAGAAAAGCATTGTTGAAAGTACATGTACGTTTTGTGTGTGTGTGTGTGTGTGTGTGTGTGTTCTTGTGTTCTGTTTAGGTTTTAATGCACATCGGAGCTATTTGCATTATTGATATACTGGCGGATACTTTTTAGATTTGCTTATTTTATATAGCCAATCATTTGTATTTTTATGCTGTATTATAAAATTAATTTGAAAGTTTCAAACTTGAATTAATGAAGGCATTTTGAATGAAACTTCATCTTACTTTGCTTGTACAATAACAAACATTATTCTACTCTATTAGCTTACGCTCGCCAACAAGCCAATGTTCAGACAAATTCAATTTTATAATTTATATCAATGATGGACTTTGTCAAAGACAAGAGATTTAGTGAGGAAATACTATTTTTATATCACAATGATCTAAAGAAAAGAGCCAAATATAATTGTGGCTTTCATAACACTTTATAATAGATTGCATGTGTTTCATGTTTACAGCTTTGGATTCAGTAACGTTAGGCCTACACGTGCATGTACCATGACACACCCGCTAAAATGTCACGATTCCAACAACACATGATAACAAATAATTTATCTAAAAAATTAACACGTCAAAATGAAAACACAGATGCTTAAAAGACAAAAGTGGGAATGTATTTTACCTGTTGTCGTCGACCGTCAGCTGAATGCAATGCTCTGCCTCGTTTAAAATATTTGAGAATGGTCGATCGCGTGACCGGTGATCTGTGCTATCAAGACTCGCGTTGTCAGCAGTCATGTCTCAGTAGGGCTGTTGCCATCTAGCGGTTGAGAAATGTAATTGCATTTTTATTTAATTTAAAATGAAAAACAGTCAAATTAAACCGTAGATTTTTAATTAATGTGTGACTGTGACAGCAAACATGAAGCTGCGTGGGTGAAAAACAAGAAAACAATTTTAAGATTTATTTTGGCAATAGCCTACTAATCGCTGGTCTAAATCAGGGCTATAGCCAAGCCGTTAAACGTAGACCACTGATTGCCTCGATTTCGCCAGTGGGCTAAAAGCAGACTGCACATAGCCCATCCAATTCAGAGGATCGTGACTACAAATCGACCATGTCATGATATGACACTGGCACCTTGTAGATATGTTTACCAATGCGAACATGATGGGATATCAACTATCTCATGCGTTGCCTGCCCAACAATTCATTAAAACGACAATTAATCAGTTTCGACTAGAAGTGGGCTATAAATAGCCGGACAGACTATACGAGCTAGATCGCGTCTTCACACAGCCTACACATAGAAAATGTCAAAGAAATCAAACCAAACACCTTGTAATCACAGTTGACTTTGCTTACATGATGGAATATAATACATTTTGCAAGTTATTTTGGAAAAAATACATTTAGCCATGATTCAATGTTATTTTGGCTAGAAGTGGGTTACACATAGCCGGACTATATCGGGTCTCTATTTAACCTAGACGGTGAAATGAGGGCTATTGCTTGCTGGGTTGTCTCTTCATAGTTTGCAAGAGACATTTAATAAACTGAGCGTATTTGATAAACTGAGCGTAGCCTATTCATCTATCAATATATATAGGCTAACCTCATTCTTTTTAATGATCGGAAGAACGCGTATCGACCACCGTTACAGTACAATATGCATGTATGTCCATTTAAACTCGATTTTGGGTCAAATATGGATTATATCATGACACTGGCAAGAATATGGTTACATTTAAAGATGTTGTGCCAAGCATGAGAATGCTACGTTCAGCTGCTTTTGAAATAACATGTTTTTTTCCACTTCCTGAAAAGTAACCGTTTTGGACATACGTGAGTTTCATCGGGCAGCGACGATATATTAAAGATACTAAATCAGGCATGTACTGGCCATCGGGACTACCGGGAGATTCTCGGTGGGCCGCGGTCTGGTTGGGCCGGCGGCCCGGCGCGTTATGTATTTTGTTTTTAAATCATTATTAATTGTAAATATATTCTATCGTAAGTATATTGTTAAATTGTCCAATTCCGGACTTATGCGTCTCTCTCATGAAGCCGCATGAAGCTGACGCGAGCTAAGAGACTGACAGGTCTGACTGTCTGACACTGGCCAATCGGAATCAAGTTCAGATTCTAGACCTGAGAAGCGGCCGCTTACACCGTGTCCTAACTACACACGACGCCGCGACACGCGATAAAAGGTATCTTTTCCATGTAAATCAGAGTTTTTGTCCTAACCAGACGCGACGGCGACATGCGAAGTTTCTAATTTAGAAACGTTCCTATTTCTGCGACGTCGCGGCTGACAGAATGAAGAAATTACACTGGTTATGAGTACACATTATTTATTTTTAGTTAAAAATAGGTCACTGTGCCACAAGCCATAACGGATAATTTACCTCAGATTTTGAAAGCATGTAATATTATAGTGTTCAAAATGAATTCTATGCAAACATACGACTGTATTTCATAACAACGATAACTTGAGGCAGATGCCACCAAATGTGTTAAAATAAATGAATGAATTG